>CM053580.1:169195566-169214189 GCA_028627135.1 Pseudochirops cupreus | reverse complement strand
CCCATGATCTTTCTTTTCCCCAAAGAAGGAATCTAGGGTTTGGGAGCTGTTCTTACTTTGCTTCTTATGCT
Organism: Pseudochirops cupreus; assembly: GCA_028627135.1. Lineage (NCBI taxonomy): Eukaryota > Metazoa > Chordata > Mammalia > Diprotodontia > Pseudocheiridae > Pseudochirops > Pseudochirops cupreus. The sequence goes on along the minus strand of CM053580.1, from coordinate 169,214,118 downwards.
TATTCTTACTCATGGTTGTTCAGTCTGTGATTTTTTATTTTTAAATCTCTGTGGGGCTCTGCTTCCAGAAGGTAAAGCTCTGTCCAAAGTCGCTGGGGTCCTCCCGGCTGCCGTAGCTCTCAGGAAGATGCTGGGACTCTTCCTACTTACTTCTGGCTGACTGGATAATGAAAATTCCAGGACCGAGCCCCAAGATGGTGATCCGGATCCAGTCCACTCAACGCGAGAGCACTGGCCTCAGAATAATTGCATAGTCCCCCTGCTGTCTGTAGGCTGCAGGCGGGAAGCTGCAATGTGGAGGCGGGTGCAAAACCTATGTCTTTAGCTTTTCCACTCTGGAGGCCTTCCAGCCGCACTGCTTACTTATACTAGATTCGCAACTCCCACTGAACTAATTCTGAACGCTGCTTGCAGCTGCTGCTAATCTGCTCACCTGAGGCTCCTCCACTCCTCCCATCCAGCTGCCCCCGCGGCACAGCCGCAGCTTCAGACCAGGCTGGTTTTCAGAGTGCTGATATGGTTCCTCGTAGCTTAGCTGACTTTAGTGGGAAGTATCTTTGGGTGCATTTTGGAGTTCTACAATTGGTTTAGAGTCCTATTTCATGGGTATTTTGGGGTGGCTATGTGAGAGCTGCGATATGTTGCTGCTGCTACGCTGCCATCTTGGCTCCGCCCATGTTCCTCCTTATGAAAATTCTTACTTATGTAGATTTATCTAGCTTTGCAATGCCAAGGTGAGAAATTTGATGTATCTAAACAGAAAGGATTTGTGGACAAACCACCATTTTCTTCAGCCTAGCCTAATGCGCCAATCATTGTGCTTTCATCATAAACACACTCATACTCACACACACATGCATTACTGTGCTTTATTTAAAAACCCAACTAAATGAAATCTTCCTGAAACTATTTCAGAATAATGCTCAAAGGAGAAAAAAAGATTAAATTTTTAAAATATCTGTGTAGATTTTTATAAAAAGTCATTTTAACTATCAATGACAGCAGAACCATAGCATTGGGACTCATATTAGGGAAGTTGAAAACCTATATAAAGAAGCAGAAATGGAATCAAAAGACACAGGGGTACAAGCAAGGTAGGAAGAGCAGTTGGACCAGAGGAAGTATACTGAAAGGTTTTCTGCTAAAGTCAACACAATTTTGAGGGTATTTAGGTATTCAGTTTCAAAATGTCCAAAGGGAGAAAGAAACCAGAAACCTTGGAAGGTAAAAAAAAATATCTTAGACTTATTTTTTACAGGAAAAAAAGTGTCTAAGATAATATTAACTACTGAACCAAATGCCTACTTACTTATGCATCTGTATGAGATTTTTTATGGGAAAATTTCATGTACATTGAAAGTATCTTTGATGAATTTATGGAAAGGGAATGGGCAGATTTTCACAAATAATATTGTAGAGTTGACCACAGTTTTACAATGACACAGTGGTTTAAAAAGACTAAAAGATAGAAGAGCCCACTATCTTACTGTTTGTTGTCTATAAACAACAACAACAACACATTTGATTCGGTACAACAAGATGCCACACTTCAATCTTCTCCAACAAGGATTTTCACTGCATATTTTAAAATTATGTAAATTTATTTGAAATATTTTACAAGGAGACAACTTTGGCTTTTTGATTATCGTAATCATGAGAGACATAAAGCTGGGTGACATGGGCTTACCAATGGAGAATATCTAGCACACATTCTAAATTGAGAAGATAATTGCTTTAGGTGGTGATCTAATTGTTGATGTGCTGATTTCATCAAGTCCTGGAAACTTTCAGAACCTCCTAAATAAGACTGATCCATAACCCATCCAAATAGGTATCTCACATTCTTCTTGGGAAAAAAAATGAATAATATCTTTTCTTCTGACCAAAAAAAAGAAAATTCAAGTGGCTGGCAAATTGGTTAATAATAATGTTAATCATAATAATGCCTAGCATTTATATAGTACTTTCTATGCAGCAGGCTTTGTGCTAAGTGCTTTACAAACGCTATTTCATTTGATCCTCACAATAGCCATGAGATAGGTGTCATTGTTATTCCAATTTTATAGTTGAGGAAACTGAGGCAAACAGAGGTTAAGTGATTTTCCCAAAATCTCACAGCTATTAAGTGTCTGAGGCCAAATTTGAACTCAGCCATCCTGTGACCATGTCTAGTACTTTATATGCTGTTGACACTTAGCTGCCATCAGAAAGGCACTGAAAATGTACAATGAGGTGGGACTAGAATTTAACAGGAGGAGAAGAGAGGGCTGAATTCCCTTTGGAAAAATGTGTAGTACCTTTAATGGCTCCAAGATTCTGTACAAAATAAAGGTCCATCAATATGGTTTTGGTGAAAATGTGTGACTCTGAGTAATGGAAAGTTACAAACTCTAAACAATTAAAGTTAGAGGTTACTCGAAAAGCAGTGGGTGATGTGATTGGTGTGACTGGTGTGAGTAGGCTCACACACATTACTGAGTAAATATCATCTAAGAGAAACAGCATAAAGGAGAGTTTGGGGGAAATACACTGTATCAGCAAGCACCCTAGCATACCCAGGATGGCTGCTAGCACAGGTTCTTAGATCTGCTTTTCTAAATGAAAGCAACTCAAAATAGGTTAACAATCTTACTTTAATCAATCAAACTTATATCATTTACCTAGTTCAGGGAAAAAGTCAACACCCTGAACTTTAGAGAATACAAACAGAAGTTACAAGCAGACAAAGAAACAAACCAGCAGACAGGATTCCAGCCATCTGACCATTACATCCATACCTAGTTAGTTACCAGAGAGGGAAGCACCAACATCTGCGTTTTCAAAGCCAGGGGACTCAATGGCTGCCCAGAGTCTTGTCTGGCCAAATCACACAACTCTTCTCAAAGTAAGTCCCAAAGCAAAAACTCACATCAGGGTATATATAGCCTTCTTCTGGAGCAGAGAATGTCACGACCCTCTTGACCCACTGCCCAATCACAAATAAGGTGTGGGCATTCCTAAAAAAACAAGCTTCCTGCCACAGGCTCCATGTGAGCACATTCAGCCTATTAGGGGGCAGAGTATATTTTCAAATCAGGGAAGGTTCTCAGAGTCACTTAAACCTATCAAAGGGCCTAGGGGCAGGGAAGATCTTCAGATTCCCGTAACATACACACATATACATACATATACACATAAACATACACACACATACACATGCAAATATATATATGCAAAAAAGAATGGCAACCAGTCAAGTTTGAAGATAGCAAAACTGATAAACAGTTCAAGGGATTCACCAGTAAGCCTAAAATATCATGACAATTAGAGAATAGAAATCAGCATGGGTGGACCCATCTTTATTGTCTTCATGAAAGTCTGTGGATGAGAATTACACAAGAGGACAAAAATGGTTTTCATTCTCCATCATTGGAGAGAACATAGCAAATGATAAAATAAGAGATCCAGTAAAATAGTAAGGATAATGAATATAATATGATCTCTAGCCTTGGCTTTCCTAAAATTATATGCACCAGTCTTGTATCAGTTCACATACACTGTCTAGTATTAAAATTGTTTGTCTTATTTCCTAGTTTTCCTTCAAGATTATAAAAGTGCACAATTTTGCAGTTGGAAAAGAACTGCTTCAGGGCAACTTGGGTATTGTTTGTTTGTTTTTAATTTTTGCCATCTTAGAATGATAAGCCCACTGACATTCAGAGATGTAAGGAGATCTTAGAAGTCATCTATTCCAACCTTTTCTTTTTACAGATGAAGAAATGGAGACATGTTTATGATGTTTAATTTCTCTTTTAACCCCTCCCCCAGTACCATGTAGTTAGTCATTGATCAATATACTAAATACACTTTTATCTTTTCTGGATGACTCCCAAAGAGATTGAAAATAAGCTATTTTAAAAACTATTCAATATTTTTTATAAAATATTTTTATTTGGAATACTAGCAAAAATGCTTTAGAAAGAAAAAAAATATTCTTCATAATGACTCAAAGTTCATCCACATTTATTAGATACTAAATATAAAATTCATCCTGTAAATTGTCTATGCATGTGACAAATAAAATTGTTTTTAATTTTGTCTTTTTCTTTTCTCTTAAATTTAGGTAGCAATGGAAATATATGTACAATATTTACGTGTGTATATGTATTGTGTTTACATATATATATATGTATACACACACACGCAAACATATATACAGATATATGTATGTATACTCACATATCCAGATGTAGGGATTTTAGCCAAAAAGTACTAATAGTAGAATTTTCTCAAAACTTTTCTGATTCCTTTTCCTTTGTCTTCTTCTTCAACCCCTGAAGCAAAAAAGTTCAGAGAAAGTCAATATATGTGGGGTATTTTGCTTAATTAAGCCACTGGAGTTTTTTAATGGTTGACTATAATTGGAATGGGATTTGGAAGTCACTAGTTATAAATACTCCATGGCCCAGATGATCTTGATCTCCTACTGCAGGTGTTCTTCATATAATAATACATGTTTACACCTGGTAAGAACTGAAGAAACTAAGTGTGGGAGAAAAGGAAAATATGAAGGTTCAAATTGCCTCAAGAGTTAAATATGGCAATGAGAAAAATTGCAGAACATGCAATTGGAATTTAAAAGATGACAAATTTGGGTTATACATAATTCCATTCTTATGAGAAAATGCATTTTCCAGTCACACTTGAAACACATTTGCCTCTAACTGTATTTTTTGCAATTATCCTAAAGAAAGAGAGAGAGAACTAATAAACGCATTGATTCATGATCACAGTGGTCCTCTCTACTGATATCAAGGGGGACCTCTGCATAAAAAAGAGACAGTACATAAAATGTGTATCTAAAATGGATTTCTGCATTGTCCTCTACTATGGGAAAGTTTGGGCAAAGTTATAACCTCTCTGAGCCCACAGTTTTCTCATTTGCTGAAAGAGGGACTTTGACTAGAAACTCTCTAATGTCTTTTATAGCTCTAATATTCTCTAAGTCTCTGATGGTACAAAAAAGGTTACTCTAGAGCTTTTAAATGTACATCTTTGAACTATATAAGAGAGCTTCTAGGATGTACTGAGCTATTTATCAGATAGATTGGCATAGTTTCTATTGATCATACCTTTTATTCTGTATTCTAGTCAGCCAAATCATATAATAAGCCTACTTAGTAATCTGAAACCATGCAGCATAATATGATTTACAGTGATGTTTATCTTCATACCTGCAAATATTTCCAAATGTAGAACAAAAAGTCAGCAGAATTTCTCTTATTAATGAAAGGATGCAGCAGAGTATGCATTATCTCTGAAATTTCTATGGTACAGGAGAGTAAGAATAAACTCTGCTTAACTGACATATGGGATGAGATAAACGTTAAGTATTCAAACTTTTTGAAGAGATGAAGGCAGCAAGCCTACTTTGTTACTTTTTAGAAAGAACATTAGCTGTACTACTCTTGATTGGCATGGAAATTGAACTGAATATGGTTACATGCACGATGTGTTCCTGCAAAGGAAATAGCTACTTCCTAAGCATGTGGTCCATAAGGTCGGCATCACTTGGAGCAGCTTCTTGATCTTTCATTTCTTTTAGACTCATGTCATAGCCCCTTTCTGAGGGCTCACACAAATTTGTTTGTTTTTCTTTAGTCATAAACATTTGCTGTGATTTGCTTACTCAATTTTTCTACTCTGTTTTGGTGAATTGGTTGAAACAAACCACAAACCTGTAATGTTATTGTCATAAGATTTGCCAGATCCAATGACTTTTTGAAGTCACACCAACACACACACACACACACACACACACACACACACACACTTGCCACTTGCCACTAATTACTTACAATTATTTCTTGGAACAACACAAACGTCACCAGCTCAGAGTCTCATAAGACTTCTGGAAAAGCCTGTCTCCTTTACACATTTCTGAAAGAAACTGACTTGTTTCTGCTGTTATAATCACCTGCACCTACTTTACAGTTTTGCCAGGAAATATCCACAACGATGTCATTTTCATTGCTATGAACAGTAGGAGAGACAGCAAGGTAGTGTGTTTAAAATTTGCACTCTGATACATACTGGCTGTGTAACTCTTACCTTCTCAGGGCTCTATAGGCAGTTCTTTAAGAGGCTAAGTTGAAAAGAATTTGCCAGCTTGCTTTGACAGGGGGAATTTCCTCACTTAGGGGTTCCCTGAGTATACATAAGTGCCTAAATACCAAAGAAGCAACAATCCTAGTTCCTATCTGCAAATAGTTGCTAAAACAGTGGAAAGGGGATATCTATAGCATTAATATTTGCCTAGAGCACAGCTGCATTAAAGAAAAGGTGTAGCTAAGTATGATCTTATTTCTTGATTAACTATTAGAGGTGAAATCTGTATGTGGAAAGGGAATTCCAGAAGAAGGAAAAAAAGAGATAAATATTTGTTTTCTTGTTCTTTTCTTTGCCTAATGACAGTTTGAGAGTGGACCCTCCCCATCCACTTTATTTTTTTTACTCATAGAATTTGCAGTTCAGGTCTCTATCCTTTTGTGAAGGCAGGAGGTTAGAAGGGTAGATGATGGGGTAGCTTTTAGTACAGCTACCTCACATCTCTACCAGCAGTCTCCAGGTATCTGCTAGGGATAGGAGCATAAGGACTTTGGAGGCCTATGAGGAAATTCCTTTTATCAATATAGGTTGACTCTAAAGCAATTTACAGTCTTAGAGAGCAGGGATGTTGAACTCAAATAGAAGGGATGCCACTAATAGTTATACAAGGATTTCTGCAGCCACATATTGACTCAGTTTTAAAAAGGAATAATATTTTATTGTATTTGTATGTATTTAATATTTTCCAGTTATACTTCAATCTAGTTCTGGCTGCTCAAGTAGAGTGTTTTATGCCTTCTGTCAATATCTCTAACCTGGAATGGTGTTTTAGAACCCTAGGTTAAACGACTTGCCTGAGTTCACACAGCTGGTATGTGTTGAAGGTGAGACTTTAACCCAGGTCTTCTTAGCTATGGTGTCCAGCCCTCTATCCAATAAATTAACACGTGTCTGTTGTAAGTCAAGAATAATGTGGTTTGGGGTGTTTGGTGATTCTGCTCCAAGGTGAAGTGTAGGAAGCCCACTTTCAGCTGCAGTGCAATCATAAATTGTTGAGAAATAACTGACTGGGACCAGTCAGTGACTTAAGTATTTTCGTGGAAGCCTTGAACCCAAATTCTCTCTATTGTTGTCATCTGAGAGGTAGCCCTAAGACATCTTAGTTAGCCCTAAGACAACTAGACAGGGGTTCTTTTGTTTCCTAAACCCCTTTGATCATATGGAGAAGTCTATGACCTCTTCAAAATGTTTTTAAATGAATATAATAAAATATATAAGATTATAAGATTACAAAAGAAACCAATTGTTCTGAAATAGATAGCTCTCTGGGTTTTTTTGTTTGTTTGTTTTTTTTTTAAGTTCTCGGATCCAATGTTAAGTACCATAACCTCAGCTTAACTAGGGGAATGGGAATAGGTGGGAAGGGAAGGGTGGTTCCTCACTTAATGAAACCACCTCATTACTTAAGGGAATTTGCATCTCTTCCTGTAGGGTTAGTCAAAGTCTCTCTCCCGGGGAGTCTAGGCAAAAGAAGTAAAGTCAGTGGGTTCACCCTGAGCAAACCATCTCCAGGGCTAAAACCAATGACCTCCCTCCTGTTATTCTCTTAAGTTACAATGCTAAATCATTCATGATCTCGTGCACTGCTTTTGGCAATTTGCTTCCTAATTGCTCCGGTTTTTGCATTGATCCTGAGCCCGCGGAGCAGCCAGTCTCCGGAATCGCCAACTTGCTGGTTGATTTATTGAGCACAGTGAACCTCCTCCACTTTCACCTTCTCGGACTCGAGGCTCTATTTTGGGGCTGGGTACACGGGTACACAGCACCTGTTTCCTCGCGTTTAGAAGACAGTTTAGGCATTTTGACAGCAACACCCGCCACCCCCACCCATTCACATCCAAAAGAGACAAGCCCTGGCCTTTCCTTTCTGTGCCCTCCTCCACACCTCACCCCCGTGCCCCATGGACCCAACCGGGCACAGGTAAATCCTCTCATTGGATACAACGTCTTCCTTTCCTCCTGACGAGTTTCTGCCTTTAGCAGCAGTCCGGACCAAACAAAACCCAACCCAAGCAGCAGCATCTCAAAGTTTGGGGGGGCGTCGGTGGGGAGCCAGGAGTAGCGAGGGAGGTTTCCTTGGAGTCGGTGAATCGCTATGGCTCGGCGGGGATGGCCAGAGGAGCCTCGGGAAGATGCTGCTGGGGACAAGTTCACCGATATAATCAAGATTCGTTCTGGTAGGATCCTGTCTCTCTTTATGGGGGCGGAGGGCGGGGGAGTCAAGGATTCGGGGTGGGGGTGGATGTCGGGGACTTGATTCACTAGCCGCAGTGGGGCTCCCCTGTTATGGGCTTTCCCTGGAAGTTGACGCTGTGCTGGGGAAAGTTGCTCGGTTACGCACAGATGCCATCCAGCCAGGGCTGTTGACATAGAGCCCCATGTGGGTGTGGTTGTGAGCAGGCGAGGTGCCTCCTGCAGAAACTGGAATGCAAGTGTGCCTGCCTCCCAGGCAGTGTGCAAAGTTGGGTAGAGGGGGCCGCCTCACTTGGAGAAGCTGCTTGAGCTTGTTTGGTGTGTAGGGTATTGTCTATGCCACTTCATAGGTGCTCATATTACTGCGTTTATTTTTTTCCCCTCTAGCAGTGAAGGGAAAATCATCCTGAGACAAGAACCTTGACAAGGTGGTGATGATTACAGATTAGCTGAGGCTAAGATTGGAGTGTAGAAGGGAAGAAATACAAGCTAGGATGCCTGATGATTTAAATATAGAATTGTCCAGGAAAATAACCAAAATTTCAGAAGTGGTAAATGTGGATATTTAGGCTAACAGAGTAAGGGACAGAAGTGTGTGGTTTAAGGAATCAAGTAGAAAGATCTTTAAAAATAAACCGTGGGATTTTGAAATATTTCCATTCCCCTCCGCCCGCTCCATTCCCCTCTCCCTTTTTGTATGTTAAAGTTTTTATCATAAACCTATGGTTGGTGATCTGACAGACATGCAAACTGTTGTATAACAGAGGGTAGATCGTTAAAGTTGTAAATGGAAGCAGCTGTTAGTTTTCCCCTACAGGATAAAGTTTCACAGATGCCTAAATTTTCTATTCTTAACCCTTGGAATTACACCAAAGTGTAAACAGCAAATAAATTCATAGCCGTTCACAATAACTTTATATATTCTTGTAAATATGGACTCAAAGAAATAGTTTCCTTCATTTTTTTCCTGAAATTAATGATATAGGAAAATCAAAGATCAGCCAAAAACAGTTATTGTATTCAGTCCCTAGAAAAGATCACTAAAAATTGAAAACCAAAGATATGCACCTGACTCTCAAAAGTGTTTGATCTGAAATCTGTACTTGGTTTATTGGGTTGGGTTTTTTGTTTGTTCCTTTTTGTCACTGTGTAAACAGTCAATACTGTCAGAATCAAAAGGCACTAATCTCAACAAACAGTCTGGGAAATAAAGATTAATGTAATTTTTTCTTTCATCAGTTATTTTCTTCACCCTAGTGCTAAGGGAATATGAGTAATATTTGGAAATTGGTAATATGTTAGAAAGGGAGTCTGTCAGAATAATTATTTAACATTTCCCTTAGATTTACACTGACCAAGAATATTTGGGGAGTATGGGTGGGGGGGGTATTGGAGAAAGAAAGAGAAGTATACCCTACTATTGAAGTTCTGATGAAAAATAAAATAACAACACAAGAGAAGGGGGAAATTAGTCTTTGTAGAGAGAAAAAGAGGGCAGAAAAGTCTATCAACTTTTACAAAGTTTGGACCACTAATATTTGATTATTCTTTTTAGGTTTGTCTGAAAAAGGAAACAAAGTCAAATAGGGTTATATACTGAACCTGTAACATGATTAGTAGAAAGGTTTTTCTTCTAATTGATAATTCCAAACAGTTTTCTGATGTTTTATTATCTAGCAGAACAATCTGTTTAATGTTGTCACATAAATAATTGCTAGACGTAGAATTTATCTTTTAGGATACTAATTTTCATTAATGACTTTTAATTCTTATCCTAATGCTTTTCATGTTATGTACATACTTTTAGGAGACTTTCCAGCTTACTTAGCAGACATTCACAATCACATATTGCTAGTAGTTGATCACTACTTTATGGAGATGATTGACAGGCATAAGCTACTTCTAAAAATGCAAAATGTAGGACTGACACCAAAATGGGGAACTTAATAACATCTGGGAAAAATATTAATACCTGTTTTGGGTCCTTGCTCTTTTTTCATTTTATAACTTATAATTTTAGAGCCAGATAAGTCACCAAGGTGTCAACTTTGGCTACCAAATTTGCCTCCTAGGACGTGAAAATGAACCTTACCTGAGAGAGGTAATGAGATTTTTAGTGATGCTATTATGTGTAATTTATTTTTGATATTTTTATAGGATTTTGGTAAATGCAAAAATGTACAGATATGATACTTGGAGAATATATTTATATGATAAAAACAAATCAAGTTGTATGATAGCGCTTTTAATTGGGTGGTCAATGCATGTTGGGTATTCTAAGCCCAATATAAATCACATGTGTACTGAATATTGTTTTGGCATTTCTTTCTGCCTGAAGTTACGGAGACTAAAATTTATTAGTCTCCTGCAATTGTTCCAGAAGATTTATGGTGTAGGGGCCTATGCAAACCACTATAGAATAATTTAAGTAAATTTATTGCTCACCTTAACCATGCTTAAAAAAAAAGAAATGTTACCATTAATTGATTCTTAGTAATATCATGATATGTCTTAAGAAAAAAATAAACCGTTGATCTCTTTATTTGTTTTTATATATATTCAAATAACCCCAATTTAAGGTAAATAAATGATTATTTTGGTGACTTCGTTGTAAATGAAGATGGGACCACCTATCAAAAAAAGGCGAAAACTCTATTATGTCTCTGAATCAGATATAACTTTAGCTTGTCAGGCATTTCTTTTATGCTCTGCATTTTATTAGACAATCCTTCTTGCTTTATACACAGATATTTTGTTAACAAAACATATGCGAATAAATGGTTACAAATGAAACAAAACTTCCTTCAATAAACAAATGTTCAAGTTTTTATTGAATAAAAATCAGTTCTTGGTGATTTGCAGGATGTTTATGACAAAGTATAATTTTTTGATAGAATCATAAGTAATTTGGTGGTTCTTACCCTCTCTCTCCACCAAAGACTAATCTTTAATATATTAGGACACCTTCCTTGAAATCTGACCCTGGAGAATATTCTTCCACATAATGTTTTCATTCTTGTTTTTGTTCATTTTTAAGGTATGCCTAGTCTAATAATTCCTTTCTAACAAATAAAGTATTTAAGTTTCCTTGAACTGTATACTGGAGAGATCACTGTTAATCAAAGGCTATAACTGAGCAGGACCTAGTGTAATAAGACTTCCACATAGTTTACTCTAACCCTGGAAAAGAAGTATTCAATGTAATTTTTGTAAGAAAAACATGGTCAAATGTTTATTTAACATTTTTGGCATGAAGTTTTCAATTATCATTATTATATACTAGCAGAAAAAGTTAAAGAGAATTTTTTAATATAGTTTATTACTCCTAAAGGACACTTCAGTTTGTAAGAATTTCTAGAAAAGGTTTAATATTATATTAGAAGACAATTGAGTATATTTCATAAAGGAAAAATTCAAGAGATAGTCTAAATAAACCATCCATTCAGAAACTTCCAATTATTTCAATTGCTTATGAAATAAAAGATGGGGGTGTAATCACATCTAATGCATTCTAGCAATAGATCCTCTAAGGAACATGATTTTCTCAGAAAATATTCAGGAAATCATTAGATTCCCAGTATATGTGCAATACAATTGTGAGAGCCTTTTTCACTGCTTGGCTTGACCTATACTTAAATAAAAACACTCTCTCCACTCCCACCCCCCTTTGATTTTAGTAAATATTGTTGTGGTAAAAATAAATGAATGAATAAAAAAAAACATTTTATAGGCACTTAAAATGTGTCTGTACTAACTGTACTAACCATTGGGAATACAAATCGAAAAACAAGACAGTCTTCGCTCTCAAGGAGCTGACATTCAAATAGAGGGAGAAAACACTGTATAAGAGCTTTGAGCTTCAGGTCGGATGAACAGGTCTAGTAGTCTTTAGGCAATGGCAAAGCAGATAGTGATGTATTCTCTTTAATGTAATTTGTTGATAAAGCCATATTCATTTCTGACTTTATACCATTTGGGGTCCCCTGAATCTTGGTGGTGGTAGTGAAATTTGATTTTCTGGGGCTTCAGTAGCTTTGGCTGCTGAGGAGGCAGGGGCTGTGGCTCTTTCAGAGGCTGGTACTAGGTTTGAGCTTCACAGCAGTCATTCCTATGGAAGATGACTGTGAGAATGTCCTTGAAACAGATTTGGTAATGGGCAGTGGTGGTAAGGTGGGGACTTTCCTGCTCTTCCTAGGGCTTCTGGGCTTAGGGTCCTGGGCTATATCCATCTATATCTATGGTGTGGTGGTCAAAGTCGGGGCATTAATTGAACCTGCTTGGCATATGCTGCTTCCTTGTCTAATTCTCAGAATTCTTTGCTGTTTCACCTAGGTTAGTTTGCCTGCCCTATTGCTAACGGTGGATCTGCAGATGAAGTTGCTAGTAGTGGTAGGGATGGTAGTTTCTTTGCCCTGGAGATCTTGCTTCTGGATGATGGCTGCAGGGGTCAGACTGGAAGCAAAGCCAGTAGACTGAGAGATACTTGTGTTCCTTAGAATCTTGGGCTTACTTGACAGTCAATGACAGGTGGTCAACAGATGGTACTGGTGGTGGCAGGAATGGTTGATGATGTCTCTACATTGTTTGCTTCTGTTCTTTCTTGCTAAATGCTAACAAAATCATACCCTACAAATCTTGCATTTGTAATATGAATATAATTGCTAAATTGTGTGTAATTTAAATACATACATATACATATATATATACACACACATATCTGTATTATTTCACTATATTTTAATTAATTGGTAATGACTAAAATAACCTGTTGCCCAGAAGTTTACAAATTATTGTGCTTGTCTCTTGAAAAAGAGCACAAGAACTTAGGAAGGGAGGAAGAATTATTCAATATTTTTTGTTAAAATATCCGCAAATTCTATCTAATATTTTTTTAAATTGAAAACAGTTCAAATCAAGGTCTAAAAAGTAATCTTAATACCATGAAGTGACTTCAAATGACAGTGAATACCACATAATAATTTGAGTAGGCACACATTGAATGACTGTTTGAACATAATCTGCTCTGTTCACTGGTAGGTTCATGACATAAAAGAGTTGTCATTGTGTTATGTGCTGTACTTCTTTATAATGTAAATAAGCTTGATTGAAGTTGACCAATTGTTATGAGGAAGTCCATGGTGGCTCTAATAATTTTTTTTCAGTATCATTCAATTTGGTAAATATCAAGTAATCTAGTTCCCAAAAAAACACAACTTTTTACAAATTGAAATAACTGAAAAATATATAGATATTTGAATTTTTCAACAGAACACCTGAAATTTCCTGCATGCAATAATTTATCAAAATGTGGAGGAGTGGCTTTTTTTAAAGGATGGAACATCATTACATAGAGTGTCAGAGTTCTCTTTCAGAGTACCCTAACTTGCCAGCAGGGGCAATCAGTTACTTACCCTACTAATTGAAGATAGCATACCTTTTAGGACAGAAGAGTCACAGCTCTGAAGTCCAAACAGAAAAAGTTTATTAAGGTCTCTCTACGGGGAAGCCTTACAGGCTTCAAAGCCTTAAGGCGGGCTTCAAAGATATCTCCAAGGCTTAGATCTTATATTCCCCAGATCCACTTACCACATGTGACAGAGCCCAGCTGGACAGACTTGTGAGAGGGGGAGTGCAATTACAAGTGTATGAAAGTCCTGGGGTGTGGAGACACCAATCAGGAACATCAGGTATCCCCACGCAAGACAGTCCTGAGCAATGCAGTATCCTCTGGCTGGGGACAGTGCAGCATGCTCTGACCTCTACATGACCCAACTGATTCCTGGGGCTCAAACACTTCCCTGTGCCTTGACATAACTGTTTGCAATATTGCACATATTTTCTGATCCTCACAATAGAGTATAAAACCACTGACCTGGATGGAGAGACCTTGGGCTTGGAATATGGGCTATTTCATTTTAATTCTGGACTAAAGATACAGATGTATAACTTTGCAGGAGCCAAACTATATTCTTGTGTTAGTCATTCATTGAATAGAGTTCATTGCTTATCCACTTAGAAAAATACTGTCAGCTGAACATGCTTCCATTTTAAAAATACCAAATTGAATAGATAAAATTAAATCATACATATATATTTGGGTCAAGGGTAAGAACAATAAAATTCAATTTTGTGATGATACAGTTTCTAGTAGCTGCTTACTTTTTAATTTACGAGTTTCTTCCTTGATTTTAATTCCCCCCTGGATCTGTTCCATGTCGGAGGCTTAAAGGCAATTGAGTAAAGAGTTTGCCTTCATAGTAATAGTAATGATTACAGATATTTCACTAAGTATAATGTGATTCATAGGAGTATTTCATGAGTAAGGAAAAATAGAAACATAGATAGGAGACATAGGCATTAATTCAATTGCATTTTGACAAATAGTCTAACTAGGGTTCTGGTGGTGTAGTGGAATGGTAAGAGTGTGCAGAGCCTCAGTATTCAAGTAAATAATTGATTTACTAAGAGAAAAAATATGGATCTTATGTAATGGCAAAAGAGAATGTAGTGAGCACTGTTTCTGATAGTCTTCCTTTTGTCCTTTGATGATCCCCAGGGAAAAACTGGTCCACTCTGAGTGAGAGTTGTCAGGGATATAAAGAAGATAAGTATTTGCAGTCCTTACATATTCCTCAGCAGACCCTTTCCTATTGAATGCTTTCTTACTCAGAAGTCTGTACTTGTATCCCAGGTCATTCATTTAGAAGGAATTCCTTATGAACTGGAGCTGTACCACAATAGCATCTTAGTCTTGCCTGACTCCTGGCCTACATTGTGGATCTTTAGAAAATGTTGGTCATGGCACACTGTAAATTACAACTATCCCCAAATACTTAAATTGTTTATAATTTGTCACCTTAAAGTCATTTTCAAGAAACAATATTTTTTTAAAGTTGACTTCATGTTATTTTATGGCAAGGTACAATAGTTTTCCTTTTTAACACATTGGTTTAAAACAGCGATTCTCAACCTGTGGGTCATGACTCCTTTGGGGGTCGAACGACCCTTTCACAGAGGTAACAGGGGTCGCCTAAGACCATTGGAAAACACGTTTCCAATGGTCTTAGGAACCGAGACACCTCTCCTCTATCTGTATCCAGGCGGGTCTGCCCACATGTACATACCCCCACATACAAGTATTAAAGGGTTCCAGCATTAGGAAAGTTGAGAACCACTGGTTTAAAAGAAAGCATTTTTAAAAATTTGTTCATGACGAGGTGACTTAGAGTTATCTGTGGTGGATAGATATCTTAGTCTGGCAAGAAAGGTCTTCACGCTTGGCATTACCTTTTATATTTGCATTTTGATAGGCAATCCAGAGAAAGATGCTTCCAGTTGGTCTTCTAAAACTTTCGTTTTAAAAGAGCATAATTTCATTGTGACAGATGGCCACAAGCGCAGTCATGCCAGTAGACAAGTACATTATGTGTATCATGCTGGAAGACTTAGGGCCAAATTTTAGTCTAGGAATGTTGGAATGACCAATGGTACATAATTTTTAAGGCTTCAAGTTGGTATATAGCATGACTCCAGGGGAAACAAATTCAAAAATAATTGATATGTGATACAGAAACACTTTGGTAGTTTATGTTGGGGAATGAGTGAATGAAAAAAAATATTAAATGCTTAGAATGTAAAAAACATTGTGCTAGATGTTGAGAGTACAAATTGCAAATTAAGACAGTCCCTGCTCTCAGGAGGTCCTGTTCATTTTTTTCCCACATTTTATTTATTTATTTTTTAGTTTACAACATTAAGTTCCACAAAGGCATGAGTTCCAAATTTTCTCACCCTCCCTCTCCTCCTCTCCCCCCCCGCCCCGTGGTGGGATTTAATCTGATATACATTCTACAAATATCTTCACATTAAACATTAGTCAAGTTGTAAAGAAGAATTATAACCAATGGAATGAACAATGAGAAAGAAGAAACAAAACAAAAAATGAGAGGGAGAGCAAGTAGTTTGCTTCAATCTGCATTCAGACTCTGTAGTTCTTCCTCTAGATGTAAATATCCCTTTCCATCATGAGTCTTTTGGTATTGTCTTATAACCTTGCATTGCTGAGAGTAGTCTATCAAAGTTAGTCATCACAGATAGGATGTGTACAATCTATAATTGTCTACAAAGTTCTCCTGGTTCTGGTTTCCTCACTCAGCATCAGTTTATATGTCTCTCCATGTTATTATGAAGTTCATAGGAGCTCATATTCTAACAGGGATAGACAAAACATATCAATTTCGTGTGCAAGTCAGGTGAAAACTTCCCATGGCCCTTAAGGTACAACACAAAATAGATGGCAATTGCTCTTATTTAATGTGGTTTCTGCTGATAGAACTATACCAGTTTCTGATACTGAACCATCCAACAGAACCAGGAACTTTGATGTCATTAACTTTTTTTTGTATCTTTAATGCTTGTGGTTGTAGCACCCATAGAAGCATGTTCCAGGTTGCATTTCAAGGGGATTTACTTTCAAGCATTGTGTTTGGGAAGGAAGGAAGGAAGGAAGGAAGGAAAGGAAGGAAGCAAGGAAGGAAGGAAGGAAGGAAGGGAGGGAGGGACAAGGAAGGAAGGAAAGAAGGAATGGAGGGTCAGAAGGAGGGAGGGAGGAAAGAATTTGTTAAATGCTTAATATGTGACTGGGACCATGCTAAGTGTTTGGTATATAAATACAAGTAAAAAGAAAGGCAATTCCTGGCCTTAAGTAGCTTATTTCCTAATGGAGAAAGCGAACATAAAAAGGATCTGAAAAATGGTAGGGACTGGGTAGAGGAAAAATGAAACTATCCAGTGATTTGAAATGTAGAATGTTAGAAATAGTACTAGGAAGGGAATGAAGATAAATAGTTCTGGGTCCCTCAAAAAAAATGGAGACTCCAAGAGGAGAAGGAGGCAGACCTTGTGGAGGATACTCTATGATAAGTGGTCTCAGGGACAGTAAACTGTTTCAGGAGAGGAGATCCAGGTTGCTGAGAAAAGGTCCAAGATCCAAAATTAGCCAACAGTATGGGGCACATGACTTGAAGGCAATTGGAAGGTAGGAATTGAGCCATAGAATGAACAAAGGCAAGTCAACCTCAGCCTCTCCACAAAAGTAAGTGGAGGAGAAACTCACTAATTGGAAAGAGTAGGTGGTGGGGGCAGAGCCAAGATGGCAGCATAGAAGCAGCAAGGTTCTGCAGCTCCCACATAGCCACCTTAAATACCCATAAAATATGACTCTAAACAAACTTTAGGACTCTAAAACTCACAAAAATACAGACAAATCTCCCACTGAAGGCAGCTCAGCAAGAAGGGCTCTTCGCAGCATGCTGGGAGCCAAAACCAGCCCATCCTGACACTGAGGCTTGGCCCCAGGCAGCCAGGTCGAGCCACATCTGGAGCATGAGAGTGGATCAACAGCAGCTGTGAAAGTTCCAGAATTATCAAGCCATAAGAAACGAGGACAAAGTGAAAGGTCAGTGGAACTCAGCTAAATTTGGGGGAGACACTGTAGGAGGCCCAAGTGATCATTCAGAGGCTAAGTGCTCTTGCATTGAACAGCCTGGATCTGCATCATGGTCTTGGGTAGTGGTCCTGGGGTGCATTTTCAGTGAGCCAAAGCTGATGGGGGCTACAGCGGCCTCCTAATAGCTCCAGAAGCTGTGAAAATCCCAGCAATTTGGGACAGAGCTTTCCCCTCTGGAAGCAGAGTTCCATAGAGCTAAAAACTCAAGTCATTGACTGCAACATGAGCAGGGAAAGGAAGCAAAGTAAGAACAGCAACCAAACTTTAGATTCTTTCTTTAGGGACAAAAAGGATCAAAGTATGGAACAGGAGGAAGACAACACAGCCAGTACTCCCACACCAAAAGCTTCCAAGAAACATGAAGACTTCCTAAAAGCCATAGAGCAGCTTAAGAAGAATTTTGAAAACCAAATAAGAGAAGTGGAGGAAAAATTGGGAAGGGAAATGAGAATGATGCAAGAAAATCATGAAAAGAGTCAACAACCTGAGTGAAGAAAATAACACTTTAAAAAATAGATGAACTCAAATGGCAAAAGAGGCCCAAAAAGCCAAGGAGGAGAAGAATGCCTTAAAAAGTCAAGTTTGCCAGATGGAAAAGAATCTCAAAAGCTTTCTGAAGAGAATAGTTTCTTCAGAATTAGAGTGGAGCAAATGGAAGCAAACGACTTTATGAGAAATCAAAATACTATTAAACAGATACAAAC
>CM053580.1:169172175-169195066 GCA_028627135.1 Pseudochirops cupreus | reverse complement strand
TTAAGCATATGGAAAAATGCTCTAAATCACTATTGATTCAAGAAATGCAAATCAAAACAACTTTGAGGTACTACATCTCACCAGCCAGATTGGCTAAGATGACAAAACAGGAAAATGACAAATGCTGGAGAGGATGTGGACAATTGGAACACTAATGCATTGTTGGTGGAGTTGTGAATTGATACAACCATTCTGGAGAGCAATCTGGACCTGTGCCCAAAGGGCTATAAATAATTGCATACCGTTTGACCCAGTAATACCACTGTTGGGATTATATCCCAAAGAGATCACAGAGGTGGGAAAAGGACCCATATGTACAAAAATATTTATTGCAGCTCTCCTTGTGGTTGCAAAAAACTGGAAATATAAGGGATGCCCATCAATTGGGGAATGGCTGAACAAGCTATGGTATATGAATGTAATGGAATACTATTGTGCTATAAGAAATGGGAAGGAGATGGACTTCATAATTACCTGGAGAGGCTTATACAAACTGATGCTAAGTGAGAACAGCAGAACCAGGCAAAACTTGTACACAATGACAGACACATCATACATACAATGACCAACCTTGGTAAACTGGACTGTCCTCAACAACGCACAGCTCAAAGACAACTCTACAATCTTCAGGATGAAAGGAGAAATCTAAACTCAGAGAAAGATATAGAAGGACTATAGTTTAAATGGAGATTGAAGCATAACATACTATTGTTCTTTTTCATGTTTGGTTTTGCTTTTTTTTCCCCAGTGATCATTCATAGGTTACAACCTTTCTATATAACCAAACTATTGTACCATGTGAAAGTATTTGCAGATCCTATACATGATTGCATTCCATCATGGGGGGGGAAAGGAGGGGAGAAAATTTGAAACTCAAGTGATTATGGAACTGAATCTTGTAAACTAAAAGTAAATAAACAAGTCATTCAAAAAAAAAAAGAATGCTACTGTGAACAGCTTTTAAGGTTCTGATTATACAGTATAGTGAACACTCTATTTATTCCATAACAAATCAAAGCAAAACATTCACAGAAATCAAGGTACAGCATTCACAATATTATAACTTATCACAGATAACCAAAATACAGCATTCATAGCAACTTATCACAGAAAATGTCCACATAGTTTCTGCTACAGTGGTTACAGAGTTTTGAACAAAAATCAATCATTTAGTTACTGAAGCATTCATAAAATCCTTTAATCACAAAGTACAATAGTCAAGGTTTTCTACTCATGGTGCATACTAGGTTACAAATCAATTAGTTATTCAGTCATCAATCACTAAGTATAATCATTTAGTCAATCAATCATCCTTCATTATTCACTATTCAATCATCAGAAAATACATAGACCCTCCACCCCTAGGTCACTAGTGAATTATAATCTTCTAGTCAGTACACAATATACAAGTAAAGTGTTCTTTCAGCTTGACTTGGGGTGGTTTCTCAGATTCCCTGGATCCCCTTCCATGGTCCCAGATCCTACCTGGATTTATCAAACTGTCGCCTGGATTCAAAGGCAGACAGCTCACAGGTCCTTGTCCAGTTCTTCAGGCAGTTCCCATTCCATATTGAAGTTCACAGTGTTCAGTCCATCTTAAATCCCTCACAGTCTCTGTTCCCAGGAATTCAAGGCCCAAGAAAGCCACAAACAGACAAAGTCTCTGCAACATAGTCATGCTTCCTCAGTCCCTTGGCAGCTCTGGCTGGCCCTCAAACCCAGAAGAAGTCTCAGTTGGCTAGAAAAATCAAAATGACTCCATGCAGGTTTTCAATATCAAAATCATTCTCTTCAGTCTGAGAGGGGGGTGGGGCTTTCCTCTTCAGCCTCCTCAGCTCCTCTTCAGTCTCCATGGAGCCTGCTGCAAGAAGATCTCCCTCAGTTCTCAGTTCTCAATTCTCTCCAGCACCTGCTCTGTCTCCAGATGCTGGTCCCAAGAAATTCTGAGTGTCCCTGTCTGGGGCTTTTCCTTATATACACGCAGCATCAGCTGCTTCCTGTTTCAGCCAGCCTTTTCCTGTTATATCAGCAAGAGGAGACAGGAGTTAATACCTTCTGTTTCCCCAACAGAGGCTTTATCAATTACTAAGTGCTAAGTACCTGCTACCTTTGCCAACACGAAATGATTTTCAAATTCAAATTACATTACCATTATACCTACCTTTACTCTGCTATCTTGGCTTCTTCCAGGTTCTGTTTTTTCAACCTCTAAAATCTCTCTCACATTTCCTGTCCTTTATTGCCACTGCTAGAACTCTAGACTCTTATTATCATTTACCAAGATTACTGCAGTAAACTTCCAACAAGTATTTTACATACCTTTTATATCTCCTTACAATCTTTCCTTTATAGTGCTAATAGGCTTATTTTCTTCATGCTAGACTCTAAAACCTTTTTTCAATTTATTTAAGACTTATTCACAGATAGTTTATTTTTTATTGATCATTTGATTCAATTAAGATATTTTTGCCTAATAATTACATTTGAGGGTGAGGAAGGAACTACTACCTGTCTATGTGTCACAAACTCCAACTTGACAACAAATTTCATGCAGGGAATCCTGGAGGCTCTAGGTGTCATAGTTTTCTACACATGGTAGGGACATAATGATTTTTTTGCTGAATTGAACAGATGAGAATTAAATGGAATCACTGAAAATTTAAATTCGATGAAATGTTATTCAATTTAATAAGCATGTTATTCTTATTTTTGCTATGTATAAACAGAAATAATGGGGGGAAAGTGAATTTTCAGTCAAAGGATCTGTTTTAATTCTAGCTCTGCCAGTTACTACCTAGGTAACTTTGAGCAAATCACTGATCCTGTTTCTGAAACAGTTGAACTAGACAATTTATAAACTCCTGTCCAGTTTGATATTTATATTTCTATGAGTCTATGATAGTGAATAAAGTTCTGTTTTGGGTGCCAAGAAGCCCTCATCCAACTTTAATCTCTAAAACTTATTAGCTGAGTAATGTTGAGCAACTCACTTAATCTCTCAGACAGTTCCTTAGGTCTTGTGAATCAAGTCATATATGGGTTATGATTTGTAGATAGATATAGAGTTCTTATACTTCCTACATTCAAATATATATAAGGCATTTTGTGGCAGTCATTTTAAAAATTTTCCCTATAATATTTCAAGGATCTCTGAGTTCCTTGGTATAAAAAATTTCCTTCCTTAATACAGCTCTACATCTTTCAACTCAGCTCCCTATGCCCCACAAGTATACACTGTGGCAGGGAGTTGTCACAATTTTCTAAGCCAAAAGACTTTTTAAACTCATGGTCAACCTTCCTTTGAATAAGTGCTTTAAGCTTACATATGGTCCTTCACTGGAACTATAATCAGAGCTTTTGTATCTCTTTAAAAATTGCTAGGGGTTTGACTCCCCTGATAGATCCTTTAAGAGCCCAAGCTCATCTCCACTGCATTATGAGGTGTCAGAGTATCATTTTATGGAAGTTTCATTTTGTTTTTCTCACCCTAAACAAAAATAATTTGCACTTTCAAGTTGTGTCTATACACAAATATGAAGTAATAGAATTCAGGAAAAGAATAAATTAAAAAAAAACAACAACTGTTAAAATGTAATCAATCAATAAACATTTATTAAGCTCCTACTGTGTGCCAGACACTGTACTAAGTACCAAGGATACAAGAAGAAGTAAAAGATAGTCTGTTCCCTCAAACTTATGGAAAGAATAAAACCTTCTCTTTTGCCCATAAGATATCAAATAATCAATTCAACAACATATTAAATAATTTATTTTTGATACAGCCATAGTGATTTCTTTTTTGTGTATCTTAGGAAATGTCAGTTGTATTATATATTTTTTTCCTCTTTAGCTAGGAGAACACAGGAAGTTCCACTGTTTTGTATGTGCCTGTTTTAGTAACCACAAAGGACTACAATATATGTAGTCTGTAGACAAAGAATTTTAATAGATGGATGGAGGTTAATGGACTTGTATAATTTTTCACAGAAACACTTTAGTAAACCATACCTAGAGAAAATTGTATTTTTGTCTGCTTGACATTTGTTGAATGAATGTATAATATCTCTTAGCTCTTCTCACATTTATATGATTCTTTTTCTTCTAAATATTTTGCCCATTGAAACTCACCATAGTATCTAAGCAACCAACTTTCTTTCTAGTTTCATAAAATGATAAAGTTATACATAAACTCAGGGAGGTAGAATGAAGTTTAGAATACATATATGCCATTATCCTATTCATTAATTTCCTTTTCACACACACATATTATACTCATGTGTGTATGTGAGTATACATCCATATTCTGACTGACCATCTCCATTGACAGAGAAATTGCTCTGTACAATATAATAATTGCATTATTTAACAATTTAGGTTACTAGAAAAGTCTTCCCAATAATAAATGAAAATTGTCATTCAGTTGCTTCTAATCATCATACTTTAAGGTTTTCTTCCCTCTAGCACTC
This sequence comes from Pseudochirops cupreus, assembly GCA_028627135.1. Lineage (NCBI taxonomy): Eukaryota > Metazoa > Chordata > Mammalia > Diprotodontia > Pseudocheiridae > Pseudochirops > Pseudochirops cupreus. Next base: position 169,190,600 of record CM053580.1, on the reverse strand, counting down.
CAAAAGATAAGTAATATTGAAGGGTTTCTATGTTGATATATTTCACAAAATAGAAGTTGAGATTTTTCCCAAGGATTAACAATTCAAGCCCTTTAAATCATATAACATACCCTCCATGCCTTGGATCGTTACATATTTATACAGTGCTGTACTTGGAATCAGAAAGACCAGGGATGAAATTCTGCCTCCACCACTATGAACAAGGGAAAGTCTTAAGCTCTCCAAATCTTAATTTAATCATCTATAAAAATAGGAAAATAATGACATTGTTCAACTATGATGAGAGGGAGCGTGCCAGAATGGATAGAGGATGAGTCTTTTAGTCAAGAAGAGCTAGACTCAAATCTACCTCTGACATTTATTGACTGCAAGATATTGAACAAGTAATAAAATCTCTTAATGACCAAGGTAATTATCAAACACTATAAATGGAAGACAAGTTATTGAAGTGCATTGGTAGTGGTAAATTTTTCTAGGCAAGTTTCTTACACTTATGAAATTAAGGGTGAATTTTCCATAAGATGAACTATGTAAAACGTCATGAGAGAGAGAAGTGTGTCAAATGCTTTGCAAAGCTTAAAACACTAAATAAATGCCATTGGCAATTGTTCTTGTTGATGGTTTTAGATTAGGTATGCCTTATGAGTACAAAATATAGTGGGGCTATAAATTCCCTAGCTCTAAAACAGTGGTCTCCTTTTTTTTCCAATTGAATACCTCCATCAGTAAAGAAGTTTTTTAAAATACATACATTTTAATATATGCATATTAGTTTATTGATAAATTGTATAATGTAATACTCTATTAGTAATTATGTACATTATAGAAATTATACAGAAATTCAAGTTGCAATAGAATGAATTAAAGATTTGACCCAATTAAACATTTGATCCAATAGTCATTGTGCAGTCATTGGTATTTAGTGAGTAGAGAAGAAACATCATCACATCTAAACTATTTGACAGTTGTAAGGAGGATGGATTGGAGAAAAGAGAGACTTGAGGAAGGGAGAACACCTAGGTGTCAACGGCAAGAGTTCAGTTGAGAGGTTATGAGCAGCTGAACAAGGGTTGTGGCTCTGTGTGTAGAGACATAGGCACAGAAGAAATATGTAGTAACAGAAAAGACTATTTGGCAATAATTGGATATTTGGTATATGAGACAGCTGGAAATCTATGATACTGAAATTGTGAAAGTAGATGACTACAAGAGTAGTGCTTCCCTCAACTGCATTGGAGATATTTTGAAAAAAAGGGTGTGTTTGGAAGGAAAGATAATGCCAAAAAAATGTGATATGTATCATGATATATCAATGCTTGCTTTCTCTGCATGATTCATTTTATTCACTGCTTCCCCATCACCAACTACGTACACAAAGAAAATGGGAAGTGGGGTTCTTACTTATCTGTCATGTCATGAGACCATAAAACTTATCCTCCAAAGTGCCATGAGTTGAACTGGGGACCTTGGAGTAGGTGAGCTGAAGAGAGGGGTATGCTGCTGCAGTGGGTACCTGGCTAACAAATAGGCTGTAATTTCCCTTAGGTACCAATACCTGGAACTTTCACCAATGGATGAGGAAGCAAAATGGTAGAGGCATGGTTGTATGGAACAAATCACATTAACTATCCTGAGTAAGTGGGATGTGACCAATCTTTTCAATCTGATTGGTTGATTACACATCCCTTTGTGGTAGGCCCTGGTTCACGAAGTTGCCAAATTCCCCATTGTGGAGATGATCGTTCTGGACACTACACTATTAATAAAGCATACATTTTGGCATCCATATGACAGGATATAATGAACTTATATCAACTAAAACATGTGGGGATTATTCAAATCTTCATGACTATTAAACAAAGTCTACCTCAACCTCTGTAATCAATTTTTTGAACCTAAATGAAAGAGTTCACATTTATTGATATTAAATATAATTTTGTTTTATGGCATAGTATTTTATCTGATATCTCCACATGTCCAACTGTATTGTAAACAAAAAACAAGGTAAACTTTAGCATCTGCTCCTTGTTGAAAACTGTGGTACTACAGGATAGGTGGTACCCATTAGAAGGATTTAAAATATATGTGAGAAAATGTGCCAGACACAGTCTAAAACATGAACTGGCAACCTCAGTCTCTATGACACCATAAGGAAAGCTATATTAAAAAGTATCGTGGGAAGAATGAACTGGTATGCTAATCAGTGTACTTTTAGCCCAGTTCCCATATGCTCAGAAAATGCCAGTGGATAAGAAAATTAATGCCTTTTAGATGTTCCATAATTTAGTCACTTTTCTGGAAGAGGTTTGTATACACCATGAGCCAATCAGACATTAGGGATTTATGTGACTTCAAAAACTCAGACACATAGGCATTTCAGTTTTAACAAATACTGCACTGACCAGCATAATTTCAGGAGTTTAGAATATTTATTTTAAAGTATGTTAAAGCCATTTCATAAGTACAGTTCAATGTATTGAGCAGTTTATAATGCAGATGCAACCTGGATGCAGATGTTGATTTAACATAATGGAAGAAATTACATATTCAGGTACAGAAATGACAGGTACATGAAATCTACTCTTGTATATTCTACGTAGTTAGATGAATGCACTGTTAGGAGAGAAAGCTTTCTTAGGATTAAGCAGAAGTGAGTAAGAGAAAGAGAAGAAATAGAAGAGGAAAACAAACCACTGAAAAATAATAAATGTGGATTTCTTCCCAAAGAGTAGGCATCTGGACCTTCTGAGAAAAAAGGCATGAAGTTATTTTTATTCAAAGAAATTGTGATGTTGATCCAAAGGTTTCATCATGTGAGAGATTGCAGGAAGAAGTGATAAATAAGTCACTGCTGAGTGGTACTGAGACAGCCTCTTACTGGCCTATGATTAACATAAAAGGATTTAACAACTGTACACCATATGTAGCCCATGCAAAAGGTTATGCTGTGAACTGCTACATTAGTTGAAAATGACCCCAGATCTCACCCCTATCCATTTGATATGAGCTTATTTACTTACTAATATTTAATGGGTTTGGAAAGCATTTGAGTGGTATGTTTTGATATTTCCTCAAAATTATTTAGAAATGTATAGTCTCATTAATTAATCACTTAGCTCTTAGCACAATCCCATTTTATAAATGAGCTAGAGAAATGTCCTTTCCCTTAAGATTTCATTCATTTCTTTCTAAACGACAAATTCTTTTCAAAGTAGACAAATTTCAATATTATTGATTATGCGTAATTTAAATTTTTAACAAATAATACAGATGTTAATTTAAATATTTCGGATAAGGTAGAAACTGAAAAATCTAATCACCAACCTTACTTATTGTCAATTTCTGCACATAGAATACAACAGAACCACAAACCCACCATTTAGATCCTTTAGCATGGCAGTCAAAATCTCTTAAGAATTTGCTTCAGTGTATCTTCTCAATAGGATGTTTTCTCTTCTTTTTCTCATTTTTCTTCACACAATATCTTCAAATTGTGCTTAACACAATCTCTTTCAACCATTGCAATGAAATTTCTCCAGATGACAGTTAAACTCTCTTCTCTAAAAATCTAATTTCCTTTCTCTTAAAGATAGGTATGGCATGGGGGCAGGGGGGGAAGGATAGGGATAGGGACTGAACCTGTGATTTAGTTGATATACTTATGTTCTAGATGAGGTAACTATCTTTTGCAATGCAGGACAACAATTTTTCAGAAATGTATGGTTTTAGATAGTTAAATTTTGCCTGTGACTTGTTCAGGTTCTTATAGGCATGTCAGAGGCAGGTTGAGAAGTTAAGTTTTTATAATTCTGAGGTCAAATATCTATGAATTTCCCCACTACTACATTGGAATACCAAGCAAAATCTGTGAAAGAAACTATTCACATGAGGGTTACACTAACATCAGAACATTATTCTTTATTCCCAAGATATTTATCCAATACATGATAATGAATAGCCTGAAACTTGTCAGATCTGATGACTAGTATTCCTTTTGTTGATTAATGTATGTACAGATGATATGATTACAAATGTTCTTAGATAATGAAACTGGAGACCTTTGAGGAGTAGGTATTATTTTTCCAATCCTATTCATCTATGGTAATAACTTCAAAAAAGAGAGGCAGTCTTAGGAAATAATCAGTAATGAAAAAGATGTTATCTGAGAATAAGTTTTGGATTTCCGGACCATCTTTTAAAATATACCGTTGATAAAATTTTTTGGACCAGGACTGTACTTTATTACATATAAAAATACATGACAATAACATAGTTTTTGTATTTCCTGATTACCCTATCTCCCCTATTTCTACAAAAGCAAATCTCCAAAGTTTATATCAGCTTAAATAATGCTGAAACAATCCAATCAGAAAATGCTGTAATTGAAACTGATCATCTAAAGAGCTCCCATGTGCAAAAAGTCAACCACAATCCAATGGAAAATAGGAAAGTGTTTTTCATCAAAGCAAAAGATAGAGGGGTCATGTATAGTTAGCAAGACTCTCTTGCTGACAAGTTAGCAAGAGCTGAGAGATTACCTGAGAAAACCTCCAAGTAAGGAATTTTAAAGTGCCAACAAATGGCATTAATGAGCTCCCAGCAAGGTGCAATCCGCTCAGATTGGATTAGCCCACACCAAAAGAGTACCATAACTCCCTAAAATTCTTCCTGAAGATAGAAAAAAATCATCTGAAAGAAATCTGAGGAATTTCAAAGAAAATAACCAGAGTTCTTACATTTAGACAATATTTGCAAGTATCCAGATAGAAGTGCCAAGTTTCAAGGCATTACAATCTGGATGACACAGGATAGTGTAGTTTCTATTACAATAAAAAAAAAACCAGATAGAGGAGAGCTTGGAGTACAATATTCCAAAGGACAAAAGAAAAAGACTTACAATCAAGGATAACTTACTCTACAATGATAGGTATAGCCCTTTATGAAAAACAAAAAAGATGTTTAATCCAATAGAGGACTTTAAACCTCCCTTATGAAAAGATCAAAGCCAAAAAGAAACACTGAAATAGAAATGCAAAATTACAGAGGATATCAGAAAGGTGTGTTAATTTAAATAATTGCAAGGCACTATATGATGATGTAGTATTAACATATTACAGATGAAAAAAGAGATGCCCTTTAAACCTTAATTTTGTTGAAGGGTATTAAGAAAGCTAAATAAGAAAATAGAAGTCATGAGGATGGATTGGTTATTCTGAGAATTTGAAGAGGAGAAATGGAAAGGAAGCTAAAAGCAATTTTCTAGTTTACAAATAAGAAAAAAATGGGCTAGAACTCAATATTTGTCATAACCAGACTTTATGAAAAGAACATTCAAACATGGGAAAAGGGGACTAGACATAAGAAAGGCCTCAGTATTTTTTTTTTACAACAGTGGACAAAGAAGGGTTAAACATACAGTTACATAGACATAGACAAATACACATAATTTGGTTTTGAGATTTATCAAGCCCAACAGGGAAACATTTAGAGATAGGCATGAAGAGTTAAGAGTTAAGATAAATATTAGTGAGAGAATAGTCAAACTTTCTGTTCTTATAGGTAGATTAAAGGAAGAAAAAGAAAAAAAGGAACCTGAATACAAGGGAGCTCTTTAGATGATCCCTTACATAGTAGGTAAATGACTGAATAAACTGTGCTATATTAATATTTTTGAATACTATTGCATCATAAGATATGATAAAAGAGATGATTTTACAGTATCCTGAGTAACATGAGCTGAAGTAGAATGAAGTGAGCAGTACAAAGAAAACAATTTGCTCATTAACAATGACATTGTAAAGAAAAAGAACTAAAAGTTATAATAACTCTGATCAAAGCAGTGGAGAGGAAGGAAATAAACATCTGTATAGCACCAGAAACTAGGTCCCAGAAACGATGGTGGACAACCCTGCAAGGTAGGTGATTTAATTATTCTCATTTTATGATTGAGAGAGCTGAGGCAAACAAAGCTTAAGTGACTTGCCATGAGTAACACAGTCAGTAAGTATCTAAGGTTGGATTTGAGCTGTAGTCTGGTGAGCCTTTTGTTCTGTCCACCATACTATCAGGTGCCCCTGGACCAGTGCTTCTCAACCTGTGGGTCACGACCCCTTTGGGAGTTGAACGGGGTTGCCTAAGACCATCGGAAAACACGTATTTCAGAAGGTCTTAGGAACGGAGACACTGCTCCTCTATCTGTCTCCAGGTGGGTCCTCCCACATGCAGATACACCCACATAGGAGTGTTAAAGGGTCGAGGCATAAGGAAGGTTGAGAACCACTGCCCTGTACTAACAAATGTCCAGATGATGTGTGAGGAAGCATACTATTCACTTACTAATAAAAAAGGTATTTATTGCAGCTTTTTTTTAAAACACAGTCCATGTAGTAATTTATTTTGCTTAAATATGTATGTTTGAAGTGAAGATTTTGTTTTCCTTGACTTCTTAATTTGGGTGGGGTGGAATGTTCAGAGTGAGAAGGAAAGGTTGATCTGAAAATAAAATTTAATTTAAAAAATAATAAGTTAAAATTACCCTTTATTGTAAGAAGCCAGTGGTAGGAGGGAGTGGGTTGGTAGGGGGTTGAACTATAAGGTGTAAATAGAGTGATGTTGGAGATTAGTCTAGCATTAAATATCATGGGGAGGTTAGGATGTAGCCCAACTTCCCACCCTCTGATTAGTTGATCACATAATCCTTAGAACCAAACCATGACCTCCTTGCAGTAAGACCATGGCACCCAAAGGACAATAACCCACTCTGCTCCAAATCACAGAATCCAACTTTAAGCCCTGACATCTTGACTAATTGGAGTTTCAGTAATTAAGACTATGTAGAGAAAATATAGCGACTATTGAAAGAAAAGTAGAGTAATGGAATTATTATTTCTTAAAATTTTTCTCTTTTATTAATTTATTTTAAACTTAAATATTATTCTCTCTCCATTTCCATTAATCTAGACACCCTTCTACATCTCCCCTTATCCTATTCCCTCACACTGTTATTTCTTTATAAATTTAGAAGACTTTTATTCCCTTCCAAATCTACATATTGTTCTTTCTTTCACTCAGGTTTGATGTGAGTAGAGTTCCCTCTAAAAAGACCTCCCTTATGCTCTTCTCTACACCCTATCCCTTTAGCCTTTTTTTTTTCTTTTTGACTTTAGAAGATATGTGTATGTGCATGTGTATGTGTATGTGTATGTGTATGTACATGTGGATGTGGATGTGGATGTGGATATATGTGTGTATGTATATGTATGTATTGTTCCCTCTTTAACCCCTTCTCAATGAGAGTAGGGTTCCAGAACTAGCAGCCCATCTAATCCCTGTGTTAGTTTTTCCTTTTGTACTTCATTTGTATAAAATAATTGCTTTCTTTATGTTTTCCTAAATGGTTTTATTTTTTAGAATCGCATCATACTAAGTTCTATCACAATCTTTCTTTTGAACTACCCAATTATTAATAACAATCTTAGACAAATGGTTTACATTTCCTCATATAAGAAGTAAACAGTTTGTCCCTATTGAATTCCTTTTGATTAATCTTTGATCTGTACTTTATATTTCTCTTGGATCTTGTATATAAAATTTTCTATTAAGTTCATGATTTTTTGTTTGTTTGTTTGTTTTTTGTTTTTGGCAATAAAATCCTGCAAGTCTGGTGGTTCATTAAATGTCTTTTTTTTTCCATTCAGGATTTTGCTTAACTTTGCTTGATATGATATTTTTGGCCACAACCTCTGTTCTTTTTTCTTTCATAGATAGTGTTCCAAGACCTACAGTCTTTCAGTGTCACTGTTCCTAGGTCTTATAAGATTATAATTGTGACTCTGCCATATTTAATTTTTTTTCTTGTTGCTCATAATATTTTCTCCTCATGTTGGGGGTTTGGGAATTTAACAATGATATTACTGTAGATTTTCCTCATAGGATCTCTTTCAGGTGGTAATCAGAATTAGAAAAAAAAATCTATTTCTACTTTCTCCTCTTGTTCTAATGCTTCAGGACAATTTTCTTTAATTATTTCTTGTATTATTGTATCAAGATTCACATATATATGAAGACATACATATATGAATATATATATATATATGTATGTATGTATGTATGTATAAAATCATAGCTTCCAGATAGTCTGATTATTCCTATGTTTTCCCTTCTTGATCTGTTCTCCAGATAAGTCACCTTTTTAGGAGATATTTCACATTCTCTTCTATTTTTTCATTCTTTATATTTTGTTTTCTCATTTCTTGTTCTCTTATGGTTTCCCTGACTTCCCCTTTTGCTATTCTTATTTTCTCAGGGAGTCATTTCCTTCCTTAATATTCTGGATGTCCATTTCCAATTGGTTGACTTTGTTTTTATAATCTTGTTTTCCTTGGATTGTTGTTTTTTTTTTAATTTTTTCCCCTTCAATCTCTCCCATTTGATTTTTAAAGTCTTTTAAAAGTTCTTCTATGAATTCTTTTTGGGCAGGTGACAATTTGATGTTATTATTTGAGGCATGAGAGGCTTTCTTTACTTCAGTATTCTCCTCTGAAGATGAACCATGATTTTCTGTATTCCCATAGTACCTTTTTATAGTTGAGTTTTTTTCCTTTGCCTGGTCCTTTTTTTTTTTTAATTTGTAATAACTTATTATTCTAATTACCTCTAGTCCTGGGTTATAGAGGAATGGTGCCTCTGACTTGGAATTGAGAACACCAAACTCCAACCTCCTGTAAGTGCGCACAGTCATAGGAGTCCTGGCCCCCTCGGCTTCTGTACTCATGAGGCATGTGCTGATTGTTTTTTACCCAGGGTCTTGTCTCAGCAGCAAAGCTAGCTATAGTGTGTCTTAACAGCAGAGGTTCCCACAATCTTTCCCCATTCAGATGCCCAAGTCCACACACTGTCAAGGGGCAAAAATTCCTGTGACTGGGGCTGAGATTATGTCCTAATCCAGATAGAACCAGGGTTTGCCATTTGCTGTTTCAGTAGAAGTACCCTAAAGGTGACCAGACAATGGTCCTGGGATTTTTCATCAGATTTTCTCTGGTTGTCCCAGTATGACCAAAGTTCTGCCCAAACTCTTGTTATTTTTGCCACTTTACATTCATCTTAAGATGATGATTTGTCTTTTTTTGTGGAGGAAATCTGGAGAGCTAAGAATTCTCTGACTCCACCATCTTCCCAGAATCTTCCCTCCACAGTAAGGGAATTATAAAGAAAAGAAAAATTACATAACTTGACCTAGAGACAAATATTATTGTCATATCTTGCTCATAGGCATGACACCAACATCAGTGTTAGAAGACAGAGACAAAAGTCACAAGAAAACAATGACAGAAATACCAGTTATGGCACTTTTTCTGAGCAGGCATTACATCATAAGGATTCTAATAGGGAACTGATTAATAATAAATTTAAAAACTACCAAGAATCAGAATTCAGTGGCCTGTTTTTTTTCCCCGTTTCATGAAGGTCTTTGTTTATGATCAGAAATAAGCCAAAGGGCTCACCACTGCTTAAAATAACCAAATCATAATATGTCACTCTCTAATCATAATTATAGATAGAGTTGAAAAAATAAGTGTAAGAAACCAATGCTTGACAATTAATGTCACTTGGAGAATAATTCCAATACTCACCTGTTTAGTGTCCAGATAGACCTTACAGCACACAAGATGCCACTCAAAGCTTTCAAGAAGAGTATATTGCCTTCACTATTAAAGTGATATACTCTTTAAACATGATTATTTCTTGTGCAATGGTTTAGAATATGTATGAAATGATTGTAAAAAAAAAATCAATGTTTTCCTTTATTTTATCACTGGCCCCTGCAGAAATATTGGAGATGCCTTAGCAATTTTTTATCATAGGAATTCCTTCTTGTATCAGTTGAGTTAGATGAACTTAGAGTCCCTTTCCTACTTTTAAATTCTGTAATACTGATTGTCCTTTAATGTTTCTTGTTTACTTTGACCTCAGTGAGTCAGTTACCAAGTATGATGGAACAGGTGCTAATCTCTGAGGATATAAAGAAAGACCAAGGAGACAGAACAAAGAGGGCATAGTAAGGCAAGGAGTCCCTTGAGCTCTCCTACAAACCCAATGAAGTACCTTTAAATAATGACTCTAAATGAATTATAGAACAGCTGAGCGCGCAAAAATTTAAGTGAAACAATTTTCCAGGCCAAGACAATGTAGAACAACAGCAGGAAAAGTTTGTTGTACCAGATGAGAGGAACACAGTCCAGCACAGCCTGTGCAAGCATAGCTCTGGCCATAGTAAACCAGGAGCAGACCTTGTGAACCACTGAATCAGCAGCAGCTACTTCCAGAGCTGTCAGTCCACAGATAGTATGGGGCTTGAACAGAGGTCAGAGGGAGGTTACAGGCTTCTCTTTGCTATCACTGAGTCAGGACTCTGTTGCTTTGCTCATATTTGACTCCAGGTCTCAGGCCTGGGTGGTAGTCCCAGGGTGAGGAGGAACACTAACATAGCAAAGTTTGAGGCTAAAGTGGAATAGGGACCCCCCTCACAGTTCCAAGGCAGAAAAGAGTGATTTGTGGTTACTTAGAACAGAGCACAGGACAAGAAAGGAGGAAACACCTTTTCTTATATCATACCACCTTGGAAGAACTGAAAACTTATAGGTTGCTAGAGAAGTATGTCTGCAAACAGCTACATAAAAGCCCAAAAGCCATGGGCAATACTCCCTCTATATTGGAAGCAGAGTCCTACTTTAGAGTCAAAAGTTAAATAATAGACTGGGAAAAATAAGGACATAACAGAAAAAACAATCTGCACAAAGAATATCAAGACACACTCAAAAGAAAATAACAAAATCAAAGCTCCTATATCAAAGAACTCCAAGAAAAATATGAATTGGCCTCTGGACACAGAAGGGCTCAAAAAGGATTCTGAACATCAAGTAATATAAGTAGATGAGAAAATGGGGAAAAAAATGAGTGTGATACAATAAAATAATGAAAAAGAAATTAACAGCTTGGAGACACAAAGATTACCAAAGAATATAACACCTTAAAAAAAAAAAAGAAACTAGGAAAAGTAGTGAAAAAAAACGTTCCAAAAAGCCAATGTGTAGAAAAATGTCTTAAAAGGCAGTATCAACCAAATATAAATAGGCACAAAAATTCAATGAAGGAGGAAAACAAAAAACTTTAAAAGTAGAATTGGCCAAATGGAAAAGGAGGTATGAAAGCTCACTGAAGAAAATAATTCCTTAAAAATTAGAATGGAGCAAATGGAGCTAATAACTTTATGAGAAATCAAGGAACAATAAAACAAAACCAAAATAATAAAAAAAAAGAAGACTGTGAAATATCTCATTGTAAAAAAGAAAAAAAAATGGAAAGTAGACCTAGGAGAGATCATTTTAAAACTACTGGACTACCTGAAAAACATGACAAAAAAAAAGCCTAAACATCGTCTTTCAAGAAATTATCAAGGAAAACTTCCCTGATATTCTAGAACCAGAGGGTAAAATAAAAATGGAAATAATCCACTGATCACCTCATGAAAGAGATCCCAAAATGAAATCTCCCAGGAATTCTCTAGCCAAATTCTATACTTCCCAGTCAAGGAGAAAATATTGTAATCAGCCAGAAAGAAACAATTCAACTATTATAGAGCCACAGTCAGGATAATGCAAGATTTAGCAGCTTCTACATTACAAGATCACTGGGCATGGAATATGATATTATAGTGGGAAAAGGATGTAGGATTGCGACCAAGAATCACCTTCCCACCAAAACTGAGTATAATCCTTCTTGGGGAAATTGGATATTCAATGAAATAGAATATTTTCACATATTCTTATTGAAAAGACTAGAGTTTAATAGAAAATTTGACTTTCAATTTCAAGACTCTGGAGAAGTCTGAAAAGGTAAACAGGAAAGAGAAATCACAAAGGGCATAATTAGGTTAACCTGTTTACAATTCTACATGGGAAAATGATACTTGTAACTTATAAGAACTTTCCCATTATTTAAGCAGTTGCAAGGACTGTATATAGACAGAGGGCACAGGTTTGAGTTGAATATGAAGGAATAATATCTCAAAAAAACAGAAATGAGTGGTAATATAGGAATGTACTGTGAGAAAGGGAAAGGCAGAGGTGAAATGGGATACATTATCTCACATAAAAGAGGCAGAAAAAGTTTTTACATTGGAGGGGAAGAAAAGGGAGATCAGGGTGAGTGAATGAGTGAACCTTAACGTTATCAGAACTGATTCAAAGAGGGAGTTACATACACTGGGTATACAAATCTATCTTACCCTATAGGAAAGCAGGAGAAGAAGAAGATCAGAGAAGGGGCAATGATAGAGAAGAGGAGAGACTGGAAAAGGGTGTAGTCAGAAGCAAAACACCTTTGAGGGGAGACAGGTTGAAAGGAGAGAGAGAAAAGAATAAATATGAGGGTAGGATGGAATGAAATAATAATAGTAATTATGAAAAAATTTGAAGGAATTTCTCTGATATAGGTATCATTTTTCATATAAAGTATTGCATCAAATTTATAAAATATAAGAGTCATTCCTCAATGAGTAAATAATCAGGCTATAGGAACACTGTTCAGGAGAGGTAATCAAAATGATTTATACCTATACGAAAAGATGCTCCAACTAACTATTGATTAAAAATATTCAAATTAAATAATTCTGAGTTACTACCTCCTACCTGCTATACTGACCAAGAGGACAGAAATGGAAAATGAAAAATTATGGAAACTATGTGGGGAAAAGGAGATATTAATGAACTGTTAGTGGAATTGTGAACTGATTCAACCCTTTTGCAGAACAATTTAGAACTATACCTAAAGATATGTAAAACTATGCATACCTTTCAACCCAACAATACCACTATTAGGTCTGTATCCTGAAAAATATTTTTTAAAAAAGGGAAAAGGACCTATATCTACAAAAATATCAATAGCAGCTATATTCTGGTGGCAAAGAATTGGAAATTGACAGAATGTCCATCAATTGAGGAATAGTTGAACAAATTGTATTATATGATTATGTTGGAATATTATTTATCTGTAAGAAATGATGAGCAGAATGGGCTTGGAAAAACCCGAAAGGACTTAATGAGCTGATGCAAAGTGAAATGTACTGTGTACAAAATAACAGCAATATTGTAAGATGATCAGCAGCTTTAACTGACTTACCTATTCTCAGCAATACAATGATTCAAGGCAACTCTGAAGGACTTAGGATGAAAAATGCTATCCTTTCCTAGAGAAAAATCTGATGGTGTCTAAAACCCAATTGAAGGGTATTTTCTAAAACCCAAAAAAGATATTTTTAATAAAATCTTGATTTTTCTTGTGTTTTTTTTTCTGGTCTATGTTTTCTTTCACAGTACTATTATGGAAGTGTTTTGCATCACTGAACATTAATAATCTTTATTGAATTTCTGGCCTTCTCAGTGAGGGAGTGGGGGGAGGGGAGAGGAACATAGAGAATTTAGAACTCAAAGTTTTAAAAATGAATGTTAAGAATTGATTTTATGTGTCCCTGGGTAAAAAATAAAATACCAAATAAAAATAAATAAAATAATTGTGTAAAAAGATAAAGTATAAAAATGTCCCTGCTTTCAAGAAGGTCAGAGTTTTATCGGGGAGACAATATGCAAACAACTATGCAGAATAGGGGATAATTAAAAGAGTAAATTTTATCCACTTTAATTTTGTCTTCTTTGCCTTTCTTACCTCTAAAATAGGTTGTCTTTTTCCATTCTTTTCCTTTTCCTTACCCTCACAGCTAGATTCCTTGAAAGGGCAAGTGCTAAGTGAATTAGGCAAGTAAATTATGTATCTTGAAAACTTTTCCACTTTTCTCTGCCTTCTCATTCATTCATTCATTCATTCATTCATTCAGTAAATATGTATCTGTCACCTTATATACAAAATGCTATCTTGAGAGGCACTAGTGAAAGGGGGCATTGTAATAGTAATGTGATTTGATCCTTTTGTATTGGCAAAGCTAACAGGTACTTAGCACTTAGTAATTAATCAAGACTCTGTTAAAGAAACAGAAGGCATAAATGCCTGTTGCTGACATAATAGGAAGGGTTTGAAACAGGAAATGGATGAAATAGGAAGCTAATGTTGTGGGTATATGAGGAGAATCCCCTGTTAGGTCAAACAGATCTTCTTGGAGCCAGCTTCTGGAGGCTGAGAAAGAGAGGCCCAGGCTGGAGAGCATGATTTTTATTTGGAGAACCTAGAGGAAGTGATTTTGATTCTGGGAACCACTGAAACTTCTACTGAGTCTGAGGGCCAACCAGAGTTTCTGAGAAGCAGCTGAGGAGCTGCTGAGTGATAGGGTCAGCAGTAGTTTCTGAGGATTTTTTAGGACCAGCCAGAACTGCTGAAGACTGAGGAAGCAAGACTGTGATGCTGGTACTTTTCATGAACATGTTTGTGGCTTTGTTGAGTCTTAACTTCCTGGGAACAGAGACTGGGAAGGATTTAAGGTGGACTGGACACTATGAGCCTCAGCATGGAACAGGAAGTATGTGGAGAGATGGACAAGGACCTGGGAGCTGTCTTCCTTTGAACCCAGGTGACAGTTTGGTGAATCCAGGTAACATTTGGGACCATGGAAGGGGATCCAGGGAATATGATAACTTGCCCCAAGTCAAGATGAAAAAACCTCTCCCAGTGAATGCTGAGTAGGGACTGACCCTGATGTGAGATTTTGCTTTGGGACTCACTTTGGGAACAGTTATGTGATTTGGCCAGATGAGACTCTGGGCAACTGTTGAGTCCCCCCCACTTCAAAAACTTAGATGATAGAGCTTCCCTCTCTGGTGACTAACTAGGTATGGATGTAATGATCACACAGTTGGAAGCCCTGTCTGCTGAATTTTGTTATTTTCTGTTGAGTAATGACTGATGGAATTTTAATTTATTTGTGTTTGTACTTTGTGATTGAATTAAGGATTCTGTGATTGATTAAATGAATGTACTACCCAGGAGTAGAGTACTTTGACTTTTGTGTTTGTGTTCCTTAAGGATGATTGAATGATTGAGTTACTAAAGGATTGTTCTTTGTTGAAAACCATGTGACCACTATGGTGAAAACTATGTGGCCATATTAGTCATAAGTTGTTGTGAATGCTGTATTTTGATTTTCTGTGATAAGTTGTAACACTGTGAATACTGTACCTTGATTTTCTGTGAATGTTTTGCTTTTATTTGTTATTGAATAAATACAGTATTCACTATACTGTATAGTCAGAACCTTGAAAAGCTGTTCACAGCAGCCATCCTGTAGAAAGCTGCTCATGCTTGGCTTTACAGGCACAAAGATAAATAAGAAACTATCCTACTTTTAAAGAGCTTTATAATTGAGTAGGCAACCTTTGTTTTCATGGAGTCTTTCCTGCCTAGATTTGATTGCCCTATGGATTGTTTGCACCATAGAAGCAAGCTTTTTCATTCTTGGAAAATGCTCTGTGAGATATAACTACTTCTTTGCCCTCTGCATTATGAAAATACGTTTAAAATGGGCTGCATTCCAACTGAGTCTACCCTTAGCCAGCTGACATGTTGGAAATTAGACAACCTAATTCACACTGAGGCCTGCCAAAAATGGATCATAGGATTAAATGCCTTATGAATATTTTCATTTTCACATGAGTAGTGACAATTTGAAGGAGTAAGGTAGATTTATTTTGTCCATAAGGAAGATATTACTTGATATCTAACCTACTCAAATCATTCCCATAAGAATAACCTACATCAAGTATTCACAAGGATTACCCTTTTCTTCTACTTTTATTATTCACTTACCCAATTTAATAGTTTATTGTGGGGTATTGGCAGCTAAACTGTAGTATGGGGAGTGCTCAACAGATTTATTTTAAATTCACTATTTAGTTCCATCTTCCAACATTACTCAACTTGTTTTCTTTGTAGGAACAGGTTTCAATGATAGCTTTCAGATTAGATTATTTTAGGAAAGGGTTATACTGAGAAAACAGTGAAAAGAAACCAGTAAATTGAATTGATAATCAACTTATGTAATTAGGAATGGAAGCAGACATGCCTGGTTCTTTGAATATTTTCCAGGAAAGACCACAATGGCAGTGGGAAATGGGGCTGTAATCACACTTTAATAAGGCACAGAGAACAACAAGGGAAATGGTACAGGAAGTGCAGAAACAAGTGGTAAAAAGGAAACAGAGGCAAGCTGCAATGTGGGGCCATGGCATGGAGGGAGTGAAAGAAAGCAAGAGAGAGTGAGGGAAAAAATGAGGGAGGGGATGAGGCAGAGAATATTATTCAGGTAACCTTGGATTTGAGTTGGGACTACTTAGAAACTAGAACCCAAATGGAGGTGGAAGACTGCTGGGGGGGGGGTAGTGAAGTAGACTTTTGAGATCTCACTTTCATAGAGATTTGGAGAAAACAGACTATTACCTCTGGCAGTTTGGGGGTAAATTCATTAATACATTAAAATCAGTTAGCATGTCCACATCATTTCAAAATTATCATCACCATTTAGAAATCTGCTGGTCTTTACTGAGGATAGCTAGGGCTTCTCTGACATTTAAATGTCACAGGACCAAAAGACCCTGACAGTGAAACCTAGATTGCTTCCCCTGATTTAGCATATATTACCAGAATGTGATTTTTGGTTAATATATAATACAATTTTAAATTATGTTCCTTTACTATTTAGGAAAATTTGAATATGACCTCTAAGTTCCACGTCACAATCTTATTTTCTGCTTTTGTTACTTCTCATTGGATACTTATAAACTTAGCATATTGAGTAGAAGGGGAAATTGAACAAGATGCAATTTCAACACACTTGTCAAAATTTTTTTTTAAAGTCATTTTCTCCACTTTGGTCCACTAATTAATTTCTCTTCTTTACATATTTGCTCCTTTTTTTGCTCAAGTTTACCTAATGTCACCCTCAGTAGATACATGCTTAGAGTATGGTTCATAATTATTAGTCTGGAAAGATTAATGCTGTTTATCGATCTATTTATTCACTTTACTTGGACAGCATGTTATTTTTGAAAGAAGAAAAAATAACAACTTTGCCTTCTGGAAATGTCAAATGTGTTCATTTGAGTTGCTATTAAGAATGTCTCTTACTAATAACACTAAACAAGTTCAAATACAGTTGTTCAGAAACTTCAGTCATATTCAACTTTTTTTAACCCCACTTGGGATTTTCTTGGCAAAGATACTGGAGAAGTTTGCCATTTCTTTCTCCAGCTCATTTTACAGATGAGGAAACTGAGGCAAACAGGGTTAAGTGACTTGTCCAGAATCAAACAGCTAGTAAGTATTTGACAGCATATATAAACTCATGAAGATGACTTTTCTTGAGTTCAGGCCTGGAACTCTATCCATTGTGTCATACATTTAATTGACTTGTTGCAATTGTTGTTATGGGGTCTATTTCAGGAAGCAGCAGGTATTTCCCCTACCATGTATATTGTCGCAAATAAATATTTGAATAATATATGGATAGCTTTCACATATAAAGTGTTTTATGCATTTTATCTAATTGGCATTCTTTGTAGGAACAGGTACAGGAACCTTGTAAAGTAAGTGGCCTAACAATTTTGATCAAAATTTTGCAGATCAGTAACATAAGCTCCTAGGAATTTGAACCAATTTCCACTGGGTAACTCTACCACTGTTTACATTCCTCATTGACACCCGAGCATAGATAATTAACAGATTCAGTTTTTTACACTGCTTTGAGAACGTATGAAAAATAAATTATTAAGATTCTTTCTCATTTTGCTCCAGGGCCTCCAGTTGGGAAAATCCTGACAATTTTCAAAAGCATCTATTTTCTGTTTCCTTTCCTTTGTGTAACTCTCTAACATTCAATTTCCATTAATGAAACACTCACCAAATAGAAATTATTATGGCTGCTCACAATTTTACTTAATATGGGCTTCTAATACTAGGTGAACACAAATAAAAATGAGCTGTAGAGAACAGGTGAGCTTTCAATTTTATATATATTCTCTCAGAAGGGAGAAGAGGTAGGCAAATAAGTTTATTATATGAGTTCTCTCAGATTTTTAGAGTTTATCAATGACTTTTTTTATTTCTTTAAAAAAATTATTTTATTTATTTATTTGTTTGTTTGTTTTTAGTTTCAACATTCATTTCCACAAGATTTTGAGTGACACATTTTCTCCCTGTCTTTCCCCTACCCAAGATACCAAGCCTACTGAATACTCCTTCCCTTAATCTGCTCTCTCTTATATCTTCTCTCATTCCCCATCTAACTTCCTGTTAGGGCAAGATGGATTTCTATATCCCAATGCCTGTATATCTTATTTCCCAGTTGCATGTAAAAAAAAAAAAGAAACAATTCTTTTTAATATTTGTTTGTAAAACTTTGATTTACAGATTCCTTCTTTTCTTCC
>CM053580.1:169160967-169172075 GCA_028627135.1 Pseudochirops cupreus | reverse complement strand
TTTTCTGTTCTTCCCCTCCATTGTAACAGTTTTTTCTTACCTTTTCATATGAGATGGTTTATCCTATTCTATTTCTTCCTTTCTCCTTTCATTATATTCCTCTATCACCTCTCAATTTTATTTTTTAGATATTATCCCTTCCTATTCAACTATTCTTGTGCTCTCTACGTATGCATGCACACACATATACACACCCACATATGTATTTATATACACATACACCCTCCTAAACATACATATATATGTATGCATATAACTATCCTGTATTATTCAACTATCTTCATAGTGAGAAATGTCTCATGTGTTACAATTATTGTTTTTCCATCTAGTAATGTAAGTAGTTCAAATTTAATTATTGTTTTTCCATCTAGTAATGTAAGTAGTTCAAATTTAATAAGTTCCTTATGATTTCTTTTTTCCTGTTTACCTTTTCCTGCTTCTCTTGCTTCTTGTATTTGAAAGTCAAACTTTCTGTTCAGCTCTGGTTTTTTTCATCAAGAATGCTTAAAAGTCTTCTATTTCATTGAATGACCATGTTTTCCCCTGAAGCATTATACTCAGTTTTGCTGGGTATGTGATTCTTGGTTTTAATAACAGCTCCTTTGATCTCCAGAATATTATATTCCAATCCCTTTAATGTCTTAAATGTAGAAGCTACTAGGTCTTGAGTTATCCTGATTGTGTTTCCACAATACTCAAAGTGTTTTTTTTTTTTCCTGGCTGCTTATAATATTTTCTCCTTGACCTGGGAACTCTGGAATTTGGCTATGATATTCCTAGGAATTTTCTTTTGGGGCTCTTTTTCAAGAGGTGATCAGTGAATTTTTTGAATTTCTATTTTGCCCTCTGGTTCTAGAATATCAGGGCAATTTTCCTTGACAATTTCTTGGAGTATGATTTCTAGGCTATTTTTTTATCATGGGTTTCAGGTAGCCCAATAATTTTAAATTGTCTCTCCTGAATCTATTTTCCAGGTCAGTGGTTTTTCCAATGAGATATTGCACATTGCCTTCTACTTTTTCATTTCTTTGGATCTGTTTTATAGTATCATGATTTCTCATGAAGTCATGAGCTTCCATTTGCTCCCATATAATTTTGAAAGAATTATTCTCTTCAGTGAGTTTTTGAAATTCCTTTTCCATTTGAGCAATTTGACATTTTAAGGCATTCTTCTCCCCAACGGCATTTTGGGCCTCTTTTGCTAGTTGTGTTAGTCCATTTTTTAAGGTGTTATTTTCTTCAGTATTTTGGGGGTCTCTTTTAGCAGGCTGTTGACTCACTTTTGATGATTTTATCGCATCATTGTCATTTATCTTCCCAATGTTTCTTCCACTTCTCTTATTTGAATTTCAAATCCTTCTTGAGCTCCTCCATGGCCTGTAATCAGTTCAAATTTTTCCTGGAAGCTTTTGATGCAGGATTTTTGACTCTGTTGACTTATTCTGGTTCCATATTTTGGTCCTTTTTGTCCCCAAAAAAGATTTTATGGTCTGATTGTGCTTCCTCTGTTTGCTCATATTGCCAGGCAATGACTTGACTTTTGAGCTCTTTGCCATGGTAGAACTGGTTCCAGAGTGGATAGAGCTATATCCCAAATCGCTGGGTCTTTTGCAGTTGTCAGAACTATGAGGAGGGTAACCTCTCTATAGCCACCACATGCTCTGGCACACTCACCCTAGGACCACCACCCAAGACTGCGACCCAGATCCAAGCAGGTCAAAGTAAGAGTGATTACCCTCTAAATGGCTGCTTATTCCTCCTCTGATTTAGAGGAGCTTCAGAGACAGCCATGGGGCACCAGCTGCAGCTGCTGGGACTCCATCACCTCTTGCCCGAGGGGCAGGGGCCAGACTAAGCTCTTCTATCACTCAGTTCTGACAGAATTCCCTATGGACCTTTTACTTTTTCTTTGCAGTTTATGGGTTGAGAAGTCTGGAAACTGCCACAGCTGCCAGTTATTCATTCTCCTGAAGTCTGCTCTGGCTGGTTTGTACAGTTGGCCGGGGCTACCCCTTGTCTGGGTCCATGTAGCTTATATGGAATTGCATTTGACTCCCAGTCTGTTGTGATAGACCCTTCCTGCTGGCCTGCCAGACTGCCTTGTGCAGGAGATTTGTTTCTCTTTGTCACTTTGTGGGTTCTGAAGCTCTAAAATTTGTTTAGAGTCATATTTTACAGGCATTGGAGGTGTTTAGTGCAGGAGCTCAGACAAGTTCTTGCTTTTATTCTGCCATATTGGCTCTGCCCCCTGTTAATCAACAATGACTTTTTATCCACATATGCTACTCCCAAGGCTATGAGAATGGAAATGGTTAGCACTGGTGGATGCTGAAATGTCAGCTGCTGTAACTATATTAGTAGCCACTAGGTGGTTTAGAAAATTGCGTGTTGGGCCTGAAGTCAGGAAGACTCATCTTCCTGAGTTCAAATCTGGCCTCTGTCACTTACTAGCTTTGTGGTTTTGGGCAAGCAACTTAATGCCGTTTGCCTGAGTTTCTTCATCTGTAAAATATGCTAATAAAGGAGATGGCAAACCACCCCAGTATCTTTGCCAAGAAAGTCCCAAGTGGGGTCACATAGTGTCAGACAGAAGTTAATGATGAGCAAGATACAATGTTAAATAATCATATTAGCCTCTCTCAAAACTCCCATTCAGGAAAACTAAACTCAACCTTGTGGCTATGCATATGTCAGCTCTCCTGAACCTTCCCCCCTAAGGCCAAGAAAGATAACATTGTCTCATTAAGGGACAACCTTTTCTGTTACTGAATTAAAAATAAATTCTAGAATTCTTCCCAACCAGCAGACAATTTTAGTAGCTCTAAAAGCTGCTGATAGAGAGGGTGACTATACCTAGGGAAAGTAAGAGAAATAATAGTTATAAGATATCCTTCCTTGAGTGCCAACCTCTGTAATGATGCCTGTAGGTTATCAATACATTCTGCATCTCTCACCTGAAAATACTGACTTCATGGTGGTCTAAATGTACTTTCCTCATTCCTTTTCCAAGAAATTGTACATCACAAATTAGTGGATAGAAAATATGCTCTAAATCACTATTGATTCAAGAAATGCAAATCAAAACAACTTTGAGGTACCATTTCTCACCAGCCAGATTGACTAAGATGACAAAACAGGAAAATGACAAATGCTGGATAGGATGTGGAAAAATTGGAACACTAATGCATTGTTGGTGGAGCTATGAACTGATACAACCATTCTGGAGAGCAATCTGGAACTATGCCCAAGGGTGTTAAATAATTGCATATCCTTTGACCCTACTAATACCACTTCTGGGGTTGTATCCCGAAGAGATCATAGAAGTGGTAGGAAGACCCATATGTACAGAAATTTTTATTGCAGCTCTCTTTGTCGTGGCAAAAAACTGGAAATTAAGGGGATGCCCATCAATTGGGGAATGGCTAAACAAGTTGTGGTATATGAATGTAAATGTATATTATTTTGCTATAAGAAATGGGGAGGAGATGGTCTTCATATTCACTTAGAGAGGCTGAGACAAACTGATACTAAGTGAGAAGAGCAGAACCAGGAAAAATGTGTACACAATCACAGACACGTCGTATGTGTGACAACCAACCTTGATAAACTGGACTCTTCTCAGCAATGCACAGTTGTAAGACAACTCTACAAGTCTCAGGATGGAAGGAGACGTCTACACTTGGAGAAAGATCTAGAAAGAACAGAGTTTAAATGGAGACTGAAGCAATCTACATGCTATCATTTTTTTCCATGTTTGGTTCTCTTTCTTTTTTTCCCATTGTTCATTCCATTGATTACAACCCTTCTATACAACCAGACTAATGTCTAGTATGAAAGTATTTGCAGATCCTATACCTGATTGCAAGCTGCCATGGTGGGGGGGGGAGGGGAGAAAATTTTAAACTCAAGGAATTGTGGAACTGTATCTTGTAAACTAAAAGTAAATAAACAAATCAATTAAAATAAAAAAAAGAAAATATAGCAAAGATATATTAGCGTGTTGTAGTCAATAATAACATATGTGGAACAATGGGTACATTTTTCTGAGCACTCCTATCTCTTTAACACCTAAAATCTTAGGCTATTCAGCTTTGATTCAAATAAGCCATGCATCCATTTAGATTTATATAAATTACATCCACACATATACATATACACACATATATTTTATATAATATTTATATTAAAAAATTGAATTCCCTTCTGTTGTTAGTCTGACATCTAACTTTTGATTATTTAGTTTTTGGAGCATTAGATAATAAAAAATCCCACCTCTATATGTTGCGTATTGATTTTTTAATATGCCTCAGCAGAGCAAGATTCTTAAGTTTCTCTTCCAACAAAGTTCTTTCATGAATATGTGAAGATAACACAAAATTACTTAATGGATGTAATTATGTTGATTATTTTGCCTCAAGGATTTATTGGTTACCAGCTATCAGGACATGAAACCTGTGCTAATAACATGTCAAAAGATATGTAAATGAAGGCCTGAATAGAATTATGGAGATACTGTACGAAGGGTTTTTAAGATAACATGGGGAAGAATAATAAGAGATAAACACAGAAGACTTTCATGGGATGCCACCTGCTTCAGATTAGAGGACTAATTTAAAAGGTCATACCACTTGTGAATTATGAAAACCTTTGCAGTATTTTTCTTCAATAATGTTTTTTTTTTAATCAAAGGATTGGAGAGAGGAAAGGGGTAAAACTCAAAATGAATGAGTTTTCATTCATTTTAGCAACTCCAATAAAAGTTATGAATGGGAGGAGATAAAAAGTAATGGCATTTTTAGATCTTGTATTTCATTAATTTATGTCCTCTCACCCTAATTAACAGAGATATTTAAAAATGCCTACTTAAAATCAAAAGCAGAATTCCCAAATGTGGATTCTTCACCATCATAATTATCACAATCATCATCATTAAGTATTTGCTGAGCAGCTATTCTGTGCATAACTCTGAAATTTCAGAGAGAAATTAGCACTCCCTGATTTATGACGTGATGAAACATAAAAGATATGTATATACATACATGTCCATGTGTTAAATTATACATTATTTTACATGTATAGTATACATTTGCCTATATGTGTATTACATGTATACATATGAATATGTATATATTACATATCTTTTGTCACTACATAGAAAATTCACATCTATTTCATAAACCAGAGCCTTTCCCTTGGCTCTTTCGGCATTGCTGCATTCCAGATGTCTCTGAGTTATTGCATATCTATTACTTAAGGTACTTTTTTTCCTGAGACTTTACCCACTTGATTTCTTCACACACACACACACACACACACACACACAGACACACACACAGATACACCCACCCTCACAAAAATACATACACATAATATATATCTTTTATATTTTTAAACAAATAATTTTTTTTCTTTCTGGTCGTGGGAGTTTAGACCTTCAAATTCAAGGTCTAATTTTTATTTTTGTACAGAAATAATGCTTAGAATTGGTCTAGGAACAGCTAAGTGGAATAGTGGCTAAAGCACTAGCTTTGGAATCAGGAGGATATGAGCTAAAAGCCAACCTCCCTTATTTGCTGTGTGACCTTGGGCAAGTCTCTTAACCTTGAGTACTTCAAGCAAAACAGAACAAATATACAAACAAAAAACAAAAAACTGATCTACCTCCTGAATTTTGAATGTTAAATCTTATCTTTTTTGCTCCTGACTTCCTATCCTAATAACAAGTTTATTCTTTACTCCTTTATATTTATCAAGTGTGTTTTTGATATTTTTATTTCCAGTTTTTCATTTTTTTTTGTTCTTTTGATAATGTATAAGGTCTTTTAAAATTTCCATCTCATTTTTTTCTCATGTACATAACACTCCATAATTTTTAGGGCAGTGAGGCCATAGAATCAGTGAGTTCTCTGTTTCGAAGTAGGGATAATTGTGAGAAAATTAAAACATTTTCTCTGGAACAGTATAACTTTGACCAACTTAAGAAATTTGATTCTTGGTTTTCTCATATGCAAAACAGAACTGAAATAAAATCTTTTGGAATCTTTTAAAACTTTGAAGTAATGTTATGGGCTTAGGATTTTTTAAATCTATTTTTATTTTGCTTTGAGCCAGACCTGGGATTCCATTGGTGGGAAAACACTCTCAGCTGATGCAGATTTGTTATTTTTCTGTAACTTAAACTTGTAAGTTTTCTCCTGTAATATGAGGAAGGTAAGAGACTTGTTCAAAATCATACAGTCAGTATATGTCAAAGGCAAGAATTAAACCCAAATTTTCCTTATATAAAAGGGTCTTTTTCAGGCATACCATGTGATCTATTTATTTATACTTCTTCAAAGAATAATTAATTTATTAGACAACATTTACTGAGTTACTAATTATAAAAGAGAAGGAAGTTTTATACTACAGAAGAAAAGATACCTAGATTCTCTTCCACATTCGTATGTGAATCTCACAATTTAGTATGAACTGATAATAACTTTTTTTCCCCATAATAACTATATGGATAATAATAATGATGATAATACAATTCTAGTAACATTAATTTCCATAATTCTTTAGGAAGCTGTCAGCTTGCAATATGTCTTTGCAAACTGAGCATCTCCAGTAAATGATAGTTTACTTTTTCTCACCCAATATAAGTAGGTTCAGATTTAATGATTTGTTCATTTGTTTGCCTGTGCCAGGTGGATATACAGAAAAGCTTTTTTCCCCCTTTATAATATCATATATTGATCTTGTGAATTGCCAGCGAAGAACTCAGAGCATTTTCCAGCAGTTAAATGTGATGTGCTCTTAAAACAAAAATTCCCACTTTACAGTGAATGAATATGGTTGAAAGACAGTGAACTTCATCCATAGAAAGCAGACATCACACATTAAGCAGTACCATAGAGCTAATGGAATATATTTGACAAGTGATGCATGATTATTCCAGTAAAAAAATTATTTTGACATGTAATTATAATTCTCAGAACTGTTTTAAAGATCTTGTATTCATCTCTCTTGGATTCTGGAGTACATGTCAAAGACTACACTAGGCTTTTTCATTCATA
Source organism: Pseudochirops cupreus (assembly GCA_028627135.1). Taxonomy (NCBI): domain Eukaryota; kingdom Metazoa; phylum Chordata; class Mammalia; order Diprotodontia; family Pseudocheiridae; genus Pseudochirops; species Pseudochirops cupreus. The sequence goes on along the minus strand of CM053580.1, from coordinate 169,165,020 downwards.
ATCTTATTTGCAAAGATAAAAAAAAAGGACAGACTGATGCAAAGGTTGACATTTAAGGAAGCATATTACTGGTCAATGAAGATTCTTTACAAGTTTATAGTAATTTCTAGATATTTACCTTCTCCAACTCCTCAAAATTAAGGTGACATTGAAACACAAAATTTTGTGCTTTAAAAAATAATAAATTGGATGTGGCTAGGTGGTGCAGTGAATAGCATACCAGTGCTGGAGTTAGCAGGACCCGAGTTCAAATCCAATCTCCAACACTTAACATTTACTAGCCATGTGACATTGAGGAAGTCACTTATCCACAAATGCCCTTCCTTCCCCCCTCCAAAAAGAAAAAGAAAGAAAGAAAAAATAATAAATCAGCATGATGACGGATAAATGTTGCAATAATGTTTTGGGAATCACAAATTCTAGTGAGTTCTCAATATTTCTTTTTTTTCCCTGGAGATTTTATTTATGTTAGCTTTTAATCCTATTTGAAATGATTGAATAACTTCATTTATTAAAGAAAAAAATCTTTAAATAAATAATATACAAGATATGTAATTCTTATTTACAGAGCTAAGTCCAGGTATCTCTTTGTCTCTGACCTGCCTATGATTTCATTGTGGAAACATTCTTTGAAGTTAATCCATACTCTACATAGGGGGAAAAAATGATGTGGTTAAGGAAAGCAGAGGAATAACTGAAAGATATAAAGGTTTTACACATTTTCCATTAACTTTTTTCTTAAAATTATATTACTATCTTTAACTTTTTCAACATCTTCTTTTCTGAATATTTCCTTTTCCCCTCTCATCTAGCAAGTCATCATTTCTAACAGGGAAAGTAAAACAGTTCAATAAAACAAGCTAATATAGCAATAAATGTGGAGGCCATAAAGAAAGGAGTAGAGGTTCATTTTCTTATCTCTTCTTTGTGACCTAGCCTGGTTATTATAATTCCACAGCATTCAATTCTTTTAAAAAAAAATCTTCATTTACATTGATGTAGTCATTGTATATATCATTTTCCCAATTGAATTTATTTGACTTTGCATCACTTCATTCTTCATATTCCCTGCATCTTACGATCTAGTAAAATTCTGTTACATTCATGGTCATTTGTTCAGCCATCCCCTGATTGATAGAAATTTAATTTGTTTTTATTTCTTTGTTACTACACTAAAAGGATGCTATGAATCTTTTGGAGGATATGAGACCTCCCTTTCTCTTTTTGACTGTCTTTCAGTATATGCCTAAGTAGTGGTATCTGAGGATGAAAGAAGATGAACCTCTTTAGTCATTGTCTCAAAATAATTCCAAAAAGCTTTCTAGAATGTTTGTAAATATTAATAGCTCAGCTCCATTATAGATTTGTTTGCCTGCCTTATCATTTTTATTTTTAGCAGGAATTCTTTTGAAATTTTTTTTATCTTTGCCAATTTTCTGGGTGTGAGTTGAAACCTCACACTTATTTTGAATTGTATTTGTCATTTTCCATACTTTATAGCAGTGGTTCTCAACCTTCCTAATGCTGCAACACTTTAATACGGTTTCTCACGTCGTGGTGACCCCCAACCATAAAATTATTTCCGTTGCTACTTCATAACTGTAATGTTGCTACTGTTATGAATCGTAATGTAAATATCTGATATGCAGGATGTATTTTCATTGTTACAAATTGAAGATAACCCACAGGTTGAGAACTGCTGCTTTAGAGTAATCTTTGATAAAGTTTATTATATGCAATTCATCTTTTGAGAACTTTTTTATCCATTAATCCTTTGGGAAATATCTCTCAGTCTTATATATTTGTATAGGTAGCCAACGAATGATGTCCCAAAAATCTTTGAGCAGTTTTAAATTTTAGTAGCTTAAAACTATACTGAAACTTTTGGAAGACTATGTTTATATCCTGTACAGCAGATATATGTCAAAGGTATTTAATAAAAATAGGTTTCCTATGACATCTTTACTTCTTTTTTTTTTTATAATGAAATCAAGTCAATAAGCATTTATTAAGCACTTACTGTGTGCTAAGCTCTGGGGATACAAAGAAAGCTAACAAAAAGTAAAGGAAATCAAATTCTGATGGGGAGAAATGAAATATTTAAATAGCTAGGTACATCAATCATAGCTCAAATGGATGTTCATCTTAGAGGAGAAGGAGCTAGCATCTTGGGGATAGGGAAAAACCTTCTGAAGAAGGTGGGGATAGAAAGAAAGAAGAAACTAAAGAATCTACAAGTTGGAGGTGAGGAGAGGGGGCATTTCAGGGATGGAATATAGCCAGTGTGAAGGTAGGGACAGGAGATGGAGTGTAAATTTTCATCTGTAAGAAGAACTAACTCTGATTTCTCTCATATCATGGACTGTTGGTTCTGTCTCTCTCTTCTGTTTCTTTTTAAAAATTGATTTGTTTACTTACTTTTTGTTTGCAAGATTCAGTTCACAATTCCCTGAGTTTCAAATTTTCTCCCCTCCTTCTTCCCCACCCCCCTACCCCTGCCATCCCACCATAGCAGCATGCAATCAAGTATAGGATCTGCAAATAGTTTCACGTTGGACATTAGTCTGGTTGTATAGAAGGGTTGTAACCAATGGAATGAACAATGGGAAAAAAAGAAAGAGAACCAAACATGAAAAAGAACAATAGCATGTAGATTGCTTCAGTCTCCATTTAAACTCTGTTGTTTCTAGATCTTTCTCTGAGTGTAGACATCTCCTTCCATCCTGAGACTTGTAGAGTTGTCTTACAACTGTGTGGTGCTGAGAGGAGTCCAGTTTATAAAAGTTGGTCGTCACACATATGATGTGTCTGTGATTGTGTACAAATTTTTCCTGGTTCTGCTTTTCTCACTTAGCATCAGTTTGTCTCAGCCTCTCTAAGTGAATATGAAGACCGTCTCCTCCCCATTTCTTATAGCACATTAGTACTCCATTACATTCATATACCATGACTTGTTTAGCCGTTCCCAAATTGATGGACATTCCCTTAATTTCCAGTTTTTTGCCACCACAAAGAGAGTTGCAATAAAAATTTCTGTACATATGTGTCTATCTCCCACTTCTATGATCTCTTTGGGATACAACCCCAGAAGTGGTATTACTGGGTCAAAGGATATGCAAATATTTATAGCCCTTTGGGCATAGTTCCAGATAACTCTCAGAATGGTTGTATAAGCTCACAGCTCCACTAACAATGCATTTGTGTTCCATTTTTTCTACATCATCTCCAGCATTTGTCATTTTTCTGTTTTAGCCAATCTGACTGGTGAGATGTGGTACCTCAAAGTTGTTTTGATTTGCATTTCTCGAATCAATAGTGCTTTGGAGCATTTTTTTTCGTATGCTTATAGATATTTTAAATTTCTAACTCTGAAAATTGCCTGTTCATATCATTTGACCATTTATCAATTGGGGAATGACTTGTATTCTTATAGATTTTACCTAATTGTCTGTATATTTTAGAAATGAGGCCCTTATCAGAGACACTCTTTGTAAAAATTGTTTCCCAATTTCCCACTTTCCTCTTAATCTTTGTTACATTGGTTTTGTTTGTACAGAAACTTTTAAATTTAATGTAATCAAGACTATCCATTTTGCATTTCATAATGCTGTCCAACTTTTCTTTGGTCATAAAGTCTTCCCTATTCCATAAATCTGACAGGTAAACTATTCCTTGCTTCCCCAGATTTCTTAAAGTATCAGCCTTTATACCTATATTGTGCACCCATTCAGACTTGACTTTGTTGTATGGCATTAGATGATGGTCTATGCCCAGGTTCTGCCATACTATATTCCAATTTTCCCAGCAGTTTTTTTAAAATTTTATTAATTTTATTAATTTTTATTTTTACAAATTAATTTATTGATTTTCTTGTTTACATCATTCATTTCCGCAACATTGTGAGTTACAAATTTTCTCCCCATCTTTCCCCTACCCAACACCTCAAAACAGCCATCCCACTGTATAACCCCTCCCCCAATGTGCTCTCTCTTATGTCCTCCCGTTCACCCCTCTGACTTTCTGGCCTTAGGGCAGGATGGATCTCACTACCCC
>CM053580.1:169150090-169160467 GCA_028627135.1 Pseudochirops cupreus | reverse complement strand
AAGGGGAGCAAAATTCCAATTCTGTCTCTGTCTCTGGAATTCTTGCTTATAAACACACCTCAGCCAATCCCCTTCTTCCACATCAACAGGGGCTCAGCCAATCCCCTTCTTCCACATCAACAGGGGAGTTCATGCCTTCTCAACAGTGGGATAGTTTGCATCTTCCACACTTAGCACTTAGTAGTGCTAAATATCCTGCTAAACTGATTACTATTACAATAACCCATCAGTTATTTTGATTTTAAAGAGAAAGAAGAAAGAAAAAAATCACTAATATCAAAAATGAAGTATGAATATACCACTAATGAAGGTAGAAATAAGCAATTATAAGGAGTTATTTTGCCCAATGATATGCCAATAAATTAAAATATTTAAATTAAATGAAAGAATATTTACCCCCCCCCCAAAAAAAATAGAAACTGCCTAGATTAGTAGAAAAGGAAACAGAATGGGATATAGGAAGTAGAATAGAGTAGAATGCCTAATAGACTTATTAGAAAATAAATTGAACAGGCCTAAAATGAACTTTCTAAGAAAAAGCACTATATCCAAACAGAAACACAGGTGAATTATATCAGACATTTAAAGATCAACAAATTCCAATATTAAATAAATTATTTGGAATAATAGACAAAGAAGGCATCCTGCCAAACTCTTTTTAAAGAAAAGAATTGATACTAATATCTAAACCAGAAACAGCAAAAACAGAGAAAGAATATTATAGACCAATTTTGATCATGAATATGGATGCAAAATTCCTAAATGAAATATTAACTAAAAGATCACAACAATATATCACAAAGATTCTAGTTTATGAGAAAGTGAGATTGATACTAGAAATGGAGGGATGGTTTAACATAAGGAATCCTAATAACATAATTCATTATACCAGTAATCAAAGTAACTAAAATCATGATATATGATAGATTTAGAAAACATTTTTTATAAAGCTCAACACTCATTTCTGTTTTAAAAATAAACTTGAAAGATTAGATATAATTGTGTTTTTCCTTAAATTTACTTTTAAAAAGGATTTAAAACCATCAGCAAGCATTATTTGTAATGGGGATAAGCTAGAGGACTTCTCAGTAAGATCAGATGTGAAGAAAAAATGCCCACTGTCACCAATATTATGCAATATTGTATTGGAATCCTAGCAATAGCAATATGAGAGAGAAAAAAAAAAAGGAATAGAAACAACCAGAATCATAAATGAGGTGATAAAACTATCTCTTTTTGTAGATAATATGATAACATACTTAGAAAATCTCAAAGACTCAACTAAAACATAAGCTGAAAAAATAATTTAATCAAAGTAGCAGGATATAAGGTAAATACACATAAATTTAGTATCCCTATATATCACAAACAAAACCCTGCAAGAAAAGATAGTAAGAGAAACTCCATTTAAAATAACTTTAGACAGTATAAAATACCTGAGAGTATACCTGCCAAAACAAACTCAGGAACTATATAAACAAAATGATAAAAAAAAGTTTTATAGAAATAAAATCATAAGTAAATAATTGGAGAAATATTAATTGTTCATGGGTATTTCAGGCTGATAAAATAAAAACGATTTTACCTAAACTGATTTATATATTCAGTGCTATCCCAATTAAATTACAAAAAAAAAAATACTGAATTAGAAAAAAAAAAAAGAACATTCCTTTGGAAAAAAAAACCAAAAAGTTAAGAATATCAAAGGAATTCATGAAGAAAAATGTGAAGGAAGTATGTTTAGGAGTGCCAGATCTTAAACTATATTATAAGGCTATAATTATCAAAACTATCTGGTATTGGCTAAGAAATAGAAAGGTAGATCAGTGGAACAGAGTAGACATCCAATTTATAGCAGTATATGAATATAGTAACCTTATATTTGACTAGGGTAAAAGACTTAAGTTTGGGGGATAAGAATTCAGTATTTGGTAAAAAATTGCTGGGAAAACTGGCACAGTCTAGCAGAGACTGAGCATAGACCAATATCTTTCACGATTTACCAAGATAAGGTTAAAATGGATTCATGGCCTCGATAAAAAGAGAGATATTACAAAAAAATTTGAAGAACATGAAACATATTACCTATCAGACTTATGGACAGGGAAACGATTTATGAATAAAAAAAAGAGATAGAGAGCAGTGTGAGGTGTAAAAAGATCTGGGATTATAACCAAAAATAACCTGCCCAGCAAAATTGAATAAAATCCTTCAAGTGGAAAAAAAAGGAATATTTAATGAAAAAGTACTTCAAGCATTTCTGATGAAAAGACCAGAGCTGAATAGAAATTCAACTTTGAAATACAAGACTCAAAAAAAGCATAAAAAAGTAAACATTAACAAGAAATCATAATTGATGCAATAAAATTAAACTGCCTACTTTTCAATACAAGAAGATAATACATGTATCTTCTAAGAATTTTAACATTAGCAAGGCTGAAAACAAAAAGTTGCAGGAATGAGTTAACTATGTTGGAATCATAAAAAATATTCACAAGAAAAATGGTTTGCATTGGGAGAAAGAAAAGAAAAAAGATAAGGGAGAAGGAAAATGCAGAATGGGGAAAATTATCTTACATAAAAGAGACTATGCAAGGAAGAGCTTTTACAGTAGAGAGGAAAATGAGGGTGGGGGGTTGGGAAAGGTTGATATTTACATCTAAATTGGTTCAAAGAGGGAAACAGATATATAGATAGACAGGTAGATACAGGGAAATAGATATGTAGATAGAGAGCTAGATAGATCTATCTATACACACACACACACACACACACACACACACACACACACATACACACACACACAAATAGAAATCTATCATGCCCAACAGGAAAGTAGGAACGGAAAAGGACAAGAGAAGGTGGGGCAGGAAGAGAGAGGGTAAAAGGGAGGACAGATAGAAAGAAAGCAGTGATCTGAAGGAAAACTATCTTTAGAGGAGGGACAGGATAAAAAGAGAGAAAAGAATAAAGAGAAGAAAATGGGATATAGGGTAATGCAAAGTTAGTGGTCATAATTGTGAGTGTGAATGGGATGAAGTCACCCATAAAACAGAAGTGAGTAGATAGCAGAATAGATTAGAAACCAGAATCCAACAATATATTGTTTACAATAAACACATTTGAAACAGAGAGGTATCCACAAAGTCAAAATAAGAGGCTGGAACAAAATCTATCATATATGAGCCTAAATTTAAAAAAGGCAGGGGTAGCAATCATGATTTCAGTCCAAGCAGAAGCAAAAATAGAGACAATTAAAAGGATAAACAGGGGAACTACATTTTGCTAAAAGGAAGTGTAGACAATGAAGTAATGTCAATACTAATCATATGTACCATCAAATTCTTAAAAGGAAAAATTAAATTAATTAAAGGAAAGGAAGAGGAAAGGAGAGAATTTGAAATTCAGATTTAAAAAAGATAGTTAAAATAATTTTATATGTAATTGAGGAACAGTTAATGAAATAAAAGGAACAATTTTAAAAAGATTATCAAACGTCTCCTTACACTGTCAAATATCTTGCCACTGTATTCCATGCTACACAATGTCAAAAAAAAAAAAAGATTTTCTTTAAGATTTCTAACAATTTCTACTCCCTTACTCTTTGCCTTTAGAATAAAACGTAAACTCCTGTTTTTAGCATTTAAAAATCTTCATAAACTAGTTCCAACCTGTCTTCCCAGATTTACTGGGCATTATATCCCCTCCTGAATGTTATGATCTAGCCAACCTGAGTTTCTTCCCATTTCTTACTTCACAGTACTCCTCCCTCTTCCTTGCTCTTCTGCTAGCTATTCCCTATGCTTAGAATCCACTCACTCCTCACCTGTTATATATAATTACTCTTTCCTTTCAAGATCTAATTCAAGAAACACTTTATACATGAAACTTTTTTCTGATTCCCTAACTGTTGACTCCCTCCTAAACTATATTTCACTTAACTACTTTGTATTTATTCTATTTTATTCTACACATAGGATTTTTTTATCTCCCTTTGCTCCTTGAACATAGGAATTTTTTTCTCCCTTTGCAGCTGTTTTCAGTCAATCTTTTAATTCCCTCCTCTATACTAGTTAAGTCAAGGGGGAACAAATTCTTAACAGACTATGCTTTTCTCCTCCCACAGGGTGCTCAAGAAGACCTTCATTTGATCTCTAACTCTACCCTATCCCTCCCAACCTTGAGTCTTGCACATAGAGTTTAAGAAACTTGACTCCATTTGTAGCAATAACTTACTCAGCTTTCATCTATGGGCAAATTCCCACTAGTCCATGTGTGTCATTACTTTGTTATTTTAGGAGCTTAGCAAAAGTTATTTATGATAATCATTATGAGATCCTCTCCAAAATATATGTCATGGAATTCAACTATGTTAACAGTAACATTTGGGAGAGAGATTTAGATCTCTGGCTTAGTTATACTCTATGTACTTCCAGCCAATCATCAACATCCCCTATTTGCTCTACTGAATTCTGTATTAGCATACAAACATGGAGCATACACCATATAGTATCAAATATTTTTATATGAAACAATGTCAAGAGGATCAAATAATATTTGTAAAGCATTCATCCCAGTAGCTGTCATGTAGTATATGTGCGTGTGTATGTATATACACACACACATACACACACATATATGAGGTAGAAGTAGTAGCAGTAATTATAGTATCAGTGGTAGTAGTAGTAGTAATAGTAGTAGTGGTCGTGGTGGTCATGGTGGTTGTGGTGTTTGTGATGTTGCCAGAGGTGCTAGTGGTGGTTTTGTTGCTTTTCCTCAGATATCAGAGTAAATTTACAACTAATAGTTTTAGTCTGAGTTCTTTTGCTCCACTAAGTGGAGACTTGGCTTTAGAGGCCAGTTTCTATATTTAGACATTATTTATGAAGATTACTTTGACCCAAACCTTCAGATACTTAGTAGCTATTTCACTATTGTAGCTAATTCCACAGTAAGATGCTCCTATTTCTGTTCTGTCACTGCTCTATTTTTGCACTGCCAGACACAAGTTCCAAATTTCTGAGACAACTGAAATCAGACCCCAACAGAAAAATCAGTAAACTGCTTGTATGGCATACATGACACACAATAATTGGTTTCACTTAGTTTTTTCACAAAATTATTTGACCCTCTTTTCTAAGTAACATATACTAGTTAAGTCAAGGGGGAACAAATTCTTAACAGACTATGCTTTTCTCCTCCCATGGGGTGCTCAAGAAGACCTTTCATTTGATCTCTAACTCTACCCAATCCCTTCCAACCTTGAGTCTTGCACATAGAGTTTATACTTGGTGGTAAGAGTGATGAAATGAATGCAAATGATAGCTCACTCTAATGTTAGGGAAGAACCCACTTAAGGTTGTATGTTTGTGGTTGTTCAGTTGTTTCAGTCATTTCCAATTTGTCATGATCCCATTTAAGTGTTTCTTAGCAGGGATACTGAAGTTGTTTGTCATTTCCTTTTTCAAATCATTTTACAGATGAGGAAATGGAGGCAAACAGATTTAAATGACTCACACAGCTAGTAAGTGTCTGAGGCCAGATTTGAACTCACAAAAATGCTTCCAGACCTAGTATTTTATCCTCTGGGCCATATAACTGCCTATCTGTAACACTCCATTTACTGCACCATCTAGCTGCCCAAGGTTGTATGCTTTTAGGCAGAGTTTGTGGTCAGGGGTGTGTGTGTGTGTGTGTGTGTGTGTGTGTGTGTGTGTGTGTGTGTGTGTGTGCGCGCGCTTGTGCACCAGGATTACTAGCAATGCACCTCCACTGACTTTAAGAAATGGCAAATTTTAGTCTTTGGCAGAAATAGACTCCCACCCATCCTTGAGACTGCTACTTGGCTAGTGGATTATGAGGGGAGCTTCTCTCAGCTGAATCAGCTTGAAGTATACCTCTTACTTATCTTTGTTGACTATCCTCCCGGCTAAGTAAATCTCTTACTATTACCCAATGAATGACATGTTTTGTTTCAATTTGTTGTAATAACTAGTAAACTACCAAGGGACTGACCTGAGTAGAGCCCAACTTCAAATACCAAGCAATTTATCAGGAACTTATGAGAACTCCTGATATCAAACAATTGAAAAGCCACACTGGCTAGACTTTTCAGCCTGTAACTGATCACACTAATATAGCACTTGTCTATTGACTTTGGTGCTCAATCTGCCATCCTGCTTTGCAATTTTTTTGAGCGGGAAAGAGATGGAATCCTGGGCATTGGATGAGAAAGGCAAAGGATGATCTCTAATCAGTAAATGAGAAATTGAGCTAAGGGAATGTTTAAGATTATCTCCTCCAAGAGGTCTAAATCACTCAGACTCTACAAGCTTATAACAACCCTACCTGCTTTCTTCTGTTCAAGGGAGATTGAAACTGAAAGTGGAAAGTGATGGGGAAAAAAAATCACTTACATTTGCCAAGATAGATCCAGTAATTCACAGGAGACAAGATCAAGATAAAGAATCAGCAATGAAACTCATGGCCTCAAATATCTACAGAAATGTGTGGCATGTAATGTAATTTTTAGAAGTGTACCAGAGATTTTAAAGCAAGAGTACAACTTTTTCCTTGGAATATGACAATTAAAGAGTATATCATATCCAAAAGTAACAGAATAGACAGAAACAGCAATGGGATAGCATTTCCAATCAAAAAGACATGACATGACATACTGAGGAGCAATCAATAAAGGGAAAAACAGAAAATGTATTGTGGTCACCATAAAGGGAGAAAGGAGGAAATGGATGATGATTTTGGGAGAAATGTAACAAACCTGCACAAAGGCATGATATAATAGTGATGGGACAAATTTAATTACTTGGACATCTATTTTGTTTATATATAGTATACACTTATAGGGGTAGAGAAGGAGATTTATAGGATGACAGTAAAGATGGTAGGACTAAATGAATTTTTTTTATGAAGATATGTAATTTTGTATCAATATTCTCTAACTCCTTCCTAATAAATGATTCTTGAAGACAAATACAGTTATACATTGCTCTTCTTATATCCTCTAGCACTTATTAGAATGTGAGGCAAACTCTTTGTTTTTCTTTTATATTTCCATATTATTATCAGTTAAAATTCTACAAGACCACATTAAAATTGAAAATACCATAATCACATGATACTCCCAGACGAAGTGATTCTCCCTTCTGTGTATGCTCAAAAAACATTAATATATAGCTTTAGGTATACATATATAAATATATACATAACTATATACACATATATAGTCTAACAAAATTTCACATATGCATACACGTAAACATGCACATACACACATACATGCATGTATAGGTAAGTCTATTGATACATGCATGTACACATAAACACATATGTATATATACATGTGTGTATGAGTGTATATAAATACATACAGATAGAGAAACAGAGACAGACATAGACATAGACATAGACATAGACATAGACGCATATAGTGCTGCATCTCAGGGAAATGATACTGAGTACTTTCCTCTATCAAGATATACTTTTTTTTCTGAACACATATACACAATGATCAGATCCAGTCATATAAGAGCTTGGCCTCTAATGAGAGGGTCAGACTTATTTTTTTCATACTTTTGATTATCACACACATACATATACACACATACAGACACACATGCATGCACATGCACATACACTAGTGTCCCAGGGAGGAAAAATTACTTATAGGTTAGATTAGGCTTGTACCTGAGGTCTCCCTAACATGGAACGTAGAAAGCTACTCAATTAATAATGTGAATCAGGTATGTGTTAAAAAATGTAGGAAGACTGAAAATATGATATATAATTCATAATCACTATTGTACTTTCCAAGAAATTGAGACTTATGACCAATATAAAGCATTTATGAGACTACCAAATCACCATTGTACCTTTCACCTCTGCTCTACACTGCACAAAACATTCCCTATAGGTTTATGCCTTCTGGAAAGCCTCTCACTGTCAGGAGTATGATCACTGAAGTACAAACTAGCCCTGCCACCGCTCATTTCTACGAATGGACTCAGGCTTCTTGGATACTTTTATGTTTAGATCAATGTTTAACAATGTATTCTTAGGGAAGAAATATAAAGCAGAAGAGACATCCAGAGGCACAGATTTAAGATCACCTAGATGCTTCCCCACCACCAGATATCATATGGGAATAGTAAGGGCAGTCCCCCCCACCCTGCCCTCATAGGCCTTATCATACATGCAGAAGAGTGAACTAGAAACGTTTTCTCCCCCCAACCCCATTTTTTTAACTGATATAGAACCCTACTTCTAAGTCACTCTTACGTGAAGGGAGACAACTAAAGAGACCACCTAGGGCTTGTTAGGATATACTAAAATGTTAAGTCCTTTCAAAGTCTTCTAGAAATAGGCACAACAGCTCTGCTAATGACCCATACCTATTATATTTATTTAGAAGTTTTCCTACCTTTCCCACCTATATACCTCCACTCTTATAGTGTAGGGGTCAAAGGACAGCGTGTTCAACTGTGGCTGATCAAGAAGAGTTCAGAAGAGTAGACCAAAGGTTGAATAGAAATAGTACATTTGAATATTTGGGATGGAAATGTCCCCTAGATTTGAGCATCTCATGTTTCCTTTGTACAACTGTGATTCTGCTTTGCTCATAGAGCACGGCATGTTCTTTGATGTGAGCATGCCATGCTAGGAAGGTTTTTGCCACTGTCTCCCATAGACATCCCAATAGATACCAAAATTCTTCACATAGGCCTTGAGAGTTTCCTTGTCCCACTCCTTCTGACCTCTGACTAAGCACTTACCTCGTACAAGTTTTCTGGAAAATAGTTTTTAGTTAAATGTATGTTTGGTATTTGGACTATGTGGCCAGCTTATAGGAGTTATGCCCTTTTGCAGTAGAGTTTGAATGTTTTAATTCAAGTCCAGCACAAGAGAGGACCTCAGTGTTTGACACCTTGTCTTGTCAGGTAATTTTCAGAGTCTTCTTAAGACCATTCAAATGGAAGTGGTTCATTTTTCTAGCTAGCACTGGTAGACTGCCTAGGTTTCTCACACATGTGAGATAAGCACAATGGTTCTGTAGACTTTCAGTTTGGTATGCAACCTAATACCTCTTCTCTCCCACATTCTCTTTAGGAGCCTCAAAATGTTGAGCCAGCTCTGGCAATGTGTGCATCACCAACCTCATCATGTGTAGGAACATCTCTGGAAAGTATACTGCCAAGGTAAGTGAACTTATCCACAGCATTGAAAATTTCTCCATTTGCTGTAACCAATGGTTCCACATATGTATGGTGTGGTGCTGGTTGGTATAGAACAACTATTTTCATGGTATTGATTATAAGGCCAAAATAAGCACAAGCAGCAGAGAATCGATCCATACTCAGCTGCCTCTCAGCCTTACAGACCACTTTGAGTGCACAATTTGTCAGGCACAAGCTCCCTTTCCTTAAAATAATGAGCAGAAAAGTGAGAGAATACAATTGCAATTGACTTTTTTGATTTGAAAAAAAGGTCCCACCCCAAATTTCACTTACATTTTCCTTTGGAAAAAAATTGCAATTACAATCACAGACTTGATTGTGTGGAGAAAAGCAGGTCATAAACCAGTGGAAATATTAATTGAGGGGTGGGGGTGGTCAGGGACTTCAGAGAAATGAATCAAGGGAGGTAAATAGTCTTTGTAAAAGAAGGCATAAATGTAAATATTTTTAGCTCTTTCCCTGTGGTTAGTTAAGAGTTTTGATGATTCTCTCCAATTCCTTTCTTTTTCTTTCCAGCTTTCCCCACATCCATACTCATAGAAAAGTCCATTGCTACCTTTACCTCCTATGATCTGACCCAAATACTATAACAGACAAACCCAGTCCCTTACTTTTTTTAGAGAGAGAAATACTGGCCAATGAGGGACCAGTTCTTAAAGTGTGTGCAATATGTTCCTTATACCAAACATAGTGTACCTTGTACCAAAATTCTTCCTAGTACCAAATATAGTGGAGGCTTGATAAATCTGCTTCTGAGTATGCACGGTAGAAAATTTCTTCCTCCTGTTTGTGGGGGAAAAACCCATCCAAAAATTTAATTAAAAATGTGGAGATCTCTTAAGATAAGAACAGGAGTTTATTCTCTTCCCCAGGAGAAGAGGGCAGTCTTCCCCATGACTGATCATGAGAGAGGGGCAAGGCAATATGGAGGGAGCAGGGTTTTAAACCCTAAAGCAGTCAAGCCCTCTTCCTGGACTGCACCTTCTCCCATTGACTGAGAGGTAGACTCAGGTTGCAGTGCCAAAATCTTCCCCAATGGCAAGTCACAGAGAAGCCCATCACTATCTCTCAGGGGCTGGGAAATAGGCTTACAAAGAACAAGGATGCTGATTGACAGCAAGGGAAA
>CM053580.1:169117523-169140391 GCA_028627135.1 Pseudochirops cupreus | reverse complement strand
TGTCTCTTATTTTGATAATCTTGAAAAGAAATCTGAAAATCTGAATAAACTTAGTAACTATGTTAATAGGGAGAATAAGGCAGATGTGAGAGATGTGGTTGAATGAGAAATAACAGGATTTGGGAACTGACAGGATATGTGGGATGAAGGATAGTGAGGAACTGAGGAAAATACTGGGATACTGAAAAGATGGTCCTGCCTTCAACAGAAAACAACAGAAAAAGGAAATCTTGATAGATGAGAGAGAATTATTTTGGACATAATGAAATTAGGATGTTTGTAAGAGATCCAGTTTGAATTGTACAATAGATAATTTGTCACTGAGGCACAGGAGAGAACCTGAGACTGAACATATTAATCTGTGAGTCATCTGCATAAAAATTATACTAAATTCCAAGGAATCTGATGAGGTTATTAAGAATAGTGTATATATAGAAGAAAAAAAAAGATGACTTATGACAGTATCTTAGGGAATACTTACAGTTATATAAAATTATATGTATAATGAGCCAGGAAAAAAATTAAAAAACAAAAAACAAGGTAAGGATCAGGTGACAAGTAGGAGGATAAATAGAAGAGACTGATATAATGGCAACTCAAAGAGATTTCAGGAGGAAATAGGCAACAATGAGAACTGGAACAAGTAAGTGAAGAAAGACTTCAAAAAATCAATTGGATTTGGCAATGAAGAAATAATTGACAAATTTGGGGAAAGTAGTTTCTTTTGAGTGATGAGGTCAGAATCTAGAATGTAATGAATTTGGATAGGGAATAAACAGAGGGGAAGTGGAAGCAGCAAATGTAGAAAGCTTTTTTAAGGAGTTTGGCTGAGATAGAAAGGGGAGACATAGGACAATTACCTTGAGATTGTAGAATCAATGGAAAGTAATTTAAATTTTTTTTCAAGGAATGGGTGACACTTGATTAAGTTTGAGTGTAATAGTAAATGAATCATTAGATAGGGAGAGATTGAAGATTCAATAGAGAAAGGAGATAATTAAGGTTACAATTTGTTGGTGAAGATGGTAAGGATTGGATCAAATGGACAGGTGGAGGGGTTGACTTTGCGAAGGAGAAGGGCCACTTCTTTTTCAGAGATTGACGAGAGAGTGGAAAATAATGTCAACTGACTTTGAATTGATGAGAGAGGGAGAAGAGAGAACTCGTGTTAAATGGATCCAGTTTTCTCAGGGAAGTAAGAGGTGAGACACATACTAGCTCTGTGACCGTTGGTAAATCAGTTAACCTTTCTGTCCTCAAGGCAATACTTTTAAGTCTACAAGTCACAGAGAAGGTCCCAACCTGAATTGGTAGAGTGATTTTTCTCATCTAGTAATTCCCTGTACCAATGAAATCACAAGTATAGTTCCTAGTCCTGACCCTATATCAACTTAAATTAAAATTATATCTGTAATTATGTCTTAAACTATGCTAAAGAGTTAAGTATCAGAATAAGTGCAATTCATTTTTTCTTAAATAGCTATTTAATAAAAATTCATATGATTGAAAAAAATGAATGATTTATAGAGATACAAACCTAACATCAATGTTTTTTTCCTTGGTTGTGACTTAGTGGGTTTATTCTCCCACTAGTTCTTGGTTAGAGAATTGTCACATTCTTTTATTTCTTGACTCGTTATTGCCCTCTGTGTTTCTAGGGTGAATTGAGATTCAGTTAAAACTTGAATGTGCCTGCCACCTTCAGGTGCTGAATCTTTTGTCTTAATGCTGCTTTTTTTTTTCCAGTTATTGGTTGAACTGAGGAATTGCATGGGGACTCAGTGAAGGAGAGATAATAAACTTGATCAATTCTAATTGGTGAAGCATTGCTCATAAATTCCTTTCTTTCTCTTTCCTTTGTTCCCTTAAAATGATGTATAAATTTGTAAATTTCTAGTCTAAGGTTGATAACTTTTTTTTTTGAGGCTGTGGAGTTATAAAAATTCTTACATATCACCTAAGTTCAATTTTTTCAGATAAAGAAACCAAGGCTCATAGAGATTATGACTGACCAGGGATCATATGGCCAGCTAATTGAAAGAGCAGGGCTATATATGAAGCTTCCTTTTCTGTTAGCTGCTTTTGAGACAAAGTTTTTTTTTTATCCTGTTAAGATAATCTAACCAATTACATTAAAAATTGAGGCAATTATTGAGAATTTTCTTTTTAAACAACAAAACACATATATCTTTGTTATCTAATATCAAGTAAGAATCTTCTTAAGTCAAAATTATCTTGACAAAGGCAGAAATTTCCCACTTTATTTTGTCGATGTAGACAGAGCCAAAGAGAAAATCATCATGTTCTATGTGATGTTATTCACAGCAGAAAAGCCACTGCCAGGTCAAGAGGTCCACTTTCTTACAATTTTCCATGCATAGGAAAGGGGTAGGGGAAAATACTGTGTTCTATCAGTTTCAGACTATGCAAATATTATTAGAATTTATGAAGAAACTGTTAGAATACTAATTTCAGAAAGATTATATTCTAATCTGATGGAAATTTTTTTGTTTCATTCAGAAAAGTTTCTGAGCCATCTCTCCTAGTAAATTAGCAATGTTAGTGATCTTTGTTACTTTTGAAGTCACATAGAAATAGCCAGATATATTTCTTTGTTCCAGAGGTGCACCGAAGACTTTTCTTGCTTTAGCCATGGCTTTGCAAAGCCATTCTACTAATCACAAAGCAAAAACAAACCCTGGGGAGTGGGGGAGGTTTATAATATAACTAGAAAGAGAGAAACTGCAAATGTTGGCCAATTATTGAGGAAAGGAAAAATTCATCAAATTTTCCTTTCTTCAGACTTCAATATCAGAAACAATGAAGATTGAGAGAAGTGTTTGATAGACTGCTTCTTCAAAGGGCATGGAAATCTATGTGGTTTTTTTTTTCCTTTATTTAATGAAAGGTTAATAAGGCTCTACAACTTTATTTGTGGAAAATTAAGCTGTTTGGACCAATGTGAAAATAACTCTCTCTCGTCTGAAGCAGGATAATGAAAATAGCAGGAACAGTTTATATATGCAGATGTTTGGCTGCTTGTGATCTGGAAGAAGAATGCATAATGAAAGAGCTCCTTATCCTGGAAAGTTTTTTGAAGATAAAATAAGCATGTCATTTTTGTGGTCCTGCATTATATGATTACATCTGAGTCCATTCTGAAGATTTCTCTAGATTCACTGGGATTGGTACAAAATCGTTTCCAACAGAAAGGACTGGTAATTTTTAGTTTTTTCAGTCCTTGCTTTTTACTGATTCAATACATCAAAAGGAATGTGCTGTGCTTCCATATTCAAAGGAGGAGGCTTTCAAGAAACTAGCCATCCAGAAAGCAGCTATTAAAGTAACAGGAGGAAATTTACCACCTTGTAAGTCACAGGGAAATGATGTTTTACCCAAAAAAAAAAATGCCAAGAAACTGAAGGAGGAAGTCTTTCATTTACAATAAAACTGTAGTAACTTTGAGTTTTACTGTAGGTACATGGCAGCAATTACAATGTACCTATCCTCATATTATAAATTTATCCATTTGGCCACTGATATGCTAGTGAATGTTATGGTTTAGATTTCTTCATGTTTTTGCAGAGTAAGGCCCATAGAATGGTGAAGTCCTCCATTTGTTCTCTTTTGAATGAGATCATGCTGTTTATATCAAGCTTCTTCAAGATGCAGAGGTTTAAAAAAGATATGTAACAACTCAAAAAGGTTTAACCTAACCGTCCACATGGGAAAAAAACAAGAACAATCAAACAAAAAATGAATAAATTATATCTATTGTGTAGACTTGATTATGTACAAATAGGTATGTTTTTGCATTATACAAACATACACACGCACAACCACCAATATATTTAAATATAATATAATGGAAAGAACTATATATATTTATATATATACACACATATATACACAGGCATATATGTACATATATTTATGTATCTGTCTCCATGTTTATATACACACGGATATGTACATACATACATATGTACATATATATGCATGTATTATAGATAAAAAATTCAAGTAAACAATTATTTGGGCCTAGAATTCAATACAATGAGAGCATGTTAGATTATCTTGAGAAAATTTCATTTAGTGATTTCAAACTTCTCCCAGAAATAAACAGCAATATCCTCCATAGTTATATGTCATGGAGCACTTTTATCTCTGAAGAATTGAAATGGAGTGGTAGATAGGGAGTGTGGATGATTTGTAACATAATAAATAAGGAACTACAAATACTGTTGGAGAAACTGAAGAGTGAAAACAAAAATGGGTTACTCACATAGTGAGAATGAGTGTGAGTTTAGGTAGATACAGGATTGTAATTTACTCCAGAAGTCACCTAGTTCAAATCTCTCTTCCACAGGTGAGGAAACAGACGAAGAACAATTAACTCACCCAGCCAGGTTCACACAAGTTGGACTTCTCCCTTTCTTTATTTCGCATGGTATAAAAAAGATTACATTCATAAATCATACTTTATTCTGACCTTCCTCAATTGATTTGTACCCACTTTGATAACAATTCTTTGTGTCATGAACAATAAGCTCTGTTTAGTTTCTGCTCCATGTAACAACACTTCATCTCCATTATCCCCTTCAACACCCCCTCCCCTAATCTGATCATCTGAAATCTCATCACTGTGAAGAATGACTCAGATTTGTGTACTATACAACTTGTCAACTCAGTGTGTTTTCATTCTTCTTTCACTGGAGGACTGGTGAGTGGAGTATCACATTCTTCCACCCCCCCACCCCCACTGCTTTCTAATTTTCCAAATAAGAATGAAATGTTGTCCTTGGAGTTTGAGTCATTTAATTTATCCAACACTATGCAGCAATATTCAATTGCTTCAGGGTCTTGTGTACCAAATCTTTGCCAGTTATCAATCTTTATCAGTGTTCAGTTCAAATAACTTTGAAAATTATTCCTTTGAAATCTCTGTTGTCAACCCTTTATTCAAATAAAAGCTTGAAAGTAAAGACTATCCAGATTGTATCACCAGTTTTTAGCATAGTACTTTGCACCTAAAAAGTACTTAAAAGCTGCTCCATACCATTCATTTGTAATACATTTTGATACCGATACATTTCCATCATTCTTTTCTTTATTACTTTCCTTGAGATACTTGATTTTTCATTTCTCCACCCACGTTTTTTTTTCTATTTTTTTCTTAGTTCTAGGAAGTAAAATTTCAGAGAGAGGATTCTGGGAAGATGATGGAGTAGGTCAGAAAATTCCAAGCTCTCCAGATTCCCCCCTCCCCCCCCATAAACAAGACAAAGTAGCACTTCGGGGCAAATGAAAAGCAGTAAAAACAAATAACCTTTGGGATAGAACAGAGGTCCTCCTGGAATAACCAGACAAGATCAGAAGAAAAATTCCAGGGCTGACCTTTGTTCCATGTGGAATGTAAACACCTTCAGACTTGTTTCACTGAAACAGCAAGCAACACGCCATGGAACTATCTGTGTTGGGAGGTAACCTCAGTCCTGAGCCACCGAAATTCTCACCTACTGGATAGTATGAGGAATTAGGTGTCTGAGCAGGGAAAGATTGAGGGAACCTCTGTTGATAAGGATCACCAGACCCAGCTGTGTTACTGATAGGAAGGAACTAGCACATAACCTAACACTACAGAAGTAGTGAGGTGGGGATGATCCTAGTTGTGGGCACTTACAGGAGGGCAGAATTCTTGGTCTCAGTTCTAGTCCAAAGGGGAAAGCTGAAGGAGGATCTGAGTCCAGAGGCACCATCCTCCCATAGTCCAAGGATAGATATGATTACAATAATAATTTGTTACAAATTTAAAAAAAAAATAAGCAGGCAAAAGAAAAAGAACCCAACTACAGAAAGTTACTATGAGAATAGTGAAGACCAGGTTTCATCTTGAGAGGAGGATACCAAAGCAAAAACAAAACAACAAACAAAAAAACCCCCACCAATCCTAAAATTCTCTTGTACCAAAAAAAGTAATATTAATATCAAGTGACCACCTGCCCAAAATTAATTCATAGAATAACTTTAAAAAGACTTTGAAAATCAAATAAGAGTGATTGAGGCAAAAAAAAAATATACAAAATAGGAACAATCCAAGAAAAAACAAGATTATGAAAAGAAAGTGAACCAGTTGGAAAAAGAGGTCCAAAAACTTAAGGAACAAAAATGCCTCCTTGAGAATTAGAATTGTGCAAGAAGAAGCCAGCAAAGTTATGAGACCAAGAAATGAGAAAACAAAATGTAAAGAATGAAAAAATAGAAACATTTCATAAGAAAAAAACAATTGACCTGGAGAACAGATCAAGAAGAGAAAACAAGAATAATTTGACTACTTGAAAGTTACAATAAATAAAGAATCTTTATTCAATAATATATGTAATAATGAAAGAAAATTGTCCAGGAGTATTAAAACAAAAAGGGGAAGTAGAAATAGAAAAAAAATCCACTGATCACCTAAAAGAGATCCTAAAAGGAAAATCTACAGGAATATCATGTTAAATTCCAAAACACCAAACTCAAAGAGAAACTATTATGAGCAAAAAGAAAAAAAATTAAATATAGCATAGTCACAATTAAAATCACACAAGACCTAGCAGCAATGGTGCTAAAAGACCACGGATCTCAGAACACTATGTGTCAAAGAGCAAAAGAACTGGGGTTGTGGCTAAAATTATTATACCCAATAAACTTAAACATAATCCTGAATGAAAAAAAAAATGGACGTTCAATAAATTGCCAGATTTTCAGGATTTTGTAAAACAAACAACCAAAAAACAACTCTGAACTCAGTAGAAAATTTGATATACAGATTCAAAAGAAATATAACTTACACATCAAAAACTAATTACAAGTGACTTAATAAGCACAGACTATTTACTTTTTATATGAGGAAAAGTAAAACATGTCTAAGATTGATAGTAATTGGGTAGTTAAAAAAAAAAAAAGATTGGGTAGACCTGAGTTATGATGTGATTCTAAAAAAAATAAAGCTATTTAGGAAAAGGTGAAAAAAGAGTAATTATATTATACAAATAAGGTGTGAGAGGAAGAACTGATCCAAAGGGATTAGATGGGAGAGGAGGGCTGATAGTTCTGGAATCCTACTCTCATCAGGAATGAGTTAATAGAAATTACATATACACACATATGTATATAAACACCCACATGAAAATGTGTGTGTGTATATGTATGTATATGTATATATATATATATATATATATATATATATATATATATATATATATGTATGTATAAAAACCTAAATGCAACAAAATAAATAATAGTCTAAGAGGGAGGAGTAGGGAGAGGATAAGGGTGGGATTTTTAGAGGGAATGGTATTCACATCAGATCTAGGTTAAAGAGAGACTACATTTAGAAGGGAATAAAAGTCTCCTAAATTTATAAAGAAAAAAAAGATGGTGAGGGAATAGGATGAAGGGGGAGGGAGGTATAGAGGGTTTTTAGAATAACAGGAATAGGACAAAGAGGGAAAAATATATATATGGAGGGCTATAAATGTCTTTCAAATTCAGATAGAAATAAGAGAGCAAAGGGAAAGGTGGAGGGAAGAGGGTAAGGGTGGAATTTTGAAGAGGGGTTAGGTTAAACAATAGGAGGACAATGTAGTGAGTAGAAGTAAAGTAGAGGAGTCAGGAGAGATAGGAAGTAAGAGATACACAAAAAATCAAATTCAGGAGTAGAATTTTTAGGGGTGAAAAAACAAACAGTAGTAGTAATAATCTCAAAAAGAGTTAAAGCTAAAATAGATTTAATCTATAGAGAAAATTGCCCTATATGTTAGCCATATTAATCAATATTGTTTTAGACTATTTAAGGTAATTAGACAGTATGAAATTAGAATATTGCTCTGGTGTAGAAAATGAAGAGTTGGTGTTGGAAAAATATGGAAAGGAAGATATTATTTACTCTCAAATAAAAAGAAAGAACAAGTATAGTTATGATCTTACATACACACATATGAATGTGTATGACTATATATGAGTATAATTATAGAAATCTAAGTTTTTGTATGTTTATGTAAGTGTAGGTATGTAGATGTACAAATATATATGTTTGTGTATGTGTATACATGCATGTGCACGTATATTTATGTATGAATATGTGTATATATACATAGCTATATGAAAATGTATGTATGTCTATATATGTATACATACACATACATCCATGCATACCCCTCCCTCCCCCTTGCACTCACACACACACACACACACACGTCCATGCTTAAGTGTAGCCTTCTTGGGATGCTGCTGGGTGGGGGAGCAGGAAGAGAGAAAAAAAAAAACAAAATAAAAAGTGCACAGCAGAGCACAAAAACAAAACAAAAGGAAGCTAAGAAAAGATGGATAGCTGTAAACATAATGTGTGGTATTTATTATATAAGCTTTCTTAATATGGAAATTTATTTCTGTATATTTTGAAACCTCTCTTACTTTCTGCCTTGCATATGACAGTGCTTTATTCCTTTTATTTTTTTTTGTTTCAGTATTTAAGTTTATAATGTTTCTTTTTCTTTTCTTATCATGTATTTAAGTTTAAAATAAATTAAGCAAATAAAAAGAAAGCAATATTTCAGTAATATGTCTGGCATGAACTGTATCTGAAAATTAATATAGGTAATGTTGTCATTGCATAACTATCCATCTGTTACTCTACAACAGTGGTTCTCAACCTTCCTAATGCTGTGACTCTTTAATACAGTTACTCATGTTGTGGTGACTCCCAACCATAAAATTATTTTTGTTGCTACTTCCTAACTGTAATTTTGCTACTGTTATGAATTGTAATGTAAATATCTGATAGGCAGGATGTATTTTCAATGTTACAAATTGAACAGAACCCACAGGTTGAGAACTGCTGTTCTACAAAATTATTTTTGTTTTCTTTATTTCTGCAAATAATATTTCATAGTTGTATTTACATAATTCCTGGATGCATATTGACAGCTGGATTCACAGATATTTTGTACATTCTGAGAATTTTTTGAATGAAATTGTCTTTTTTATCTTTTGCTGCTGTCTTATTTTTAAATATAATGAAATGCTAATGAATTTGTAGGTTTACTTTATATTTTGTTTTATATCCGGTTACTTTACAAATGTTGATTTTATTTAAAATTCTAGGATTTTCAGATTCAGTAATAATGACATTTGGAAAAAAAACATTAATTTTATTTCTTATTTGTTCATATTTATTCCCTAAATATCTTTTTCCCCCCTTAATGTTATAATTAGCATTTCTTGATTTGCATCAACTAATAATGGAAACAGTGGGCATCTTTTTTTCATTTCATTTTTATTTTATTTTATCTTCAGTTCCAAATTTTCCACCTCCCCTAACCACTGAGAAGGTAAGACATATAAAGACAAATATGAAGACATGCAAAACAAATTTCTTCATTAGCCTTATTCTAGGGGGAAAAAGAAAACAAAGTGGAGAAAAATGTTTTAGTTTGCACATCAGTTCTCTGTTCAGAAATGGATAGCATTTTCCGTCATAAATCCTTTGGAATAGTAGTGAATCATTGTGTCAGATCAGAATGACCAAATTTTCAGTTCACCTTAATGCTTTTACTATGTTAATTTTACTTTTTCTTTTATCTCTTTAGTGTATAGATTCAGTAGTGGTATTTGTGGTTTAAATGATATTTAATAATTTTTGGAGGTATTTCCAAAATGATCTCCAGAATACTTACACAATTTCATAGCTCTGTCAACAATGCATTAGTGTACTATTTTCCATACCCCTTCAAACAATTGTCATTTTTCTTTTCTATCAGTCAATTTGATCAAGATGAGGTGTTTCCCCAGAGTTATTTTAATTTTCATTTCTTAATTATTACTGTCAGAATTTTTTTTTTCACATGACTGTTGGTGACTTTGACTTCTTTCTTGGAAAACTGCCTGTTCATATCCTTTGATCATTTACCAATAGATGAATTATTTTTAATAAAATAAATTTGACTCAGTTCTCCTATACTTGAGAGAAAAAAATCTTTGCCAGAGTAAATTGCTGCAAAGATCTCCCCATATTTCTTTCATTTTCCCCCTAATTTTAGTTACATTGACTTTGTATAAATGATAATTTTTTTAACAAAATTATTCATTTTATCTCAGGATTTTGTAAAACAAATAAACCAAAAAAAACATGAACTCAGTAGAAAATTTGATATTACATTCATGTGCCAAAATTTGTTTAGACATTTTCTTATTAGTAAACCTTTTTTCTAATTCTTTGCTATTGCAAAACAGTGTTGCTATAAATATTGGGGTACTTATTTGGACTTTCTTCTTCTCACGGGGCCTCTGTGAAATATAACGTTAATATTCCTATAATTTTAAAAGATTTTTTAAAATGTGTCATATTTTATTTAAAAATGATTCCTATAACTATTGATAGAATCATATAATTTTAATTTGTATTCAATCTATTTTAGTTATATGCATTTTTCTAATAATGAAAAAATGCTGCAACATTAGTATAAATTCATCTTGGTCATAATGTATACTCTTTCTCATTTTCTGTAGCTTTTTTGTTAACTTTTTATCCAATTCTGCATTGAAGCTCATTAGATATATTGGTTTATGGTTTACTTTCTAGAATTTATTTTTTGCTGATTTTCCTATGAGGGCCATTTTTATTTCATAAAATTCAGTCAATGAATATTCCTTTCCCTGGTTTTATAAATTTTCCATTGATAATAAAAATAATTTTTAAATGTTTGATTTCCAAATCCATCTATTTTTCTCTCCCTTTAGGCATGCCCTTATGACTTGGATATCTTTTTTATGGAACTGGTTTATTTACATTTTCTATTTCTTCTATTTTGTATTTCTATACATATTAATCTATTTCATTTATTATCATTTTTATTGGTGTATAATCAGGGAAATATTTTCCAATTGTTTTTTTTTTTATTTCTCCTTAGTTGTATATTCTACCTTTTCATTTTGATATTTCTAATTTGGTTTTTATCTTTTTTTTTATTTTACTAGTTTCATTCACATGACAAAACTCTTAGCTTTATCAAATCAATTTTTGTTTTGTTTTGTTTTCAATTCTGTTATACTTTCTTTAATTTTCATAATTTCTCTGTTTTTATATTTGGAAAGTTTATTAGATCTATAACCTATTTTTTTTTAGTTTAATCCCCGATTATTTATTTATTTTTAGTCTCTTTTGTTGATTAAAGTGTTGAGAGATATAAACATTCCACTAAAGATGTTTTGGTGACATCTTTAAAAAAATATATTGTCACATTGCATCATTTTCTTCAGTTATCTCTCATTTCTCTGTGTTGTTCTTTGAATTGCCATTTTTTTTTTTTAGAATTAAGTTATTTAGTCTCCTTTTGAGTTTGAATCCTTTCATCAAAGGTCTCATTGATTTTAACATTTATGTTATATTAACTCAATCAGTAAATGTTTATAAACTACCTACTAT
The DNA here is from genome assembly GCA_028627135.1 of Pseudochirops cupreus. NCBI lineage: Eukaryota > Metazoa > Chordata > Mammalia > Diprotodontia > Pseudocheiridae > Pseudochirops > Pseudochirops cupreus. The sequence continues at coordinate 169,128,924 of CM053580.1, read as the reverse complement.
TAACAGACACTGCTAAGCATTGAGGACACAAAAAAGGGAAAATATAATAATGTCTACCTTTAAGAAGCTCACAATCTAATGAAGGAGATAAAGAAATGTGTAGAAAAATGCTATATATAGGTACATAGGAAATAATGAAGAGAAAGCACTAGAATTGAGAAGAGTTGGGGAAAATCATTCTGTATAAGATGATATTTGAGTTGTGACTTGAAGGAAGCCAGGAAAGTCAATAGGGAGATATAAGGGAAAACATTCCAGGAATGGGAAAGAGTCAGAGAAAATGCCTGGCGTGAAGAGGAGTGCTTTGTTCATGGAACAGCAAACAATTCAGAATCACTCAATAAAGAGTATGTGGTATGGATTAATATGTATGTAGATTGTAAATGGGGGAAGGGGTTAATTCAGGATTTTTGTATTCAATCCTGGAGACAAGAGGGAGTCAGTGGAGTTTATTGAGGAGAGTGACATGCTTGGACTTGTGATTTAGAAAAATCACTTTGGTGGTTGAATGGAGGATGAGATTGAAGTGGTGAGAAACTTGGGGCAGGTAGACCCAATAGCAAATGATTGCGTTAGTCCAGGTGTGATGTGATGGTGCCTGCACCAGGCTATGTTAGAGCAGAGAAGGAGTGAGCCTAACGATTTGGGAGGATGGTAATGACCTCAAAAGTTAACATAGGATGAGGGGAGAATTTAGGTGGAAAGATTAAGAGTTTGTTTTTGGTTTTGTTAAATTTGAGATGTCTCCCAGACATCCAGTTGGACATGCCTGAGAGGCAGTTGGAAATGTCAGATTGGATGTTAGTGGAGAGGTTAGGGCAAGATAAGAATCATCAGCATAGAGAAGGTAATTAATTCCATGGGAGCTGATGCAATCAACAATTGAAGAAGTATATATAGAGAAGAGAGGACAGATTAGACCCCTGTGGGACACCTGTGGTTAAAGGGCATGATCTAGAGGAAGATCAAGCAGAGAGGAGACTGTGGTCTAATATGCAGGAGGAGAATTCATAAAGCGTGCTGTTCTGAAAGCTTAAAAAGAAGAGAGTATCAAAGAGGAAAAGGTGATCAATAATGTCAAAGGCTGCAAAGAATTTGAGGAGAAATGAGGATTTGTCAGTTAAGAATATACTCTATTTTTGTCTGTAAGGTTTCTATGCTCTTGACAGGGTTTAACATACTGTGACTTGTTGTCCAAATATGACCCTCTGTTTGCATAAAGCCCATTAAATAAAAATGATGTTTATAGTTTAAAATGTGATTAAATTTTATTTCTAATAAAAATTAGCTGTACCAAATACACTCTGGGTTACATTTGGCCCTTTATCCATAGTTTACTGACCCATGCCCTAATACATTGTCAGTTTGATTTTTTATAAAATTGTATGCATAGTTGAAATTCTAATCTAATTTATTAATATGCAGTTCTTAAATTCTTCTCAATACTCGATGACTTTTTTCACCTAATATTCCTGGGTTTTTAAAAAATTGTATTTGTAACTACTTATCCTTCTTTTGTAATTTGTTTCTGGTGTGTGGTGATTTAATATTTTGTTATATTCAAGTGCCAAACTCTTCTTTCAAATGATGAAGTATGAAATATGAATTTGACATTTTCTCATGGATGCCAAGTTTCTCATTTTTGCTTTCTGTTCTGAATATAGCCACATATACGAGTCAATTTATGAATTTTCTCCTAGGGAAAATCCTCCTCCTCCTCTTGCTCCTTTTTTATTTCTCTCTCTCTCTCTCTCTCTTTCTCTCTCTCTCCTTTCTTTGTCTTTTGGGAGCAACGCAGTTTTTAAAGGAAAAAAAATGGTAGAAGAATAGCTAGCCAAATGTAGCTTGATTACCATGGTAACAGATAGTCTAGCCTTCAAAAACGGTTTCTGTTTATGCAAAATATGCATATTCAACCAACAGTGACAAATAGTAGAAAATTGGAAAGAGACTGTTAATAATAACAATAATAATAATAGCTTAAATATAAGTAGCACTTTGAGATTTATAAAATAATTGATCTACATTATCTTACAACCCTGTGGGAATATGAGAGTTAGAAGTGACACTGAGGTTAACTAGTCAGATCCATACTGAAAAACATGAACTCTTTCTATAATATCCTTCACAATCAACCATCATGCACTTGAAGATCATTCCTACCCACTCTTACTTCTATGATGAAGAGCTTACTTCCCCTAGTAGCAGCCAATTTTATTTTTGGACAGTTCTAATTATTTGGAAGATTTTTCTTTTTTTAAAAAATGAAATCTATTTCCCTGTAATTTCCACCATGTGGTTCTAGTTCTGCTCTCTGGAGACAAACAAAATAAGACTAATCCCTCTGATTATAATCAGAGGAACCCAGGAAGGCCATCAGAAAATCCCCACCCCTTCTCTGGCCCCATGATCAGCCTAAGAAGTCACAAGATGGATAACTTCTTAGCATGGAGAAAACAGAAATAAACTCAAGCCAGAACCGAGTAGCAGGTTAGCTAGATGTGTATCTCAGTGTATCTCAGTGAGTGTGAGGAAAACAATTGTCCTTTAATTCATGTATAATTAGTCTTTCAGAAAGACAAAATAAAAAGAGAAAGACATAAAGAAGAGGAAAAGGTGCTACTTATATATATCAAAGGATTACTTTTCTGATATTATGTTTATCTTATAGGTTTATCTTTAATTTTGGTGTATATTTAATTTTTTGGTTGTTGTAACAAAGATAACATGGATATCTTTACATAAAAGTATTTACAATGAAAAGTTTCAAAAAATCTCAATAACATTTTAATAGCTTTGAATTAGTTAGTGGCCTTGCATAAGTATTTCAGGGAAAACCACAAAATTAGAAATATTTATCTTTGAGGTACCAAGAAAATGATCACTGATGTAATAATTTGTGACATTCCTAAATTTTATTTTGGCATAGTAAAAAAAAAAAAGATATAACATCTTTCATCATAGCAAATAAGCTCCTAATTCTGAGGATGCTTTCCCATCTATGGTTCTTTGGTCAGTCAATAAGTATTTATTAAGTCCTCGCTCTCTCTCAAGCATTGAATTAAGTACTGACCAAAGAGGGGGGAAGAAAATAGTCTGTTGATAACATTCTAACACGAAAGACAAAAAGCAAAAACTATATATATAGACAACATATACACATTAAATTGGATGTCATAAAAGTCAAAAGTTTTTGACTATAGGATGAAATTGGAAATTGGGTGTGATAAAAGGTCACTTGCAGAAAGTAGGATTTTAGGTTATACTTGAAGAAAGCTTGGAAAACTTGGGGCTAAGAGACAAGAAGGGAAAGCATTCTAGGCGTGAGGGAGAGCCAGGGAAAATACGTGATTAGATGATGGAGAGTGTTGAGTTGAGTAAAAGCTAGGAGGCCAATGCCACTACATCATAGAGTATATGTAGCAGAGTAAAGTGTGAAAAGTTTGGAAAAGTGGAAAGGATATTTAATAAGCTTAAGCTTATGCCTTTGCCATTCTGTTTGTTTTCTACTCTCAGATTTCTATGAAGATAGTGTCCTACTTGCTGTCTTTTTGTAAATATATTTTGTTTTTACTTTTATTTTTATTTTCAATTATAAATTCCCTCCATCTCCCAGGCCTCCTTTACTCATTGGAAAAGAAAGAAATTTCATGCTCATTACACATATATTTTTTCTACCATCCATGTTTCAAAAAATCAGGACAAATAAAAAATGTGTTTCTGTCTGTACTCTGCATCTATGACTTCTCTATCTGGAGGTGGAGAAAATTTTTCATCATGAGTACTTTAAAGTTGTGGTGTATTGATCAGAGTCACTAAAGTATTTCACAGTAGATTAACTTTATAATATTGTTTTTACTGGGTACAATGTTCTGCTTCTGCTCACTTCTCTTTGCATTAGTTCATATAAGTCATCCTAGGTTTCTCTGAAACCATCCCCTTTATTATTTCTTAAAACATAATAAAAGTTTATAACAGTCATATACCATAACTTGTTCAGAAATTCAACAATTGGTGAAGATCTCCTCAGTTTCCGATTCCTTGTGCCTATAAATATTTGTCTCTGTGTATGTGTGTATATATGTATATATTCATATGTATGTATATTCTTTTCCTTTTTCTCTGATCTCTTTGGGTTATAGAACTAGCAGTATTTCTAGATCAAAGACTTTGCAGTTTATAACTCCTTGGGCTAGTTCTGAATTATTTTTATAATGACTGGGCAAGTTCACAGCTCTCCCAACAGTACATTAGTGCTTTTTTTGGTCATCCTTACTGTCACTCAGATACTCTTAAATATAATCTTTTTCCCATTTAAAATTCTCTCTTTTTGCCCTTGTCCTTATCTATATCTTGCTCATCCTTCAAAGTCTCACAGTAATTGTACCATTTTTGTGAATCCATACCCAACTACTTGTAATCAGGTCTCAAAGCCCATTAGTGGAGATTGATTACTCAGTGTTCTGCACCTGCATGAACAGCAGAATTAACAGGAGAAGAGAGGGAAAAAGAGAAGGCTTTTCACTTCAGTCTTTGAAAGAAAAGAATATGGTTTCAGATTCCCTTCAGGGAAAAATCCCTCGAGAGATTACAAGACTACAGGAAGAAACCAACATGTAGAGTGGCCAGCATCTCAATCATATCCTATTCTCACTTTATATTAACAAAGATTTTGAAGGATTTCCCCTTGGATGAGATCTGGGACCTTTTCTTTCTTAATTGAGTTAAGATATCTCACTTCCAGTTGGAGAACTCATTTACTCTCTATCTTCTGGTATATTCTCCTCTATATAACTTCTCCTGTTTCTGCTTGCCATCAGCTTGGATGAATGGGCTTATTTGCTATTTTCTATATGTTGTGTTGTGTATTTGAAATATAATGGGAAGGAAAGCAATCCTTAGATAGGTGCCTCAGAACAATACTTTCACATTAAAGGATTATAATCTACATAAACATGAATCTAAAAATTATTTCACCTAGCCTAACAATGTTTGGGTCTGGGGTGTGAATATATCTAATTCTAGACAGTACACTTTCTGAATAGAGAAGAATGACCATCCTCATTTCATCAATCAACTACTCCGTTTCTGGTTAAAAATCAGTCTCTCTTGGAGAAGTGGGAGGAAGAGACTCTAGACATCCCAGTGTAGACACACATAAGCCACACATGGGCAGCTATGTGATGCAGTGGATAAAAACCTGCTATTGGAGTCAGGAACAGCTTAGCTAAATCTGGCTTTATAGCCATTCAGCTCTATGACTCTGCTAGCTTTCATTTATGATGTCCTTCTCATAATAATAATAATTATTATTATATCTGTTTGACTGTGAAAAGCGAGGTAAAGAATCGAGGCAAATAAAGTACAATAATAATTTGTCATAAAAAAAGCCTAAAGAAACTCCCTTTTTCAAAGTCGCTTTCAAAAACTGTGAGCATACATACTCTAGACCAGTGGTTCTCAACCTTCCTAATGCCGCAACCCTTTAATATAGTTCCTCATGTTGTGGTGACCCCCAACCATAAAATGATTTTTGTAGCTACTTCATGACTGTAATTTGGCTACTGTTATGAATCGTAATGTAAATATCTGATATGCAGGATGTATTTTCATTGTTACCAATTGAACGTAACCCACAGGTTGAGAATCGCTGCTCTAGACCAAAATGTTTTTACCTTCTTTGATTTTTTTTTTGTTTCCCAAATTTTACATAATATATTTTATTTTTACTGTGTTATTTCTTCCATATATACCTTTGATGATGAACATATTATAATCTCTAGGTTACACAGCTTATCTTATGTCTCTTATATCTCCAAAGCACTTACCATCCACCATACTAGGATTACAAGTACTCAGGAAATATTTCTTGATTGAATGGCTATTTATTTGTACTTTCTGTGTCAAAGAAAGTTAGGATTTATCACTGCCATATCAGAATATTAAGTAAAGAAGACTGTTGGATTATATGATACAAAAACATTTTAGGATAAGATGGGTCATGAAAGACAACATCAGAGGAAAGTAGGGCAGAAAGAAAAATTGTCCAGTAATGGAACAAATGTGAAGGACAATTTTAGTGTCTTCTTGTTATCCAAAATGTGAAAAAGATCTCTAAAATAGCACATGTACCCCCATAGAGCATGCTGATTGCAAGGTATGGTATTCGTTATACATTCATTGTAGTAACGAGAAATTTTCTTATCCACTCTTTACCCCTATTCTCAACTCACAGTACAAGGTAAAATTAATTCTTAGAATCTTCTTAGTTCATCAATATGATCTGTAACAGGAAGAAGTTGATATCTTTATTGTCTTTTCCCCTGTGAGAGTGATTACTTCTCCTTTTTTTCTCATAATAATATTACTTAAGAAAATCAAGGTCCCTCCACATTAATTAAGGGAACACTATATGACTAACTGACATTGATTTCTGCCGTGTTACTTGATGACTTTCTCCCCAGAAAGTTGTTGTTGTATTGATGACTGGGCTTATTGAGAGTAACACACACACACACACACACACACACACACACACACACACACACACACACAAATGAAAGGGAGTAAAACTTAATTAGGAAAAGTTCAGGTAAGATTACTATTATAATGGTTAGAATGGGGATAAGATATTATGAAATGAATGTACTTCACAGCAGAATATAAGCATCTTGATCATAGGCATTCAGAAAACTTGGACTGTGTATGCCCAAGTATCCTAAAAGTATGCTATTCTACACTCCATGTCTTCCTGTAGCCATAATACTGGTAGGAATGACCTGTATTTCAGGAATCAGAAGAAGAAGGGATCACACTTGGTTGATTGAATCATAAATGAATCTTTTAGAAATCCATTGAAACTTATATTTGTGCTCTGTCTTCAGATCTGATTGTGTTAGGAATTCTCTTTTACCAGGAAAAGACTGCTAGAAGAGGGGTTTTTAACTCTCTACCATGGATATATATCCATGATAGGGGAAACATCTGAACTGTGACACCTCAACCCCACGTGAGGTTTTTCTCCGTCAAGGTTAGTAAGTAATTCCTTGTGCCTTGGTGGACTCAGGACTTTGAGGGCTCAGACTATTCATGTCAATATCTACAAAAACTGGAATTTCTCCCTTGGAAAAGCCAAAGACAATTTGCAGACTTTTATTTGTTAATTAGGTGATCACACGAGGGGTATCTGATTCCATTCCTTGATCTATTGAAAATAACCACGCTTAACATCTCATCTAGCTGTAACTTTAAGGTTTGCAAAACCATAGCATCATTTTTGAGTCAACAATCTTAAGAGGAAGTTACTACAGATATTACTGAAAATAATTCTTAGATGAGGAAAGTTAAGCTCAGAGAAAATTACTAACTGTGAATTATAACACATGTCTTCTTGACTGTAAAGCCTGAAATCCATAATCCATAATCACGATGCTTCATTGTCTTCCTTCTCCACCTTCCACAAATTTAAATTCTCTTTTGAAACATTCTTGTGAACTTCAAATGGAATGATCCATAAATTGTCAGTGATGTGAACCTCTATAATCTCCCCATACACAAACCACAAATTTAAAGAAATCCTCACATAGACACTCCCACAAACACACAGACTCACATTCTTTCAGCTTCCACACTGGAGTACCATTTTTTTCTTAACTCATTAATCACTTTCTAACTCACATCGTTAATAATTCCAAGTTTATCACTAAATCTTAATTCTCACTCTTTTCTCCCTCATCAGCATTCTTTTCCCCAAGGCTGATTTCCTCATCACCTCTGCTCTTATGACCATCATTATTTTAAGTTCATTTTTTGATCATGGCTTTCAGGTAGCCCAATAATTTTTAAATTGTCCCTCCTGGACCTATTTTCCAGGTCAGTGGTTTTTCAAAGAGATATTTCACATTGCCTTCTATTTTTTCATTTGTTTGGATCTGTTTAATAGTATCTTGATTTCTCATAAAGTCATTTGCTTCCATTTGCTCCACTCTAATTCTGAAGGAATTATTCTCTTCAGAAAGCTTCTGAGATTCTTTTTCCAAATAGCAAATTCGACTTTTTAAGGCATTCTTCTCCTCATTGGCTTTTTGGGCCTCTTTTACCATTTGAGTTGATCTATTTTTTAAGGTGTTATTTTCTTCAGTCAGATTGTTGACTGTCTTTTCATGATTTTCTTGCATCATTCTCATTTCTCTTCCCAATTTTTCCTCCACTTCTCTTATTTGGTTTTCAAAATCCTTCTTAAGCTGATATATGGCTTTTAGGCAGTCTTCATGTTTCTTGGAAGCTTTTGATGTGGGAGTTCTGACTGTGCTGTCTTCCTCCCGTTCCATCCTTTGATCCTTTTTGTCCCCCAAGGAAGAATCTAGAGTTCGATTGCTGTTCTTGCTTTGCTCCCTTTGCCTGCTCATGTTGCCAGTAAATTCCTTGATTTTTTAGCTCTGTGGAACTCTGCTTCTAGAGGGGAAAGCTCTGTCCCAAATTGCCAGGGTTTTTGCAGCTGCCAGAGCTATTAGGAGGTTGCTGTTTTGTTGTTTGTTTTTTTTTTTGCAGCCCCCACCAGCTTTGGCTCACTGAATACACACCCCAATACCACCACCCAAGGCCACAATCCAGATCCAGGCCGCTCACGCAAGAGCATTAGCCTCTGAATCATCACTTGGCCCCCCTGCAGTCTGCAGGCAGGGAGCTCTGAAGCAGCCATGTGGAAGCGGCTGTAGGGCCTCTGCTTCTGCAACTTCCTTGCCCTGCAGGCAGTTTAGCAGGACTGCTTTTCTCCCCCAAATTTAGCTGGTTTCTACTGACGTTTCACTTTGTCCTTGTTTCTTATGGCTTGATAATTCTGGAAACTGCCACAGCTGCGCTGATCCACTCTCCTGAAAGCTCCCGCTATGGCTCATGCTGGCCACCCCAGGGCCAAGCCGTGGTTTCAGGCTGGGCTGGTTTTGTCTGCTGCGATGAGCCCTTCCTGCAGAGCTGCCTTCAGTGGGAGATGTGTTTTTCTGGATTTTTGTGAATTTTGGAGCCCTAAAATTTGTTTAGAGTTATATTTTATGGGTATTTGAGGTGGCTATGTGGGAGCTGCAGAACCTTGTTGCTTTTACACCACCATCTTGGCTCTGCTCCCCCCCCCTCCCCCGCCCACCATTTTTTTGTAATGCAGAGAGTAATCAATAACTATTGACAACTGGAAACTCTGTTCAACTCTGGAGCAGACATTTTATTTCCAGTCTGTATAAGATCCTTTGAAGAGGAAGTATTGGAGGGACATGGAACATGCTGATGAAGATGCAGAGGAAAAATGCCCTAAGGTGATAGTTAATCATGATCATATCATGGAGATGTGAAAGCACAGGGTAGTCTGGGAAAGTTCACAATACAGTTTGTAAATTTCAGAGCATTTATATGTAGCTTATAGACAGTAAGGTTGATGAGATAAGCTGAAGAAATGCAGTAAAGAATCTTGAATGTGAGTGGGGTTTAAGTCATACCAAGTTATTCCACAAATTTATTTTACAATCATTAGTGCATAGGAGATGCAAACTGTTATTGGGACAGATATAGAAATATTCCTATCCCCAACTGAAATCAAGCAATGTGGCTAAGGCAAACCAAGATACTTGGTTCCAAGAGATTCTGACTGGAATATATTAGTTGGGAATAGAAGTTGCACAGATAGCATATCAGTCAAAGAATTAATAGGTTTTTTGATTAATTATTCAATATTTTTTTCTGTGACAACAGAAAAAGTACTACAATTTTTAGTACACCCTTTCCCCCACCTCCCAATCAGTCATTCTTAAGACTAAATTGCAAAATAATTACCTATCTATATTAGGAGTGAGTTTCATTACTGAGATGTATGAAATCTGAAATGAATGCTGTATGTCTATGTATACTTAACTATGTACATGTTATCCCTCCCATTCCCCCATTATGATGTAAATACCTTGATAACAGGGACTTATTTCATTATTTTGCCTTTTATCCATAAGTGGCATTGTGCTGGACACATAATAGGCATAACATGTAAATGTCTGTTGTAATGAGGAGAAGCAAGGGAATTAAAACGGGGAGACGAGTTAAATCAAAGTAAGTTCGAAATGTGTTATATTTACAAATTAAAATATTTACAATGTATTTTTATATCAATTTCAGTGAATATTTATCATGATTTTAATTCAATAAACATTTATGAAGCACCTATTCTAAGCAAGGGACAAAGTCAGTTATAATAATTAGTTTTTCAGCCCTTAGAGTTAAATGGATTAGGGATTAAATTGTAATGAGCATGTGAAAATTTAAGAAGTCAGTTCTGGTGTTAATATTAAATATACGCCTCAGTTACATCTATGCTACATTGCCTAGTGTTCTAAACCTGGTAGAGTGAAACTCATCCCTGAGATTTTGCCTAATATTGTTGAAAATGTGCTGGGTTGAATTAGTAATGCAACTCAAAAATATGTGAGTGTTAAAGCCAAAAGGGAAAGATCATCATCCATCAATAAAGGCAGTGTTTCATATAGCTCTTGATTATTTTCAGTTTGTTTGTTGCTTGTATGAAACCCCTAAATCTACTAAATTTCTAGCACAGTTGTAATTCATATTCATAGAATGGAATTGTTGATCCATTTTTATGAAAACAGAAAAGGAGGTAAATAAGAATATTGTTGTTTTGTAGCTTACATCCCTTAATGCTATCTGCATGGTAACAACTAAAAGTCATTCACATTTCACAGTAGTATTAAAAAGATAAATGATACTAATTTTCCAATATTTCCTTCTTAAAATTAAGAAATATAAGTGAACATCCTAAGGGTTAAATGTTATAAACCCTTGAAAGAATAAGATCCTGTACTCCTGTTTATTCACAGACTTCTCTTACACCTTTGTTTACTCATTTCATTGGTAGAAGTAAATTCTGGGAGGTTACAGAGACTACTATAACATTAAAATAATTTCCATATTCTCCATTAATCATTACCCTATTTACTTTTTCTTTCCTGTACACAATAACTACTGCCATGATATATATCTGTGAACTTTTACTTGCAAATCTTTTCCTTCTGACTTCATTATATTTGTAGATGGCGTATTTGATCAGTGTACCACTTACAAAACCCTATTGATAACTTTTAGTTATTCCTTTTCTCTACCACACACATTTCTTTCATTACCAGAGTCTGCTTTTTTTGGTTTCCTTAATATTTCATTTTTCTACGAGTCACATGTAAAAACAATTTTCAATGTTCATTTTTAAAAATTTTTTTTAAATTTTATTTTAGTTTGCATCATTCATTTCCACAAGATTTTGAGTTACATATTTTCTCCCCCTCTTTCCCCCACCCCACCGCCCCAAAACAGCCATCCCAGTGTGTCCCTCCTCCCCCAGTCTATTCTCTCC
>CM053580.1:169082635-169117023 GCA_028627135.1 Pseudochirops cupreus | reverse complement strand
AGGAGATATTTCACATTGCCCTCTATTTTTTCATTTGTTTGGATCTGTTTGATAGTATCTTGATTTCTCATGAAGTCATTTGCTTCCATTTGCTCCACTCTAATTTTGATGGAAGTATTCTCTTCAGAGTGCTTTTGAGATTCTTTCTCCATCTGGCAAAGTTGACTTTTTAAGGCATTCTTCTCATTGGCTTTTTGAGCCTCTTTTGTCATTTGAGTTAATCTATTTTTTTAGGGTGTTGATTTCTTCAGTCAGATTGCTGACTCTCTTTTCATGATTTTCTTGCAACATTCTTATTTCTCTTCCCAATTTTTTTTTCCACTTCTCTCATTTGGTTTTCAAAATCCTTCTTCAGCTGATCTCAAGCTTTAAGGCCATCTTCATGTTTATTGGAAGCCCCTGGTTGGGGAGCTCTGGCTGTGCTGTCCTCCTGCCTCTCTCTTGGTCCTTCTTTTCCCCAAAGAAGGAATCTAGGGTTTGGTTGCTGTTCTTACTTTGCTTCTTATGCTTATTCTTATTCATGGTTGGTCAGTCTGTGATTTTTTTTTTAAATCTCTGTGGAGCTCTGCTTCCAGGGGGGAAAGCTCTGTCCCAAATCACTGGGGTCCTCCCAGCTGCTGGAACTCTCAGGAAGTTGCTGGGTCCCTCCCCCACTTCTGGCTCACTGAAGGAAAATGGACCACAGGACCAAAGCCCAGGACCGCGATCTGGATCCAGGTCATTCAACGCGAGAGCACTTGGCCTCTGAATGATTGCTTGGTCCCCCTGCAGTCTGCACCCCAAGAGCTTTGAAGCGGCAATGCAGAGGTGGGTGCAGGACCTCAGCTTTCTGCTTCTCAGCCCTTAAGGCAGTTTGGCCAGACCGCTTTTCTCCCAAGACTTTGCAAGTCCCACTGATCTAGTTCTGGATACTGCCGCAGCTGCCCCCAACCCGCTCACCTGAAGCTCTAGCCGGGGCTCGGCTCCTCTTGTCCAGCCACCCCCTGGGCACAGCAGGCCAAGCTGGTTTTGGTTCGCAGTGCTGATATGTTTCCTCGTAGCTGAGCTGACTTTAGTCGAAAGTGTATTTGTGTGCGTTTTGGAGTTCTAGGATTAGTTTAGAGTCATATTTTATGGGTATTTTGGAGTGGCTATGTGAGAGCTGTGATATGTTGCTGCTCCTACGCCACCATCTTGGTTCCCCAGTTGCTCTGCTTGCAGAAACTTCCCAGCAACTTCCATTTACATTTCATTGTACTATAGAAACTGTTTTCGGTTTTATAAGCTCTGATCTCAGTTTTCTCATTTTCAACAGGGTGGGATGGTTGCTTGATTTGGCACCTCCTGCAGCGCTAGGGCATGGTCGAGGCTGGGGCGGAGCTTCAAAAACAAATGTGTGTGTGTGTGTGTGTGTGTGTGTGTGTGTGTGTGTACATATATATATATATATATATATATATATATATACACACATATATACATATATATACACACACACATATATATGTATATACACATAAATACATATATGTCTATATAGGAGGGTTTATATATTCATACAAACACATATGTGAATATGTGTATATATGAATACACAGAGGGCACAAGATCAATTGAATAGGAAGGGACCATACTCTAAAAGATGAAATTCTGAGGTGGGAGAGGATTAGAAAGAGAGGAGACAGGGAGAGACAGAATGGGGTTGATTATCTCATGGAAGAGGCAAAGGATAATTGTTACAATGGACGGGAAGAACAGGAAGGTAAAATGGAAAGAGGCAACCTTACTCTAATTGAACTTGGCTTAGGGAAAGAACAACATAAACTCTAAACTGGATATTTTGCCACACAGGAGAGTAGGGGCAATGGTGTTGAGAGGTGGGCTGATGGAGGGGAGGGCAGGGTTGGGGGGAGAGGTGATGGAAGTACACACTTCTGTATAGGGACTTGGACAGAGACAGGGTAGAGAATAGAACAAGGGGGGGTGCGATAGGAAGGAGGGACATATAATCAGTCTCTCACAATATGCCAGCTGTGGAGAGGTTCTGCATAATTACACATGTACAGCCTGTACTTAATTGCTTCTCCTTCCATTGAGGGTGGGTGATGAGGGAGGAAGGGAAGGAATCTAGAATTTAAAGTTCTATAATCAAATGTTAAAAATATATATGTATGTATGTATGTATGTATATATCTATATATATATCTATATATATGATTATCATTATTATTATTAACTACATCCAACTGGGAATTAAGATACACAGGCACTGTGGTAGGGAGATCCATCCTGCCCTACTGGAAAGTCAGAGGGGCCAAGGGGAGGACATAGGAGAGAGCAAATTGAGGGAGATGATATACAGTGGGATGTCTGTTTTGAGGTGTTGGGTAGGGGAAAGATGGGGAGAAAATTTGTAACTCAAAATCTCATGGAAATGAATGATATAAACAAGAAAATAAATTAATTAAAAAAGACAAATGGGGAAAACCATGTGAAAGAAAAAAAAACAACAAAAAAAGGAAATAATCTACTTTATTCTTTACTCAGACTGCATAGTTCTTTCCCTGGGTGTGACTGACATTTTCTATATTGTGTTCTTTGGAATTGTTTTAAGTCCTTTCTCTGCTGAGAAGGGTTACGCTTATAAAAATCAGTCCTCACACACTGTGGCTGTTACTGCGTACAATATTCTCCTGGTTCTGCTCCCCTCACTTACAATCAGTTCACATAAGTCTTTCCAGGTTTTTCTGAAGTCCATCTGTTCATCACTTCTTATGGTACAAAAGCATTCCATTAAAATGTGTATATGTTCTTGGCAAAGATCCATGCACAATATGCCTGGATTTAATGATCAGATTTTTAAGGACTTGAATCACTGCAAACTCACCATGTGATTATGGACTCCAGATCTTCTACTTTGAGTTGTGAAGGTTGAGGAACAGCTCTCTCTTCTGTTCTCTGCAAAAATCTACTTCTTTAACATCCTGGTACCCATGAATCCTCCATACAGTTGTTGGTTCTTCATATTTGAATGTTTCCAGGAATCTGATGGTAAAGGTTTAACAACTAACTCCACAAAGCACAAGACACTTTTAAGTTTAATTTCCATTGTTACTGTTTTCTCTATCACTTTTTAAAGTCTAGACAACAAAATACCAAGGCCTAATTTTTAGGCTTGTGAATTATTGAGATATAAATGCTCACACTGAAAATTTAACAATTAATTCTCCTGAGACATTATGGGCTGCCTCTAGCATACCCCTGAATGTTTCCACTTATTTCTTTAGGCCATTGGTCTAAGGCTTCCTGTTACAAATTAAAAAATAGATGGCATACTTGCTCACAAACCAAGTTTAAAAAGAAGATATCTTAATATTTTAAAATTTTAGAAAGTAGTTAGACATTTATTTAAAATTTATTGTCTCCATGTCTCAGAACAACACTAGCTTAGATATGGTTGCCTGGGAATTTTCAGGATAGAGAAATTCCCTGATGTGGCTAATTAAGTGGTTATGAGAGTCACTTGAATTACTCAGAAGTTGTAAATGAAAGGGGAAAATATTTGTAGACTTCCTCTAGAGCAGTGGTTCTCAACCTTCCTAATGCTGCAACTCTTTAATACTCGTATGTGGGCGTATCTGCATGTGGGCAGATCCTCTTGGAGACGGATAGAGGAGTGGTGTCTCAGTTCCTAAGACCATCAGAAATACGTGTTTGCTGATGTTCTTAGGCGACTCCTGTGAGAGGGTCATTCAACCCCCAAATGGGTCGCGACCCACAGGTTGAGAACCACTGCTCTAGTGTCTTCAAATCCTCACATCTTAGTTAAAAAGGAAAAATAAATTAATCATAAAACTTAAGGAATAAGAGAAGAGTAAAATGATGGTTTTGACAGATCTTAAGTATTTTTATGGGAAAAAATATTTTTCATTAAATTACTACCCATAGATCTGTTAACTAGGATATATATTCATTTTTTTCTCAATTGCAGTTGTTAGTGGCTATAAAAAGCTCTAGATCATTGTGTAGTTCACACTTAGGTAGACATTTTTAGGCAATAGCTTTGTTGTATCTCAATAATGAAGCAGAGTATTTTGTGTCTTTATTTAAATATTTCTAACTAGATGCTTAGACTATACAATTTTTAAGTTCTGAGAAGTTCACTGATCTTTGATATACATACATATATATGTATATATATATATATGTATATATACATATATATATATATTTCTATGTTCTTTTATATAAAAATTATTTACATCAGATTGGAAGAAAACCAAAGAAATATTGTAAAAAAAAAAGGGGGGGTGGTATTTTAAAAAGTCATTTACTTTGAAACACATAGCTTTTGACCCCAATCTCCTGAAATACTTATTTCTAAATTTTATACTAAAGATCATTAGAAGGCACATTAGATTATTTTCCTCTAAGTGATTCTGACTAAATGTTATACCCCTTGGATAGTGATTTGAGAGAAAATGGAGGATATTAAGGAAATATTTAGGAATGTATATCCTTGTGATTGTTCTCATCTCTTATTATATCAATAGAAGTTGGAAATAGAATCACATTGCCAATGCAGAGATAGGCCACAGCAGCTCTCCCAGAAAAACAAAACAAAACAAAAACTGGGTCAGCACAGGGTCATTGAGCAAAATAAGTTATCAAATACTCTCTGGAGTAGTGTTCTAATTTGGATAAGTAGAAAACATCAGGCTGCCACATTCTCCCTTTTAAAAAGGTAGGTCAAGAACAAGAAAAAGAAGTATACAACAACCTACAAAATTATTTTTTATTTTCACAGTATTAAAGAAAGGATAAAATTTATTTTTTTTCTGATCTTTTTTGTCATACTTGATTCAAACAACTTTATAAATAACAATTGATGTAGATCTGGAAGGAAACTTCTAGGCAAATTAGTCAAATACCTTCATTTTACCAGTGAAGGAACACAGAGGACAAGTGTCTTGTCTAAGGCCACAGAGGTTAGGAAGTGATGAGACAAAGATTCAAATCCAATAGTAGAAACAAGTGATATTACCAGATATTGTTTCAAACTCGAAGATTTAAGAAGTTTTTCAAAGCACAAAACTAAAGAAGTCTTTAATCACACCTTTTTGGATTTGGCACACCTCAATTAAGTTTTCATTTATGCATACATCATGCATTTAAAAGTCATGACATAATATTTATAAAATCAGAATTTTAGAGCTAGGAAGAATATTTGTCAAAAATATAAATCTTTTTTCATATAAAAGGAAAAATATACATAGAGTGCTTTTGCTAATTTTAAAGCACTATAAAATAATAATGATTATTAGTTAGCACATTTTGAGCAACACAGAAGCCTATTTCCCACACCCTTTCCCTACCTGGATTTACTTGCTAATGGTAGAAGGCATTAAATAATGAAAGATTTATGTTGAGAAAAAGGGGAAAAAAAACTTCCTTATTATTTTAGATAAGTGCAGTTGTTTTAGGTTGTCATAAAGAAACTAGAAAATAGTAAATACTATAAATTAATCACAAAAGTCCCAGTAGCACCTAGGATGGAAGACATGAAGGAATTCAAGATAGTGAACAATAGGAAGAAAATTTTGGTGCTTAAAAGATAGACATTGAACCTGCTCTTACAAATTATTGTGTTGCAGGTCAAATGAACCTAAATCAAATGTTGGTCCCTACATCTTTTCCTATAAAAGTTTGGTTTGTATGTCAGTGTTCTGCTATGCTGTTCCCTAGTGAATGATTGAATTAAATTATTTTTATTATGGATTACACTTAGTAGATGTCTCAATTTCTGAATAGCTTCTGATTCTACTTACCATCACTTTTTGAAATGTTAAAGTTTGCAGAACTCTGATATCTTTTTTTTTTCTTAACCAATTCTTTTTGGGTAGTTTTTAATAATACTGGTTTACTCCTCATGGCTATATTATCTCAGTCACTTGGCTAGGTGAAATGTAGTATGTCCTCAGGAAGGACATTGGGAACAAACCAAAAAAGCACATTTTTATCCTTGTCCAAACCAGAGTGTCTAACACTGGCCAACAAGGTGCCATTTCCATTTGTTAAACCCTGAAGATGTCATAACAGACATAACAGTGGAGAAGTTATCAGAGAAAAGCACCTAAAATTATCAAGAGTGAGGAAGAACTTTCATATGTGATGACAACAAAAAATATAATTCAAAACCGTATTAACAATGATACTTTTTAATCAATGTTGAAAGAGATAAATCAAAGTATATAAAATCATTAAGGAGATGGATGAGTTAAATAAATGAATAAAAAATTTGACCTAAGGAACTTCTCCTTGAATACTGAAGGAAGTAAACTAACCTTTGGTCCTCACCAAATAATTAAAGTAGGCTACACCTGGGAAAGAAGAATCAGCAAAGGCTTCCTTAAACCTCCAACTTCTCCCAACACCCAGCTTCTCCCAACCCACATAACTTTCTTCCTCCATTGCTATAATTATTTAATTGGCATCGCTTTACCAAAGAAGAATCATGACAGGAAACACCATACAATTTATACCTACTTGTATTCCCCCTTTTCCTATAGCTAGTTTCACTCACAGCCCAGGGAATTCTATCAAGGTATTCTGGGTTTACATGGAGGAGCACCCATCTTGAGAGACTGACAACAAAATGAATCAAGTTCTCTTTGGCTCATTATTACTTCCACCTGAATTTCTTCAGGAAAACCTCTGAAATATAATGTATAAATGGTTCATGTCTAGAGTTTTGCTAAATGTCAGTATTAGAGTATCTTTTCACATAAACAATCAATTGTGATATTGTTATCTGGTATGAAACATTAAAAAAAACTTGACCGTGGAAACTACATAATATAGGTTTTAAATGCATATATGAATAAATATAAACCATATAAAACACTCAAGTAGCCCACTACTCTCATTATATTCGGCATATTTCCTACCACCAGGAGACAAATATGTTGTATGACTTTTGAACAGATATTTTGCATTCCCCTGAGATCTGCATTATATGAGTAACTCATAACAATTATGGGAGGAGGGGGCCTGGAGGGGGATAAGAAGCAGTGGACAACATCCAGATTTGGTGCCAACCCATGGCATAGCTTTAGACCTTCAGCTACAATATCTTCCTATTAGTGATCCTCTTCTTGAAGGAGTATGTTTTTAAGGAAATGTCATTCTCGTTTGTTGGTACCTATATTCTTGATTCAGGAATCATCAACCCAGTAGGTAAACCCTGGGACTAAAAATATCCATTTTTCTAGCTTGTTCTTCAATGATATGAACCAGTGAAAGGAAGCAGAAAGGCAAGAAAAAGCAACTAGAACTGTGTAGACCGAGAGTCTGAGATTCACCTGGGGAAGCACCTGTCTCATCATGTATATTAGAGAACTCATAAAATTGAGAGGGAATTCTTATCACCTGTGCTACACTAATGAATCCCATCCTCCTACTCCTATTATCACTTTCATCCTTGACTTCACTCATAATACTTCTTCCATCTTCTGGCATTAAGTGAAACCTGACTTTCCCTTCCCTAATTAAAGGATTGACCTTATTGCTCTGGTGCTCCAAAATCTTCCTGTGTAAAAAATTATATCCTCAATGTCCCACCACTTAAGGCTCTCCAGAGTCTGGTTCTAATCTATGTTTCATGTTTTATTTCCTTTAATATTTGTGAAGTACTTTAAGTTCTTCGAATAAATTTACAAATATTATCTTATTTCATCATTACAACAGTCCTAGATGATAGGTGCTATTATTATGACCATTTTACAAATGAAGAAACTGAGGGAGATAGAGATGGTAAATCACATCTCTAACGTCACAGAGCTAAATTGTGAAAGGGACTGGATTTGTACTTAGTAATGGTACTTATTAATTTGCACTCAGTAAGTCTTGATTCTACATCCAGAGCTCTATCCATTGTGCCATGTAGATATTTCTATTCACTATTTCACACTGTATCGGACATGCTATATGGGATTGTGTTTGGGATACAAAGACAGAAATGAAAGTCTCTACCTCTCTACCTTCAAGCATGTTACATTTAACTGAAATTCAAAGACCCTTCAGTGCAAAAGATATCAGTTGCTTTAATAAATATGTATTGAATCAAGCTACATAGAATTGAGTAAGACAAAAATTGGAGATAAATGCCCAGTTGAGAGATATGTTTATGAAAGTTTTAGATGACAGGTTCACATAGTATTAATGGGAGAAGCTAAGGATATTTGGAGCTCTTATTTTCCCTCTGAGGTCAGAGTTATATATTATGACCCTCCATAAACATTCCAAGGTATCATAACCAGAGACAAAATCCTTGGCAGGGTGGTCCATGACCCAAGTTGCCCACTAGGTACCACTTTTCCAGTTAGGTAACATTTGCTTCCTTCCTTCCTCCCTTCCTTCTTCCCTTTCTTTCTTTCTTTCTTTCTTTCTTTCTTTCTTTCTTTCTTTCTTTCTTTCTCTCCACATAGTACATGACACCCCTACCTCTGGGAATGTAAAGTTTAATCTCTGAAGCTTTTTTTCTTGTTTTCATTTTCTCTTAAAGACTACCTTAACCCCAAATCATTGCTTCCAACTAAGCCATGTTTGGTCATTCTTTGTGCCCTGATTGACTCAGAATGAATGTAAATAATAATTGTTTCTGTTTTCACCAGAAACCTTGAAGGTCTTCCCTCCCTGATCTATTTATTAAGTGGTCAATCTTTGCTTCATATTATTACCTTTAATCCCTGAATGGGTGCTACCCCAGTCAAACTGAGATTTTTTTAAAGACCTTAGCTTGGAAAAGTCAAGGTCCCCCATTGCATTCTGGGTCATTTCCCAGTTGTCCTGATCTATATCTGGTGACTGGACCCAGATGGCTCTGGAGAAGAAAGTGAGGCTGGTTGACTTTGCAAAGCCTTTACTCCCTTAAAACCAATTCACTTGTATGTCATGGCTTTACCTCTCTGATGTCATAGTCCTCTTTGAGAATCAAGGACAAACAGCACTAAGAAAAGGAAATTCTTATATTAAATTATTTGGTGCCTACAAATAATGATTAATGTAATTGTTAAACATGTAATGAAAAAAATACATTCATAATCCTATTTTAGGTCCTTATTCATTCCATAAAGAATCAATTTATTAACTTTTCATAAATACATGGACCTTTTCAGGAAACTGGAAAATCACAAGTTTACAACTTAATATAAAGTGGAGATACATTGTCCCCTTCATATAATTTCACATTGGGGCTTTTTACACAAACTTCCAGAACAGATCTAAAAAGTCTGTGAGTCCAGAAGTTTGTTTAGATCTTAGAACAAGTTACTGCAGTAACTAGGTTCCAAATATATTGCTAGTCACGTGCTGAAACCAGTGGTTGGATTGTGGAACCCAATTTTAAAGTTTGACATTACATCAAACTCATTGGCCTACCCTGATCATGAATTCAAGAAAGTCAGAAATAACATATCACTTCTAGAATAAGTAAACAATTATAAATCTCCAGCTTATATTGATGTCCAGGTCCTAGGACAGGTCGGGGCTGAATAGAAGATATATCTAACACAACCTAAAGTTCACCTAGTGAATCCAAATACTTATACTTTTGTTTCATGAATTGGAAAATATTCATTCTCCAGATACTGCAGTATCTATCTTTGTGCACTGAAAGTCTTTTACCAAATAATCTCCCACTGCCTACAAAAGTTTAATTAACATATTTCTAAAGAAATTCCTCATGGATGTCATCTTGCCCATCATTTTGAGGTCCAAAAAAATAAGAAAAATCTTCAGTGTTTAAAACAGTTTTTGGTAACATATACTCATTCCATTACTGCTAAATAAAATTTCCTGTTTCTTCTAGTCACACTGCAATGGGGTTATTATGTATAATTACCTATACCTCTCCCAATCTTCCTTTTAGGAGAGTGTATTACCTCATGTTTTGCCCAGAAAATAGACTCCTATGAATTCCCTCTTTTCCAAAATTTTACACATTTATTCCCTTCCACTTCAACTTCCAATTTTCTTCCCTCTTGTCACTGCATGTTAAGAAGTCTTCCTTCTCCACGCCGTTTCTTTTTCTTCTTATTATCTATACCAGCCCATTTCATCTTGTACATTTATTGATTACCTCCCTCTTTCTATTCTTCAATTTCTATTTATCTAATCCACTGATTCATTCACACACACACACACACACACACACACACGCACCACAATGCCAAATTCTGTTACATCTTTAGAAACCTTTTTTTGATCCAGTAATCCCCTCAAATATTTTTTCTATATTTGCCTTCTCCTTTAGCATTAATTTCATTGAAAAAAAAACTACTGTGGTTATCTTCACTTCTTAATTTCTCAGTCACTTCTCAAGCCCTTGTAATCTAACTTGTCTGAAATTGCTCTCACCTGATTTACTATTTCTCTTTTTTTAAAATGTTTTTTTTTAATTTATATGTTGTTTTTATGTTCACTTCCACCTTCTGTCCTTCCTTCCACACCCCTCCCTCCCTCATCAAGGAAGGAAGGAAAAAAATATGACATATATACAAATATACAAAAAATATGACACATATACAGAGTCATTATATATATGTATGTATGATATCCACATCAACCATATTTCAATATCAAAAAACAGAAGAAGAAGAAGAAAAAAAGGATAAAAATATACTTTAATCTGCACTTTGAGTCTATTATTTCTCTCTATGGAAGTAGTGTAAAGCATGAACAGCTTTCTAGAGAACAGTTGCTGTGAACAGCTTTCAAGGTTCTGATTACATAGTATAGCACACTTTCTATTTATTCAGTAACAAATCATTCAGAGTAAAACATTCATAGAAAATCAAGGTACAGCATTCACAATGTTACAACTTATCCCAGAAAATCAAAATACAGCATTCACCATGTCACAACTCAACAACTTATCACTAAAATGACCACATAGTGGTCATATAGTTTTGAACAAAGTACAATCATTCAGTAACTCAATCATTCAATCATTCTTAAGGAGGCTTGAGCGACACAAAGTACAAAAGTCAAAGTACTCCACCCCTGGGTAGTACATTCATTTGGCTAATCCCAAAGTCTTTAAGTTCTCAGTTCAATCACAAAGTACAAAAGTCAAAGTACTTCACCCCTGGAGTACCATTAAATTACAATTTCAACAGTCACTTCTCAGACAATTTCATTAGTCACTACTCATTACCCACAGAGAGAATTTTTCATCTTGAACTCTGGGCAGGCTTTCAGCTTCCATGGCTTCTCTTCCATGGTCCTAGCTCCTGCCTGAATCCAATCAACTGCCACCTGAATTCAAAGGCAGACAGCTCACAGTTTCTTGTCCAGGTCTCCATGCAGTTCTTGCTCCATACTGAAGTTCAAAGTATCCAGTCCACCTGAAGTCCTTCACAGTTTCTATTCTTGGGAAGAGAAAACTTAACAGAGCCACAAACAAAGTACTGACACCACAGTCATGCTTCTTCTGGCTGCTCCAGCTGGCCCTTGGAAGTCCTTAGCAGTACCAGCTGGCCCTCAGGAGTCTTCAACAGCTCTGTTCTCAAAATCAAAATCACTTTCTCCTGTTCTCAAAATCAAAATCACTTTCTCCATGGAAGTTCCAGTCCAGCAGCCACAGCTCAGCCATCAGATGCTTACTGAAAGAAATTTTCTCTCTCTCTCTCTCTCTCTCTCTCTCTCTCTCTCTCTCTCTCTCTCTCTTTTAGGCATCAACTGCTCTGCCTCCTCAAAGCTTTTCCCAAGAAGTTCTGACTGTCTTCCTTAAATATGGTATAGCTCCTCCCTGTTCAGTCCCTTCCTGTTACATCAACAACAGGGGTTCACACCTTCTGTTTCTTTAACAGAGGCTTAATTTAAAACTAGGTGCTAAGTACCTCTTAGCTTAGCAATACAAAGGGATCTTCAAATTTCATTACATTGCAGGTAAATAGAATTTTATATCATGAATCCTTTGAAGTTATAGTAGAACATTATATTGATTAGAATTATTAAGTTTTAAATAGTTGATTTTCATAACAATATCACTGTTAATGTGTAGATTGTTACCTGGTTCTGCTTACTTCACTTTGGATCAGTTCATATAGGTCTTCCCATGTTTTTATCTGAAACTATCACCTTCACCGTATATGCATATGCATATTCACATACATGTGTATACATGTATGTGTGTACACATAGGTGTACATGTGCAAGCACACATGTGCATACATGTATGTGCATATGTATATGTATTGCTGTGGATGTACATGATGTATGCATATGTGTGTATGTGTATATGTGCATGTATGTACATATGTCTAGACATGCGATGCACATGCATGAATGTATATATATTTGGAGGGAGGCAATTGAGGTTAAGTGACTTGACCAGGTTCACACAACCAGTAAGTATCTGAGGCCAGATTTGAATTCAGGTTCCCTTAACTCTAGGGCCAGTGCTTTATTTACTGTATCACTTAGTTGCCTGTACATCATTTCTTATTGTGCAATAGTATTCTATCACCTTCATGTATCATAATTTGTTTGGCCATTCCCAACTGATAAGCATTAACTCAATTTCTAATTCTTTGGCAACACAGAAAAGAGATACTATCAATATTTTATGCATAGACTTCATTTTCCTTTTTCTTTGCTCTTAGGCTATTGCTGGGTCAAAAGATATATACAGTTTTATAGCCCTTTGAATAGAATTTCAGACTGATCTCCAAACAGTTTGGACTAGTTCATGAGTCCATCAATAATGCAGTAGGGTATTTACTTTTGCTAGATCACTCCCAACATTTTCCATTTTATTTTTTCTGTGATGTTAGTCAGCCTAAGGGGTATGAACTTGCACTTCTGAATTGTTTTAATTTGCATTTCTCCAGTTATCAGTGATACAAAGCATTTACATGTCATTATTGATAGCTTTAATCTCATCTTCTGAAAACTGCCTATTCATATTATTTTGTCATTTATCAATTGGATAATGGCTCCTATTTTTTTTATAAATTTATCTCAATTTTCCATATATTTGAAAAATCAGACTTTTATCAGAGAAATGTGTTGCTAAAATTTCCCACTTTGTTACTTTTTCTTTTAATTTTGAGTACATTAGCTTTTTTGTGGGAAACCTTTTTAATTTAATGTAATATATTTTTTTGATTTTCCCTTCTGTTAATGTTTCTAATTCTTACTAGGTCATGAACTCTTCCTTTACCCATAGATCTGGCATGTAATTCCTTCCATGATCCCCTAATTTGTTATGTCACCATTTATGTCTAAATCATGTGTCCATTTTGAGCTACTCTTAATATATGGTATGAGATGATGTTGATCTGTGCTTACTTTCTGCCAGCCTATTTTCCAGTTTTCCCACCAGTTTTTGTTAGCTAATGAGTTCCAACTATATATATATATATTTTTAAAAAATCTTGCTTTCCCGCCATTGCTACCCAACAATCCTTCCAGGCTATAAAAAAAAGAAAAACAAGAAAAAATATTATGAAGCAAAAGAATCCAACACATTAGCTGTGTCTGACAAGGTAAAACTCATTTTGTATGGATAACATACAATCTCTCTCCTCAGAGAAGAGAGGTATACCAACAGTCTCTTTACTTGTATACCTAATGTGCTTTTGAATATCTCAGCCTTTCTGACCATTCTTCAGCATTTGGCATTTTTCATCCACCCTTCCTTCCGGATATTCTTCCCTTCCCTTCCTCCTCTAATTGCTTTTGACATTCATTATTGCTATCAAGGACTCAATTTTTATACCTATGCCAATAATTCCTAAGTCTCCATATCCAGACTTTCTATTATCTCTAGTCCCCTACTTCTAATTGGATGGTTGTAAAAAAACTCTGCATGTTTAAAAGACAAAAGATTATCTTTCTCCTATATCCCTTCTCTTTCTCCTAACTTCCCTATTCTATTGATGAGACTTATTCTTCCAATAATCTACATTTCCAACCACAGAGGCAATCTCAATTCTTCATTGTCCCTCAACTCACATATGTAATCAATTTAAAAATCTTGCCAATTTTACTCTCATAAGGTTTATCTTCTCAGTCTCCTTTTCTCTAATCACTACTCTAATTCAGCTTCTCTTCACCTGATTTATATATTTTAGAGTTAGAAATGACTTTGAAGTAAATTAGATCAATCAAACATTTTAGAGATGAGAAAAGTAAGACCTAGAGAGAGTTCTCAGACTGACTATTGTAAAAGTATTCTAATTAGGTTTGCTATTCCAAGTGTCCTCTCTTCTCCATTTAGTTACCAAATTGTTATTCCCAGGAGAATTTCCAGCTAATTTGGTCTAGGTTAGATCACAGAAGAGTTTCCCTTTCACATGTATTTCAGGGGTAAAAAGATATCTACATTGAACAATGACCAAGAAATCTAAAGAGATACTATATGTCATGTCTTCATAAGTCACAATTTATGCGTATTCACACTCATTCACACATACACACACACCCACACGCACATACATACACACACACATACATACACACCCACCCACACACATACACACACACATACATACACACACATACATACACACATATACACACACATACACACACACATATACACATACACACATACATACACACACATATACACATACATACATACACACACATACACACACATACATACACATATATACACACATACATACACACATACATACACACATACACAGATACATACACACATATATACACACATACACACACATACATACACATACATACACCCACACCCACACACACATACATATACACACACACACACACACACACACACACACACACACACTCAGAACCCTATGGGCATCAACAAAGAGATTCACCAGAAAAGCCAGCAGAAGCATAGCTGGGTAAATAAGTCTATAATCAGACTAGAGAGACTCCATCAGCACCTAAAAATTATGTTATTTTGTACCCAGGGTCAGAAATTTCAAAGTGTTAGGAAAAGTGAGTTCAGGGATACACTGCAGAGCCATGTAAAAACTCAGAGGCATTCTGATAACTTCCAAGATGGTCTTGGGGCTAGGGCCTCGCCAAGTTTGGATGCTATAGGAGGCATGGAATTCCATAGCACTCTGAAATGAAACTCTTTACAAGGCTCTGAACACATATGATATAGACATTTGCAAAAGTGGAAGGCAGAAGTCAAACCCAGGAAATCAAGGTAAACAGAAAATAGGTCCTGATAGCAAGATTCAAGAGTGCAGGAGGGGAAAAGAGCCTGATCCTTGAACAATTTCTTAAATCAGGAACTGAAGTTTGAGATGTGAGTGAACAGAATAAGACAACACTATAAATTATGACTGAAAAGAGTTTTGGGATTTATTTAATTATTTTTTTTATACCAATTAATTTGCATGCTATTTTACCAGGATGCAGGGACGATAGATTGGATGACCATAACAGCTCTCAAACATGATGTATAAATTATAGAGAGATTGTTATTTTTTCTAGTATTCTTTTTATAGCCACTATGGCAAAATCATAGAGTTTTAAAATGTTGAAGTCCATTATTTCAAACTTATACATGATTACATGATCTATAATTTTTCAGCATTAAGAACTCCTACTATTCTGTGATTTAATACATAAGTTTTTGAGAATTTTCTAAGCCAAACAGAGGTTTACTAACTTGCTCAAGGTCATACCTCTAGTAATTGTCAGATAATGTATTTGAAGCCTATTCTTCCTAACTCCAAGCTTCACCCTATGCTTCATTGTCTGTGGCATCTTGAACTTACCCTTTGAAAAATGGCTTTGCTTCAACTTAACCACATTGCATTTATTGCTGTGCAGTGAACCACCTATTCTCAGCTTTCCGACTCAATAAGGCATAATTCACTCAAGGGTAGTTTTACCTCTGTACTATAATAGAGATCATTTTGAAAAACTTTGAAAATAGTCTAACAGGATTATCTGCCAAAGAGACTTGTCAGCATCAGATTTAGTTTTCCTCCTTTTCTATTTTCTTTTTGTTTGGATCTAAGTTCTGTTTGTTAAGGATGCTTGTTAACAGAAAACAAATTACCTGCCACAAATTTCTTCAGGAAAGTAACCCATTATCAATGTTTCCTTTATTTTGCTGTTTAGTAGTTTCCTTATCTATTTGCACAATCTGATACAAATTGGAAGTGTTAAACATTTTAAAGTGGTGTCTGGGCTAGTTTGAAGTGATTTCCCCACACCATCCTTCAGTGTTCGAATCCTCTTTCTCTACTTAATTCACATGATAAGTTAAACAAAGGAACAGATGGAATCCCACAGTATAGACATTTCATTAATGCCTTCATTATTCCAGTGGACTCATTCGTAACCCACCAGACACAACTTTTACCATCATACATGTGAGATGGTTGACTGAATTTGATAAGCTAATATATTCGTAGCTTTATGCTTTCTTTAGACTTTCAAAGGAACAAAAATGCACACTACATTATCATTCTTCCCATTCCCAAAGTTTAAACAGGGAAAGAACGGAAAGAGAGGTAGATGTCCTAATGAAGACTGCCTCCCATGCAGTCATTTTAAATGTTAAACAGAGGTGTCTGTGTGTGTGTGTGTGTGTGTGTGTGTGTGTAGATATAGATATAGACAAAGTTGGCATTGTACATTTACTCAATTGTAGAAGCCATATTATACCATCAAACACTGAACTAGGCTAGTTTCATTAGTGTTGTTGAGTCACTTCAGTCACATCCAATTTTTCATGACCCCATTAGGGCTTTTCTCAGCAAAGATGCTGGAGTGATATAAGTACATATCTGCTCCACTAATATCTATACAATGTTAAGAGAACTCTAGGAAGAACTTGAGTATATTGGTTGGACTCCCTGTGGTAGATTCTTAGGAGGGTATAGACAAGAGTAGGACAAAATAGGTAGCCATGGATGGTTGTATTCCACATTGTTAGAGGGAGAATTTTCATTAATGTGATCATAAATCCATTGGTGTATTAGACAATCACTGACTCAATATAACATTGGAGGGAAGATAACTACTCTCCGAGGAATGAAAAATTTCAGCATCAGAAGATGCTTGTTGGCAGGCCAGCAATAATTATCAGAAGCAGTTTTAAAAGTTTAATTATGACTAGACTCAGTGACATACAAGACACCTTTCTTAGTGTTGACTATACAAAATTCAACTGCAGCTAAATTTCTTTGAATTTCAGATGTCTTTTTGAATAACCACCTATGTCCTTGATTGCTCCTTGTTCACTACTTTTCACTCGAATTCCCTACCTAAAGTTGTTTAGGATGTTCTTCTTTTTGGGAAACTATGGTTTGGACTGGACATTATTTCAAGCAGTTATTTCCCCCTTCTGCCCATCTAGTTTTATATTCCTGTCATTATGTATTTATTTTTACAAAGGAGACTGAGATTCAGAATAATAGCAATTTTTCAGGGGCTGCCTTCTTTGACAGGATACAGAACGAAACAAGCCTAAGTAAGAGAACAATTTACAGAATGAGAACATTGTAGTGGAAGACATATATACATATTTAATCTCCTTGGAAATGACAAATGAGGAAATTCTTTTTACTGGGATACATGTCAATGTTAGGGATTTTTTCTTGATTGTTCTATTGGTTGTTGGGGGTGAGTGAGGAGAGAGAATAAATATCTTTCAAAATTAAAAAAAATATATAACTAAATTTTTAAAAGAGTAATTGTCACTGAGCTTCACCTAGTGACCAGTTGCAACAGTCAGGCTGAGTTGATAATAACAGATTGGTGAATGCCTTAAGCAGTCTGCCTGAAATTTGTCACGCAAGATTGAAGGAACTGGGGACAAATAGGAGAAGAAGAAAACATGCACATAATTAATAATGCTAAAAAAAATAAGGAAACACAAGTAAATCCCAGAGAGAAAGCTCTTTATAAGACATGAGTACTCTCATTTGTTCAGATAGGAAGGAGAATATGTCAGAGATATTTTAGTAGCAGTAAGGTTAGTAAAATGTAAACAAGCTATGCTTAAAAATGCTAAAACTGAGCTAATTTTATACACTTATAGGGTTTCATAGTTCAACTAATTTATCTTTTTACATCAACAGAGATCACCTCTAGAGCATGAAGAAGTAGGACAGAACTAAACAGTAGGTTAAAAGTGAATAAGAGGGATGGCTAGGTGGCACAGTGGATAGAGCACTGGCCCTAGAGTCAGGAGGACCTGAGTTCAAATCTAGACTCAGACACTTAACACAAAAAACTAGCCATGTGACCTTGGGCAAGTCACTTAATGCCAACTGCCCTGCTTTTCCCCCTTCAAAAGACACAAAAAAAAAAAGTGAATAAGAACTAGGAATAGAAAAATAGGACTGGCACTGACGGAAGGGAAGGTGGAGTTGTGAAACATCCCCAAATATGGGTCCATCAGGCAATCTAAGGATGTTTCTATTAGAATAGAAAAGAACTGAGCAGGGGATGGGGGGGGGGGAGATATGAGAGAGAATGTATTATTGAAGGGTTGGCATGTGAAAGAAATATTAAACTAAATTTGCTTTTCTCTAGATTTAGAAGCAGCAGCAATGCATTAAAATCAATTAAGGTTTTATGTTAAGAATAATATTCTAGTAAGAGGAGCTAGCCAAAAGTGCAATGGACATTAGTAGGAAGTGGCAATCACCTCATAAGAGGTCTTTAAGTGAAGGGAGAATAAAAGTTTGTGAGGAATATAGAGAATATTCTTTTTAGGTTTAGGTATTACAGTTTGACCTCTTGGGTCCCTTCTTGTTCTGGGATGATGGCATGATATCAAACACTTGAATCTTTTAGAAATGGAGATTTCTATTTTAAGGCTCAACTTTTTTTCTTTCCCTGAGGAATTCTTGGGAGGTGAATTTTGCTTCAAAAACAACAGAGAGCAAGACACAATTCTAACTCTTAAGATTCTTATAATCTTAGTTAGGAGAAAAAAGACATACTCATGAAATAAAAAGATAACATGAAAATTAAATAAAATTTGTAATGTGATGACATATCTTTTTTAAGATTTTAATTTTTGGTTATTGTGAATTAGACAAATAATATATGTGAATAATTTCATGTATGAAGACGATAAACAAAAGGAAGATTTTATGTGATGCCATGAATCACTACTGATTATCATTTTTGTTTTTATTAAAGCACATATAAAATTCAAACCAGTTTCAAAATTATCCTCATTCCCTTTTTGACTCTATATTTCCTTTTGTTTACTTACGCAAATTTTAAAAATGTTTCATTTAACATTTTTGCTTTATTTTTATTTATTTTAGTGTGACTATCTCTAGTCTCTTCTATATGTGAACACCACCAGCTACAGAAAAAGCTCTTTCCTATAAAAAATAAGCAGTCAGGGATAACAAATCCATAATTGGCCAAGATGACACAATTTATGTCATCTTCTGAACTTCTAGGTTATCAAGTCTCCTTTAGTAGGTGGGAAATATACTTCATCTTCAATATTCTGGGAACCTTGTTAGTCATTTCTTCCATTAAAATTCTTAAATTTTCCAAAGTTTATTGTAGTTGTTTTTTTTCTGTGCAATATTGTAATTGTTTAATAAATGTCTCTGGGAGAGGATTCTGGGAAGATGTCAGAGTAGTGTTGTGCAGAGAATAAGAGCAAACTGAGACCTGGGTTCAAGATAAAATTTAGGTGTGGATTTATTGAATAAGTGTGCAACTACCAGAGTGTGCACCACTCAAATGGGCAGTGCCTATTTGTAATACAAACTTTGGTTATAAAGGCTAAAACCACAAAAACCACAATCAGGGAGGGGAGCTAGCAGAAGCCGTGTTGTACAGAAGCAAAGAATAGCCATTGGTTAGATCTGTAGCTCAGGGCTAATTTTGGAATATGGCACAAGAGTACAAGGGTACAACCTTCCTGTGACATGGGAGGCACTCCTAGAACTGGGTGGAGGGCACAGAGTGGAAGGCTGTAGTTAATTTTTCCACAGCAGGGTGGAGGGTCAAGGGGTAAGGGGCACTGGAATTCCCCAGAACAGGCTGGGGTCATGTTCTGAGCAAAGAGGTTGGCAAAGAGGGTGGGGGCCCTGCTTGGTCAGTGGGACAGGACAGGGTGGTCCCTAGATAAGATCCTTGCACCATAATGAACCTTGCACACTATAATGATTCAAGGAGAATATATAAAATGGTGATTAGGGAAAAAAAAGGGGTCAGGGAAATACGCCTTGAGCAATTATGCCCAGACATGCCTTAAGCCTTTTCAAGGTATGACAAAATGTAAGCTAGAAATATAAAAGGGGCTTAATGGGGAGCCACAAATCAGCTGGTGTCTAGTGACCTGGGATTTGGGTATAACAGTAGGTCAGAAAATTCCAAGCTCCCAAGATCTTCCCCCACCAAAGAGTTAAAATAGCACCTTTGGGCAAACAAAGTGTGGGTGTAGATAAATAAGAACAAGGGCAAAACTCAGTCCTCCTGGGACAATTTGAGGAGATCAGAAGAAAAATCCCAGGAAGAGGTTTGGTCCCTGTGAAGAGTAAACACCTCCAGGCTAGGTTCCCTTTTAACAGTAAGTGGCTAGCCTCTTAAACAAAAGCACCAAGCCCTGAGGTTAGCTGGTTTGAGAGGTTGCCTTGGCCCCAGCCACTGGAACTTTTACCCCCAGTATAGTGAGGGGAGTTCAGGATCTGAGCCCAGGAAGATCAAGAGAACCTCTCCTGATGAGGAATGACAGACCCAGCTGTGCTGCGAAGAATGATGGGGGCAAAAAGGAACCAGCACATATCTGATGAGTGGGATGAGTGATCAGTGGGGTGGAAAGCCCCTGACTATGGGCACTTGGAGGAGGTTTGAGCTTTGACTTTGGTTTAAGGCTAGAGGAAAGAACTGAACATCTGGTGCAAGAGGCACCATTTCCCACACTCCAGGGCTAGAGGTGACTATAAACAACTAAGCTGTCACCACAAAAAAAAAAAAAAAGCACTGACAAAGGAGAAAGAATCCAACTATAGTAACCCAATATGGAAATAGAGATAACATGGGTTCATTTTCAGAGGAGGATATTGAAGTAAAGAAATCCCCCAAAAGTAATGTCAAATGGTCACCTGCCCCAAAAGGATTTATAGAAGACCTTTAAAAAGACTTTAAAAATCAAAGGACAGAGATGGAGAAAAAACTAAAAAAAAAAAAAAAAGAAAAGAAAATAAGAATAATTTAAGAAAAACAAGAAGGGTATCAAAGCAAAAACAACCAACTGAAAAAGGAGATGCAGAATCTTAAGGAAGAAAATGACACCTTAAAATTTAGAATTGGCCAAAGTGAAGCCAGTGAAATTATAAGAGATCAAGAAATGATTAAACAAAATTTGAATAATGAAAAAAAACAGAAGAGACAGTGAAATATAAGAAAAACAACTGATTTGTAGAATAGAATGAGAAGAAAAAATATAAAAATAATTGGATTAGCTGAAAGTTATGATCAAAAAAGTAATCTTAATACAATAATAAAATAAATAATTGAAAAAAAATTGTCCTGAAGCATTTGAGCAAGGAGCGGGGGAGTAGAAATAGAAAAAAATCCATTGGTCACCACTTAGAACACATCATATAAGGAAAATTCATAGGACTATCATAGTCAAATTCTGAAATCCCCACCTCAAGGAAAATCTATTAAAAGCATCAAGATTAAAACAATTTAAATATGATGGTGCCACAGTTAGAATTACACAAGACCTATCAGCAGAAATTTTAAAGCACCACAGGTCTTGGAACACAACATATTGAAGAGCAAAATAACTGGGACTCTAGCCAAAAATATCATACCCTGCAAAGTTAACTGTTATCTTGAATGAAAAAATGGGCATTTGATAAGCTCTCAGATTTTCAAGACTTTATTAAAAAGACTTTATTTAAAAAAAAATCTGAACTTAGTAATTCAACATACAAGAACCAATATAAATATAAGATACACAAAAGAGACTAATTGTAAGGGATCCATAAGGACAGACTGGTTACTTTTTATGTATGGAAAATATAAAATTTATGCCTAAGATTCTTATTAACAATTGTGTAGTCCATAAGAAAGATTGGGGAAAACCTGGCATGATATGAATTTTAAAAGTAAAACCATTTAGGAACAACTAAAAAGAATAATTATTTCATACAAATTTGGTGCAAGAGGAAGAATTGATACACAGGAATTAGATGGACTGGTACTTTCATTGGGAATGGGGTAAGATATATATATGTATGTATGTATGTATGTATGTATGTATGTATATATATGCATATATGTATATATACATATATATTTAAAAGATCGTAAAAGTCTTCTAAATTCAGAAGAAATAAATTGGTTGGGGCATGGAGAGGACAAGGGAGGGATCTTTAGAGGGGTGAGTGAGAGAATAGGTTAATAGGGGTATGGAAGGATGTTCAGATTTATGGGAATGGGAGGATAGGCAAGGGATCCTTGGAGTGGGGTGTAGGCAATTTATAGGAGGGCAAGGTAGTGGGTAAATGTAAAGTAGAGGAGTCAGGAGGGATAGGAAATGAGAGATATACATATACATAAAAAAACAAAGATCAGAAGAAGAATACGTTTTAGAAAGTATATGTCTATATATGTATGTATCTATGTGTATAATGTGTGTATATATCTTTAGCTATGGAGAAACATATCCAAACTTTATTGTGGCCTTCTAGGAGAGGGTTGGGGGGGAGGAGAAAAAGAACAAAGTAAAAAATTGCATAGCAGAGAACAAAAGAAAACTCACAAGGAAGGAAAAAAAAAGATAGTCAATTCTCAAACCTACGAGGGTTATCATATAGGTTTTCTTGAAATGAAAATTTATTGTTACACACTTTGAATCCTCTCTTATGTTCTGCTATGCACATGACATGCTTTTATTTCTTTCTAACTTTTTATTTAAGTTCCAATATTTAAGTTTATATGTTTTTGTTTCTTTTTTCTATTCTCTATTTGTCTTCCAGCATTTGAGTATAAAATAAAAGTTTGGAAAACAAAAACAAACAAACAAAAATTGCTCTGGTTCATTCTGTGCACTCCACTGAACTTCCGTTCATATACATTTTCCCATAGTACTCTGAAATTGTGCCTTTTATCATTTCATACAGAGCATTAATATTTCATTTCATTTAAATATTTCATGACTTAAGTCCTAAAGTCTTATGAAGTGATACTATAAAGTAATTAAAATCATTCTACAAGGTTTATGTGAAGATCATAAAATCTCCAAATTCAATATTTGGAAGAGAACTCAGTCACCATCTAGTCCAAAACCATAAAAATGAATTTGACAAGTTGTGACATTTTAGACAAACCCATTCCCTCCCACTTTTGGATATCTTCAGTAGTTAGAAAGTTTAGAAAGTTACTGGCTGTTTATTTTTTTCTGACATCAAAATGTAATAACTATTTGCAAATGGCACCTATCCTTGCTTCATTCTGGTGCCAAACATGAAGTCTAATCCTTCTTCCATTTTACAGTCTCTCAAATACATAATGAAACCTACCAAAAGTCTTATCCAGATCTTACATTCTACAGACTTTAAGAAATTTAGCTATTTAAATAATCCTCACATGGTACAAACCTGAGACCCTTTGCCTTGCTTTGTCAGCTGCCCCCATACTCCTACCTCATCAATGTCTTTCTCAAACTATGGCATTAAGAATTAAATATAATAGTTTAAGTGGGACCTGAGCAGGGTAGAATCTGTAAGAACAATGATTACCTTCTTAATTCTGGAATCCATGCCTATGTTATGCAGGCCAAAATCACATTAATTTCTTTAATGACCAAATGATTCATATTTAGCTTTTCAGCTCACTGAAATCTGCAAACTTTTTTCAAGCAAGCATCTAACGGTGCTTCTTCCTTTTTATAAATATGAAGCATTATTTTTTAATCCATAGTAAAGTTTTACATTTTTCCCTATTAAAATTAAGCTATTATATTCAGCCACTGATTTAAGCCTTTTTATCAATACCTTTTTGATCCTATCTTTATTATTCTATGTATTAGCAATCCCTCTAAACTTTGTACCATTTGCAAATTTGTTAAAAATAAAAGAAATCATTGATTAAAAAAATAATAAAACAGCATAGATCCAGATCCAAATCCACAGGACAATCTATTGGAATGAATCAATGAATGAAAAACTATTTATTAAGGACTGACTGCCAAGCACTGGGAATACTAATATAAAAATGAAAGAGAAAGAAAGAAAGAAAGAAAGAAAGATAGGAAGGAAGGAAGGAAAGAAGAAAGGAAGGAAGGAAGGAAGGAATGAAGGAAGGAAGGAAGGAAAGAAAAGAAAAGAAAGTTTCTTCTTCCAAGGAGCTCATCTATTGTGGAAGTCAGTAAACAAAAGACAGAGGACACTAAAGAGCCAAACTTTGGTCTTGAAAGTGGAAGTCTGCCCATACCACACAGTTCTCATTCAATTAACTCCAGAGGCTCCCATTAACTGCATGACCTAATTTTATTTCCTCCATTTGACTGTCTTTGAAATTCCTTCATAACCTTACTCATTCTTACCTTTACAGTATTCCTTCTATATGTTCCCTGATCCAATGATACTGGCTACCTCACTTTCCCTTCAATTCTGTTTTCATCTTTATTTTATGGGTTTTTTTTTTAAGATTTCTTTAAGTTTTAACTAAAATCCCAGCATCTACAAGACAACTTTCTCAGTCCTCTTTAATTCTAATGTTTTTCCTCTGTGATTATCTCCAATTTTTCTTGTACATATATTTTAGTACCCAATAGTCTGCATGGCATTTCCACCAATAGACTGTAGTTTTCTTGAAGGAAGAGACTATAGGCTGTAGCACACTACCTGGCACATAGTAAACAGTTAATAAATGTTTGTTGCCTAGACTTTATAGAAAAGTTAAAAGGATAGTTAGCAGGGAATTGAGGAAATAGAACACACCACTCCACCCTGGATTTTGTTTTTGCACAAGTAATTTTATCATGATTAAGGGATACAGAATTGGGTTGTGGGTGGGGTGGGGAAAGTTCCCCTTGGGGATATGTCATCTGGTGAGGAAATGGAGAAAGCTGATGATGGGAAGAGAAATGAAGCATAGCCAGGAATGATCTAAAATAGTGGGTGAATAGAGATGTTTTTTGAAGACATCTTCCCAAAATGACATTGACATGACTGCACTTTTAATCTGTCCATTCTACAGGTTTAAAACTATATTGTCATTTAGCTGATTCTATATTTTACAAAGGAACAAGATAGTGATTTACCAAATGCTTTGACAAAATGTAGGCAAATGATATTCACAGAATTCTGACTGAATTTTGCTCTTTGGATTACTTGCTCCATAAATAACGACTTGATTTTAATCTAAAACCTCTTTTCACACTGTTTCCATCTAATGACATTTAATGAGATCTGACTCCCTCATGATGACATTTAATCTTTAGTTAACCTTTCATGTACTGGTTATACATTCACTTATACCATCCCCTCAACTCAACCCATGATAGGGGAGTCAGGATAACTCTTTTTCCCCATTATCTCATTATCCTTTCTAGGCTCTACTTCTATTACCATTACTCAGCAACCTCTTCCCTCTACAACTTCACATTAGCTCAATGAATCACCAATGCAAATTTTGGTGGCGATGATTTACAAATCCCAAGGATATTTTCCTTCTTTCCTTAATGAATTTAGTGTCTGACCAATACTCTTTATATAACAATTCATGACCTCTTTTTAGGAAACTTCAACATACCTATTGATACCCCCTCCACTATATCAACTTCCTGATTCCTTCATCTTCTCATCACTCATGACCTACTCATTCACTCCATTTCATCTACATCAGCAGTTCTCAACCTGTGGATTATGTTCAATTTGTAAAAATGAAAATACATCCTATATATCAGATATTTATATTACAATTCATAACAGTAGCAAAATTACAGTTACAAAGTAGCAACAAAAATAATTTTATAGTTGGGGGTCACCACAACATGAGGAACTGTATTAAAGGATAACAACATTAGGAAGGTTGAGAACAACTGTTCTACACAGAGGTGATCATATCCTTAATTTTCCTACCATCCCTCCTCAAGCTTCCCATGACATCCCTGCTTCTTATTCTCAGCAGATATGATCAATTTATTATTCATAGAAAAACAAATAATACTTGAAAGAGTTTACAAGACTTCCCTCTTCAACCTTTGTCATCTCTAATTACTCAGATAACTTCCTCCACTATCTCCTTCTTAACAAAACATGCATTCATTTTATTTTTACTTGCCTTTATTAAGTATTTTAGTTTTCCCTAATTATATGTCTACATGCATTCTTGATCCCGTCTCCTCATGACTTCTGTGACTGCCACCCATTTTTATTCCCTATTTCTAATTTTTAATCTATCCCAATATACTCACTCATTCACTGATGTTTATGAAAACAACCATGTCTTCTAGATCCTGAAAGAAAGACATTCCTTGATCTGACTATCCCTCATGGCTATCATTCTAAATATCTCTTCTTCTGTCTTTTCTAATCTCCCTGAGGAAGCTTAATGAATTAGGTGCCTCTACTTTCTATCCTCTTAATCACTTCTAAAACTGCTGCAATCTGGATTCCAAGTCATCA
The DNA here is from genome assembly GCA_028627135.1 of Pseudochirops cupreus. Lineage (NCBI taxonomy): Eukaryota > Metazoa > Chordata > Mammalia > Diprotodontia > Pseudocheiridae > Pseudochirops > Pseudochirops cupreus. The sequence continues at coordinate 169,090,396 of CM053580.1, read as the reverse complement.
GTTAATGCAAATTGTCCTCTCTACTGTCACCAATGAAGAATGAAACCAATCAATATGGTAGAAGAATAGTGAGCACTACAGCCCAGCTCTCCCCACCACATTTCCATGGAAAGCTCTAAGTGCAGAGTCAAGTTACCACAACAAGAACTCTGTGATTGGAATGGGTATGCCAGCCCTCTGTTAGAGTAGTATCATCAATCCATTCCTGTATTGGAGTACAGGACATTCAACTCTTCAGAACCCCCAAAAGAATTTCAATTTCAGTTTCCAGGCTAAAGCCAAGTGTGATCTGGCAGTTTCCATTGCTCTAATCCTTGGAGGTGAATTTAGCATTTTCCCCTCAATTAAGTGAACAGTATAGGGTCAGTGAGAAGAAAAGTATGTCTGTGTGTATGGTGATCCAAACTTACAGGACCTTCTAGCTAGTGGACAAGGGATAAGGCCTGTGACTATCTACTGGATTTCCAGTCAGGGGAAAATTTGAAGTTGTGTCACTTATATCTAATCCTGGGCCTAGAGTCTATAAAACTCAGTCCAGGAGAGTAGAAGCTGAATTGTTATCTAGAACTAATTAATGGGCAGTGGAATTCCCAAAGGATCCTACGCCAAGTGCTAGCTCATGGGCCCTCTGTGTTCTCTTTCAGATCAGGTGATCAATTCCCTTAATGTCTCTGAGTTCTGAATGCCCCCAATATCATTTCTGTTGCTGCTGTTGCCAGGGATGCCTTAAAGAACCACACCTGACCTCATTTCTACCTTGATGCACTCTCAGACAGCCCCAACCCATTGTCCACAGACCTCTATTTCCACAATGCTAAGTTTTCCTGAGCTGGAAAAAAAAAATACTCACTTTTACTTTTTGTTGATTATGTAACTTGGAATTTTATTTTACACATTTTAAAAATTAATTTGAGGAACAATTTAGGAAAGGAATAAAGTATACATATAATCTACAACAGCGACAAATGTAATGTTATATTTGAAAAATGTAAAGACTTAAGATTTTGAGGTAATTCATTATTTGGCAAAAACTGTTGGGAAAACTAAAATGCACTATGGCAGAAAATGGGCATAGACCTATATCTTGCACTGTTTATGAAGATAAAGTAAAAATGGATACATGGAACAGATATAGAAAGGGAGATTACAAGAAAATTAGAATAAAATGGAATATATTAATTATCAGAAATATGGCTAGGTGCAAAAATTATAAATAAACAATAGGAAACAAAGTTAAGTGTAAAATGGATAATTTCAGTTACATTACATTAAATTATATTTATTATTTCTTGATTTCTCATAGTCGTTAGCTTCCATTTGCTCAATTCTAATTTTTAAGGAATGATTTTCTTCAGCCAGCTTTTGTACCTCCTTTGCAATTTAGCCAATTCTGCTTTTGAAGGAGTTTTTAAAAATTTTTTTCTTCATTGACATTTTGGGCCCTTTTGCCATTTGGCCAGTTTTGCTTTTTAAGGCATTGTTCTCCTTATTAGTTTTTGTTCCAAATCTTTTACCATTTTGCCCTAGTCTGACTTTTTAAAGGTGTTGTTTTATTCAGGATTTTTTGTGTTGCCTTTACCAGGTGTGTTTTGAAATTCCTTGTCACCATAGTAATTTTTTATGGTTAGAATTTTTTTCTATTGTTTGCTCATTTTTCCAGCCAACTGCTTGACTTTTAACTCTTTGTTAAATTAGCGATTTCTTTCTGTTTCCAGGGTAGAGGGCACACTTTCTCAAATTTGGGGGATTTTATAGTTATTTTCAGAGTTACTTCTAGTGACCTGCAAGTTTTTATTTCTTCTAAAATTGCATGATCTAACGAGAGGTATGTTTACTGCTCTGCTCTGTGACTGATCACAAGTACTGTTTTCTGCCCTGGAGCTGGGACAAGGGTCTTCCTGTTGCTCAGTGCTAGCAAAGAGACCCATGTAATCACCTTCTGACTAATTGTTCAACTCTGTTACCATCAATGAGCTTACAGCTCTGGAAGCAACTAGTGAAGTTATGGCTTTAGTGACTCCCAAAGCCTGCTCCTAATTTGCTATGCAGGGGCTGTGCTGGTGTGGCCTATCCTGAACTGTGCTCTTCTCTTACCCATACATGACAGACCTTTCCTGATGAACTAAGTTGTCCTTAAGTGGAATTTTTTTTCACACTGATATTTTGTGGTTTCTGTCGTTCCAGGAATTATTTTATGGTGTTATTTATAGGTATTTGGAGGAGTTTGGGGCAGAGCTTATATAAGCCTCTGCCCTTTCTCCATCATCTTGACTCCTCCTCCTTCTAATATAATCTTCATTACATTAAGTTAAAAAGGTTTTGTACAAATAAAACAAATGTAGCAAAAATCAGGAAGAAGCAGAAAATTGGGGGTGGGGATCATTGACAGTTTATCAGAGAAAGGTCTCATATCAAATATTTGTCAAATTATAAGAATATGAATTATTTACCAACTGATAAGTGGTTATAGGATATGAACAGGCAATTTTTCAATGAAGAAACCAAACCAACTTATTGTCAGATGAAAAGATGCTTAGAAAAATGAAAAAAAAATCCTCTAGATAATTATTTCTTAAAGAAACACAAATTAAAGCAAACTTGAGATATAATTTTAGACCTACCAGATTTATTAAAATGTTTGAAAGGGAAAACAATAAATTTTGGAGGGTATGCATAAAAATTGGCACAATAATTCATTGTTAGTGGGGATTGTGAACTGATCTATTTTGTAGATCAATTTGGAATTATGTCTGAAGAGTTATTAAACTATCTATAGGATTTGACTCAGAAATACCACTAATTGGTCTATTTCCAAAGATGATTAAGGAATGTTGATAGCAGCTATCTCTGTTGTGGTAAAGAACTGAAAATTGCAGAACCCCCATCAGTTGGGGAGTGCCTGAACAAGGTGTGGTATATGATTGTGATGGAATACTACTGTGCCATAAGAAATGATGAGCTAACTAATTTTAGAAAAAAACATGGAAACATAAAGACGAATGAAATTAGCAGAACCAAGTGAGTATTGTATATAATAACAGAAATATTGTTTTGAGAATGGCTTTGAGTAAACAAGGTATTTTTACTATTATAAATACCAAAATTGACTATAAAGGACTTATGAAGAGTGATGCTATGTGCATCCAGAGAAAGAACTGATAAATAGAAGAATATATAGAATAATTTCACATGTACATGTAAAATTATTCTATACGTACACAAATAGATTTATATACGTATATGTGTATATAAATACATATTTATATATACTATATAAATACACACACATATATGCTTGCATACACACACATGCACACACATGTCTATTTGTGTCTAATGGTAGCCACTCTGGAATGGAGGGCGTAGGGAAGAGAAAAAGGAAGGAAATCTACATTATAATTTTGTTGTATATTTATAAGGATTAGCAAATTGTGCATAGTAGATTTGCAGTTTCACATGCACTCATCTTTTTTTTTTTATTGTGATGTTATGGAAATGCTTCTTTTACTTCATAAATTAAAAAATAAAACAAATGAAAAAAAAGTTTACTATATTACTCCATCTTGCCTGAAACACTTTCAAATCAAAAAGTAATGAGGGGGAAATGAGTAAAAGAGAAAGAAGAGAATGAAAAAATGAGTAGATTCAGGGAGGTAATAGACACTAGTAAAATAAAATCTAATATTGACTAGTGGCTGGTGAAGAGTTGTTTAAAAGGAAAAGATTGGTTTACATGAACTGATGCAAAAAGAAAGGATATGAACTAGGAGAACATTGTACATAGTAACAGTAACTTTATATGGTGATCAACCGGGAATGACTAAGAATTAGACATTCTTAGTGATACAACAACCTGAGACAATCTCAAAGAATTCGTGCTAAAAAAAGCTATTCATATCCAGAAGAATAACTCATTGAGTCTGAATGCAAGTCAAAACATGATAACTTCACTTTGTTTATTTTTTCATGTTTTTTTTCTTTTAATCTGTTTCTTTTTTCACAATATGACTAACGTGGAAGCAGCTTATATGATTGTACGGATATAACCTATGTCAAACTGCTTATCATCTTTGGGAGGAGGGAGATGAAGAAGGCAGGGATAAAATTTAAAACTCAAAAGTAGAAAAAAAATAATATTAAAATATATTTTACAAATTGGGAAAAATAAATAAAATAGTATTTAAATGAAAGGATGAAAAATAAAAACTTGTGTTTGGGGTCTGGGAAAAGAATGGAAGATAGCAGCAAAATAGAAACTGGTTGAATCAAGTATTGCATACAGGGGCTAAGTATACTCCTCAATTACCAGCTTATTTTTTGTAAAAAAAAAAAAGATGAAGGAAGAGAAGAGAAGAAAAAGGTAAAGTGAATAAGATGAAGGAAAATACATGCTTTTCATTATCATAATGAAAAATTTAAATGAGATGAACTTAAAAAATGAGAACAGAGAGCAAAATGAATTAGACAATAGAATCCCAACAGCATAGTGTGTTAAAAACAAAATAAAACAAAACCACAACTGAAGCATTAATATTCAGACAGAGCTAAAATATAAGATTGGGAAAATATATTATCCCTCAGCTAAATTTAAAAAAAAATAGAGATGACAATAATAATAATGATCTCATATAAAGCAGTGAAAAAACAGATTTGATTAAAAAACATTTTAGTAAATGCACTGAAGACAATAAATTGATATCAATACATAGCAGATGGCTTATCATTTAAATGCTTAAAGAAAATATTTTCCAGTGAGAAGTAGGAAGTAAACTAAAATACTAAGGTAACTCACTATTAAGGAAATTAATTTAAAAAAGGAAAGAGCACAACCTACCAATACTATGTGTAAAATTATAATATAAAGACATAATTATCAAAGTTATCTGAAATTGGGTAAGGAATAGAGAAGATGACCAATGGAATCTATTAGGTAAACAACATATGAGAAGCAAATGAGCACAGTAACAATCTAAAGAACTCATTTAGTAAGGCAAGGACTCACTAACAAAATCTATAAGAAAAATCAAAATACCATATGGGAAAAAAAATAAATATATATCTGTAATGGTATTGGGAATTTGAAGATCTTCACTGCCCCTTGTATTGGCAAGTTAACAGATACATAGCACTTAGTTTCAAGTCCAAATATTAAGACCCAGAACTTGTAAATTCCACAGTGGAATGGACTTGTTGACATAACAGGAAGGGGTAGAACAGAGAGGAGCTAATATGGTATATAAGGAAAAGCTCAAGCTGAGAGAGGCCAGAACATCTGAGAGTGAGCATCTGGAGGCTGGGCTGCTACTTTTGGAGAGAGAGAAAAGAGAACTGGGAACTTAATTGAGAATTGAGAAGAACTGAGAAATGAGAAGATAAGAGAATTGGGAGGAGGCCTGGCTGTGGTGTTGGTACTTTTTCTGTCTTTTTTTATGTTACTTTGTTGGATTTGTCTGCTGATAGAGGATTGTGCTATTGTTACAGAAGCCCCGGCACCTTTCTGCTGGTTCAGAAGCCCTGAAAAAGGATTTTCTTTTTGTCTGTTTACAGAAATCCTGAAGGATAGCCTTGCTGATGATTTCAGAGGACCTGGGGCTATACTGATGATTTTTCATTGAGTACCCAAACCTTGTTGTTGTGTCTGAGTTAATTTTACAGGCAAAGAGTAAATTGATGATGGTGCCAGCAATATGTATGAATGTTATTGTTGCTTTATTAAGCTTTGTTTTCCAAGGAACAGAAACTGTGAAGGACTTGAGGTAGACTAGACAGTGCAAGCTTCAGTATGTTATAGGAACTGGCCAAGGAATTGGACAACAAGGAGCTGGCAGGAGCTGGGAACATGGAAGAAGAATCATGGAAGCTGAAAGCCTGCCTCAAGCCAAGATGAAAAGATCTCTCTTTGGGTATTTAATGCAAACTGAGAAGATCATTATTTACTAGGAGTGGAGCACTTTCGACCTCTGTACTTTGATGATTGAGTTAATGACTTCCTAATTCAGAATGATTGGAAACGAATCTCCAATTAAAAAGAAAGAAGACTTTTTGATTCAAGAGATTAAGGCAATGTGACCTAGGGATGGACTTTGTGATTGACTAAATGAACTGCTTTGTTTAAAACTTTGTGACCATGTTGGCGAAAACTATGGGGCCATTTTAGTGATAAGTTGTTATACCATAACATTTTGAGTACTGTGCTTTGATTTTCTGTGAATGTTTTGCCTTAATTTGTTACTGAATAAATAGACAGTTCACTGTACTGTGTAATCAGAACCTTGAAAGCTGTTCACAGCAGCAGTTCTTTGGAAAGCTGTTTGTGCTTGGCTTTACAATGTCAAGACAAGCTCCAAATGAGTAAATGATTTATACATAAAATTTAATAATGTAAACAAATTAGATTACAGAAAAAAATACCTGTCAGATCTATTGAAAAGAAAATAGGTAATGACCAAATCAGAGATAGCAAAGTTCTCAGCAGGTAAAAATATAGATATTAATTACATAAAATTGAAAAAGAAAAGTTTTGCACAAACAAGCTCAGTGCTACTAAAATTACAAGAGATATTGAAAATTGCAAAGGTGGAAATCTTTGCAGCAAGATTTGCTAATGAATATCTTATTTCTGAGCTACATAAAGAATTTATAAAATTCCTAAGAATTATACAAAAAGAAATAAAACAAATAAGAAAAAAATGACTCAACTGTCAGTTTCTGTAGGAAACTTCCCCCTGTTCTACCTTTTGCTAGTCTCTTCCTTCCCTCTAAGTTTACCTTCAGAAATATTAAATATATTAATTCATCCCCTGTTTTTTTCACATTTCACTTTGCATCAATTAATGCATATATATATATGCATATGTACAAATTTTATATAGGTGTGTGTGTGTCTAATCTGCTATGCAAATACTATTTGCATTTTCTCTCTCCCATTGGAATGCAAGCTTCCAAAGGGCAGTGATGATTTTTTTAACCTTCTTTTCATTCCTCAAATCTAGCAGATTGCCTTCCACATAATAAGTACTTACTAAATATTCATTGACTATCTCTCTAACTGACTTACTCATTCTCCTGCTCTACCACTTTTGTACCATTATTAAAAAAAAAAAGAAAGAAGGCTGTTATAACCTGATACATTCTTGATGCCATAAAACTCCTTCAAACCAGTCCTTCTTCTTGTACATATTTACTAACTACCTCTTTTAAATTATCCAGTCAAGGGGGGCGCAGCCAAGATGGCAGCGTAGAAGCAGCAACATAGCGCAGCTCTCACATAGCCACCCCAAAATACCCATAAAATAGGACTCTAAACCAATCCTGGAACTCCAAAACGCACACAAAGATACTTCCCACTAAAGTCAGCTCGGCTACGAGGAACCATATGAGCACTGCGAACCGAAACCAGCCTGGCCTGAAGCCGGGGCTGTGCCCCGGGGGGAAGAGCTGAGAAGCTTTAGGTGAGCAGATTAGCGGCAGCTGTGAACGGGATTTGTGAAAGGGGGAGATAAGCAGTCCGGCCAGAAGGCCTCCAGAGCGGAAAAGTGAAAGGCAGAGGTTTTGCACCTCAGCTCTGGAGCTTCCCGCGCGGCCTGCAGACAGCAGGGGGACTGAGCAACTGGGCTAGCCAGGGCTCTCGCGTTGAGTGGTTAGATCCGGATAGCCGTCTTGGGCCTCGGTCTTGGAGTCTTTATTATCTGGTCAGCCGGAAGTATATAGGAAGAGTTCCCAGCCTCTTTCTAAGAGCTACGGCAGCTGGGAGGACCCCAG
>CM053580.1:169057719-169082135 GCA_028627135.1 Pseudochirops cupreus | reverse complement strand
CGCCGCTTCCAGTCAGCACCGCAGGGAGACTAGCTTGGTTCCGGCGTTCTCTTGCTCCACCCCTTCCTGCTACATCAGCAAGCTCAAGGGGCGTGGAAGATCTTCAAATCCCAGTATCGTTACAGAGTCTTATCATATTACTTTCCTAATATTAAAAAAATCAGTTGTACGTGTGGGCTGTAACTCCTGCTTCTAGGCCTGTATACAGGTTCATCAGGAGACAAGTAATATAATGAAGTACTCCCATATTTTTGAAGCCTTGCCATATTTTCTTGTAATCCACACAATCAAGAGCTTTAATGTAGTCAATTAAGCAAAAGTAGATGTTTTTTTTTTCTTGAGCTTCCATAGTCCAGTTAATGTTGGCAATTTGGTCTCTAGTTCCTCTGCCTCTTTGAAAATTATCCTGCTCTTCTGGTAATTCTCAGTTCACATACTGCTACAAGGCTGGCTTTTAGAATATTAAGCATAAACTTCTTGGCATGTAAAATAAGGACAATCATTCAATAATTTGAACATTTTTTGGCCTTGCCCTTCTTTAGGTTTAGGATATAAATTTATCTTTTCCAATCCATTGATCACTGTTCAGTTTTCAAAATTTGCTGGCATATTGAGTGCAGCACTTTAATAGTATAACATTATAGGATTTTAAATAGCTCAGCTGGAATTCCATCACTTCCTCTCCCTTTATTGTTAGTAATGCTTCCTAAGGTATAGTTGACTTCATTCTCCAGGATGTCTGGCTCTAAATCAGCAACCACACCATGGTGCTTATTGGTGATGTTAAGAGCTCACTTTTATAGTTCTTTGGGTATTCTTGCCTCCTCTTCTTAATGGCTTCTGCTATAGTTAAGTTCTTCATTTTTGTCTTATACCAGGCCCATTTTCGCATGAGACATTCCCCTGATATTTCTAATTTTCTTGGACAGATCTCTAGTCTGCAGGTTGCCAAAGAATAAAAAAGTTTTAGGTGTAGTGGTTATATTTCCACTTTGAGGCCTTTGGGTCAGGAAGACCTTTGTTTAAACCTGTTTCCAGACACTTCCTAGCTGTGTGTTCCTGGGCAAGTCAGCTAAACTCTGTTTGCCTCAGTTTCCTCATCTGTAAAATAGAGATAATAACAGCATTCATCTTACCAAGTTGCTGTAAGGATGAAATAAGATAGGAGTTGTGAAGTGTTTTCAGATGTGCCTGGCACATAGTAAGTGCTATATAAATGTTGGCTGGTAAGTTTTTATTATTATCGTTATTATTATTATTATTATTTTTGCCAATCAGACTCCTGTGTGTGATCCCATTCTGTCCTGTCTTCTCCAATAGATTGCCCCCTGTACTATCATCACTCTCTTATCTTCCATTTCTCCCTATCTACTCACTGCTTCCCTATTGTCTGTAAACATACATACCCATATCTCTCACATACTAAAATTTTTTTTTTTAATCAAAGATTCATTCCCTGGCTTCTTTCAAGTCCCAACTAAAATTATACTTTCTACAAGTGTCCTTTCCTAATCCCTCTTAACGCTTGTGCCTTCTTGTTAGTAATTATCTCCAATTTAATATGGAAGGAGACAAATAAGTCCATAATGTCAATGTCTTTTTTTTTAAGGGGGTGAAGAGGATTACTGTGATATTTCCCAATTATCTTAAAATCATTCTCAAGAGGAGGAGAATTTTGTGAAATGACCCCTAATGAATTTTTGGGAGCAGCAACATATGCAGTGCAGTGATTTGGGTACTTAGAGTCAGAAGAGTATTCCATTTAAATGATGCCTTAAACACAATTTGTATGTAACATTTATTCACCCCAAACATTTTTACTGCACTTTAGGTTTTCTGAAATTTTGATTCTTACAAATTCTGATGTTTCATGGTTCTCATTCATGTGATATTCCAGATAGAATATTGATATGAAATAATTTGGCTTTTTTGGGAAGCCAATAGCATAGGACCATTGAAAGATCACATACTTTTTCAAATTTAATTTGATCCAATATCCTCCTCCTCTTATTCAATGTTCAACCCAGCTCACTGTCCATCTGTCAACACACACGTATGTATGTTTAAATATGTGTGTATATAAATATATACATGCACGTACATATGTGTGTATATATTTTGTTGTTATTGTTCAGTTGTGTCCAACTCTTTGTGACCCTATTTGGAATTTTCTTGGCAAAGGTACTGGAACAGTTTGCTATTTCCTGCTCCAGCTCATTTTACAAATAAGGAAAGTGAGGTAAATACAGTTAAATTAGTTGCCCAGGGTCCTACAGCTAGTAACTGCCTGAGGCAAGATTTGAACTCAGGCCTTCCTGATTCCAACTCTGGTATTCTATCCATTATGGCAACTACCTGCTGGCATACACACGCCTATACCAACACACACACACATAAGTGTACATGCTCACACATACCAGCATATATTACATGTCATATATATATATTCGTTTGACACATATGACAGATGGATTATGTGTGTGTTCAAGTAACTCAATTCAATTTGAGTTGCTCATTCATCTGTATGTCATAATATGGGAAATACATGTTTTTCACTTGCTTTGTTTTTTCAAGTGTGGATAAAATCAGGACCTTCATTGAGGAGGTTTCTGGGTCTAAGTGAAATTGGTCTAATTCCATCTGTGAATGGAAGAATTTTAGGAAAACTTGTCCATTTGTAGAGAATTCTTATTTTGCTTTATGAAGAACATGTTACTTTCTCTTGGCAAACACTTAGTTGACCTATGTTCTTTTACAATCTGCTATGTGTCTATGCTCACAGAATAAAGTTATATCATTTCAGTGATGATACAGAATGTAAAAAAGCTACTGACTGATAAATTGCCTTGATGGAAACTTTTTTCTTATTGGAAGCTAGTCTAAACTAGCATATTGCTGATTCAAAATTTAACGATTATTGCTTTTGGTGCTCCAGTTTCTTTATCCAGTATAGCCAATAACTACATAGGAAGAAAAACTCATTTATCATGGGCTATTGTTTCTGTCTACAAACATCTTCAGGCCATTAGAGTTGTATATGAATTGTTATACTTTTATAGAAATAAGAGCCTATTAATCTTGCCGCAGATCGTAATGTGGGACACACAGTAAGAGCTTAAGAAAAGTTTGCTGATTCACCAAGAGGCTTGTAACATAATGTCTTTCACTACAATAATTTCCTGATCATTTATATAACTCATTTCTTTGTGTCATTATATATCTAAATTTTACCATACAATGATTTGGATAATAATTTTTTTTTTAATGTCCTGAAAGTTCACTTTGAAGCTAAGGAGCCTTCTGAGGGCTATCCTCATTCTTCCAGGATTTCCCAGAATTTTAGACCAATACTGCTTATGAGAATTCCCCTATTAAATAGTGAGTTCCTTGATGGGAGAGATTTTTTTTGGTCTTTTCTTGTTTATATCTCCAGCACTCAGTGCAAGGCTTTACCCACAATGGGTGCTTATTGAATGCTGCTTGACAGACTGACTGCTCTCCACATTCTCTAGAATGATTCTTATAAATGCCAGGCACTGGGACTACACCATTTTTGCTTGACCAGTCACAATGATTTTTGTTACTTTGTCATGTCAGCACAGGGAAGTGTGAAGGAGAGAGCATAAAAAAGAAAACTAGACCAGATTTCCTACACTTTTCTCTTTTTTCCAACACTCTGTTTCCATTTATTGCAGATTGTTTTTCCCTTTTTCTTTTTGTTATCCCATAGCTCTTCCTCAAAGGGTTAAAAGGTAAGTAGAATTCTCTATTTTTCCTTCCACTCAACCAAGGTCATAGTCCATAAGGATTTGGGATGCAAAGCATGCCACTTTACAGAATGTCAGAATTTTGAGAAGGAAAGAATCTCTAATCTCATCTAATTCAAACTGTATGTGAAAAAGAATCCCCAATCTTTTCAATCACGGCTTCAAATTGGTCTATAATTCTCTCTGTCTCTGCCTCTGTCTCTGTCTCTGTCTCTCTGTCTCTCTGTCTCTCTCTCTGTGTCTCTGTCTCTGTCTCTGTCTCTCCCTCTGTGTGTCTCTGTGTCTCTGTGTCTCTGTCTGTCTCTCTCTCTCTCTCTGTGTCTCTGTCTCTGTCTCTCTCTCCAATTTAATACTCATGCGGCTACTTTTACAGGACTACGCCCCATACTCTTTTACTTGCCTTTGAATTCATCTTCTCAACACATTTTTTGGTTTATTTATTTGTTTGTTTGTTTTTGCAGGTAGCTTTCAAACGTTTAATCCACTCTTTTGGATGCACTATAAATAAATGTTTCCACTATGGACAAAAATGTTATAAGTGCAGTACATTCAAAAGGCAATGTGCTTCCTGAAGACACCTTCAAAAGGGTAAAAACTTAAAAAATAATCTAAAGACTAGAATCCAGTTCTTTAAATAAAGTCCCTTGTTAAAAAAAAATAAATTAAAAGAAGAAACTAAAGAAAATAAAAGGAAAGAAGGCAAGGCCCACCAGATGATTTATTTCAGTAATAGTCCGGGGCCTTGGTGGCCTTCTCATGAGCCTCTGGCCTCTCAGGCTCTTTTGGCTGCCTTCCTTCTCCTCCTTCCCTTACGGCTCCAATAACTTCTCTACCACTTTTTCTGTTCTGCTTTCTTTGTCTGCTCCAGCTCTTTTCTCTTTCTTCTATCTTGTTCCTGCATTCTCCCAATTTTGCTTCACACTTCTGGGCATTTCTGCATTTAGGAAGTGAATTGCCAGCAGCTCAGGCTTGGGACTTTCATCAGCAAAATCAGCCTGTGTGTTCGAATCCCAGGCACTGCCCGTGTTGGGCTTTTACAGTGATTTGCCCAGACTTTCAGAGTTTTGTTCCTTCTCATGAGGAGGTGAATTGTCCCTTTCTCCTTGTGCTTCAACAGCTTCAGGTCACTGTCTCTTACTCTTTCCATTATGGAAGGTCATTCTCAGATGCAAATCAGAAAAGCTAGGCCTGAATCTTAAAGAGCTCTTCTTTATCTTCTTCAAGGGTCTTAATCTTCTCCTTCGGAATAGACACTATGGGTTCAAACTGCGGATCATGGTTGGAGTCTGTGGAGGTGTCCTGCTCCTCAGGAGCTTTCTTGGCGGCAGCCTTCAGAGTAGATGCTATATGGAGGTACAACAACGCTGGGTCCAGTCTGATCAGGTCTGGTCAGTACCTTACCTGGTGCCACAACCCTGTCCCCTGGCGCTTACCTCAGCTCAGCTCCACTAAGACCCTGACCACTTGACCCTGTAGGAAGAGGGAAACACGCCTCAACATAACTCTTAAAAATCTAAATTGGTTAGTAAATTCCCTATGCAGCCATATCCATCTCCTCAGATGAGTTCTGTTTTTTTTTTTTAATTATACATAACAGAAGTTCATGGTTTCTTATTCAATATCTTTCTTGCTCTTTGCATATGGAAATATTTATTTACTGATAATTTTCTAGTTTCCATGTAAAGATTAAAATCGAAAAGGAAAGAAGGTTCAATTAGTGTGAATAATGAATTCTATGAAGTGGTCACATGTATCTGAATTAATTGTATTGGAAGTTTTAATAACATAAAATATGGTCATTGTTCCCAGCCCAATGAAAATATATAGTGCAAATTAAAATAATTCAATTACTTCTCCAGAAACATTGATTGCACTGATTGGGACTTAGCTGACTTTCCCATTATTCCTGTGCTGACTTCCTCTGTACAATTTTCTGATCTAAGTTCCTACTTAACATTATTCTGAAGGCTTTTGTATCTGTTACTCCCAAATCAAGGATCTATATTATATTATGCCCAACTTGCCTTTACTTCTCTGTTATTTCTAAATCTCCACTCCAGGATATAGTGGAGATTTAGGTACTTCTCCCCAAACTTCTCATTCTTTCCACTCTAGCAACATATTCCTCCCTGTTAGTGAAAGTCATATCTAGAATACAGTCTCATGATCTCTTGACCTTTGAAGAGATAAAATTATCATTAAGGCAAACAAAAGAAGTTAATAGCTTCATATTTTTTTGGCAGAGAAAGATTCAACAGATGTCTGGATAATTGAAGTTCTCCATTGCCATTATGTCAGGCACCTTTGCCAAGATTTTAATGCCATTTTCCTGTCCAAGTACTTTGTATGACAAAAGTCATTTTTGTTTCTCCCTTCTTTTCTCTTCATCCAAATGCTCCCCCAATTCTCATATGCAGGGTCATATTCTAGTAATAGGATTTATAACAATATCTCAATGATACTTGTTAAGTCAAATTGACTTCTTTGCATTAGGACCTATAATTCATCATGCTTGTTGCCTGTATGTTGCACACTTGAGTATAGCTAGACATATTAAGCAATGTTTTTCCTTATTTTTTTTAAGCACTGTCTTTTTTTCTGTTTTGTATCTGTGAATATCTGGGTTTATAAGCTATTAGTCTCTTTTCATTGTTGTGACTTTTTCTTGTGTACAAATAGCTTTCTTCCTCCTACGTTCTTATATTTAAAGTCCTTTTGATTTCCTTTACAAGGGAATAGTAAACATATTCTTTACAACCTTTGCTATTAACAACCCATTCTGGGATAAGACCCTATCATTCTTTTATCTTAAGCCTCTAAATCCCATTCTTAGACAATGGCTTTTTACTTGTTCCTTTCTTAAATCAGTTTTTCTCTTCTATTTCCCTGGTCTTCACTGTATAATAGTGAGACAACCTTTTACTCCTATAGTTTTCAGTTGGGCTAGTTCCTGGCCCAACACAGTCATATTAAGACAGACATGAAAGGCTCCTTTCCACACTACCATTTATGCCCTAATAAATCAGAAAGAATAGGTAATAACCACCTATTTCTAACAGTCTCAGAAGTGTTTCTGTTATGTCATTGATACTTGCCCCAGGAACACAACAGACCTCTCTATTGTTATTACCAAGTTGCAAAATATCTGACTCTGTAGAGTGGAGTGGAGAATTACCAACCATCATTACTTTTCTGTTCTTTTTCTGATTTGTACAGAATATTTTTCTTTATAGCTTCTATGGTTTTATTTTATCATTCCCTGGGAGACGTAGAATTGCTTCCTCTGCAAAGCATCTACCTCCTTTGTCTTCTTGAAGATCCTCAAATTTCTTTTTCTCGTGCACATATATATACTTTCACTTTTCTTTCCCTTTTCCTTTGAGTAGCATCCTTCAATTCTTCCATCTCTTGACCTAGATTAACTTTTTCCTCTCCAATATTAGATACATTTTTACTTCACTCAAGCCCTATTTCCATTGTTTGTATAGGAACACTTGTCTGTTTCTGATAACCTCCTATGTGGAAAGATGTTGAGCCTTTTCATTTTCTCTCATAGAAGAGAGAGCAGATAAGATTGGAACCTATAATAGCAATCACTTATCTGTAGCATACATGCAAGGAATAGGGAAATCTATTGAACTGGTTCTTTCAATAGTATAGGAAACGCATGATGAAGAAACTTAGCAATATCAGTTGGCACTTTCTTTACAACTCGAATTCTCAGACAGTTACCTAAAGTCTAGGAAGTTTAAAGGACTTGTGTGAGGTCATAGTCAGTATTTCAGAGGCAGGACTTGAATATATCTTTCTAGCTTCATGGCCAGATCCCTACCAACTATTATGCTGCCTCTCTCACACAGTGTAATTCATGGCAAAATTCTGCCTTCTCTCCTTATTGATTGTGATTCCAAGCACTATATTTTGAGCTAGCTTTTTAAAAACCCTTAACAACTTGATATGCATATCTAACTTCCTTTACTTTATCACAACAATTTTATTTTTTTAAAGAATTTTTTTATTTTTTGATAAATAGTATTTTATTTTTTCTCAATTACATGCAAAGATAGTTTTCAACATTAATTTTTTATAGGATTTTGAGTTTCAAATTTTCCCCCTCCCTCCGCAAGACATCAAATAATCTCATATAGGTTGCATGTGTAATCACATAAACATATTTCCACATTAGTCATATTCACAGCAATTTTCTTCAGGAGAAAGATGAATTGAGAAATTTAATTTTGAGAATATTGAGAAAGGAAGAAAAATAGACTAAACCCAGGAATTAAATATTTCTTCAATAGAATCACACTATTGCATACTGTCACCCTGGCCATTTTAGCTTAATTCCTCCTTATGGACACCTCATTAAGCAGTTGGGACCCAAGGTATTTGAGAGTTTATTTTTGGCTCCATTATATATCTAGCAAAGAGGTTCTCAACAAGAAATAGTAAGTGAATCCTGGCATCAAGTGAAGGCCATAGTGTGCCCTAAATTTGATAAAGTGTGTTTGAATATATAAGTTTGCAATGTAGAACATTCTTAGTGACTATTAAACATGCTTGTGATGTATATAGCAAGTAAAGTATATGGTAATGGCTCAAAAACATTCTCCTTTTTGTGATTGAAAAAATAATCTAAAATATGTTATCAGCAATAAAACTAGAATGATGCCTTTTCATCTCTCTTGGTATCTTTAGGAGGTAGGAAAATCAATGATAATCCCAAATGCCCTAGAAGAGTATTGCTTATGTTGTCTATTTACTCTTATATCAGCTTTATATATTTGATGCTCATTGGATAATGCATGGTCCCAAAGTGTCTAAAGTTCCAGCTACATATGTGGAAATTATTACCATAATATCTGCCTTGACTCTTGGGATCTCTCCTATATTTGGATTTAAACTATAAGGATTTTGCTAATAATGATAATTATCTAAGAAGCATAATCTGTACGAGAAGATTTAAGTTTTCATGAGCTGAAAGATCAGAAAATGCACTTGCTGTGATATAATAGTTTAATAAGGTGATGATTTTTATTTTGTTTTTTTAAAAGTAGAGTCTACAATATGAGTCTCATGTAAAATTCACAACGATTGCAAGGATGAGGAAATACAGTTTAGTGGAATAATCACTGTTAAAAGAACAGGTTTCCATTTTTAGCTCCATGTTAACCTTGTCTTCATTTTCTAAAAATCCAGAATGAGGAAAAACAAGAACAATGAATTAAATAATAAAAAGAAAAACCCCGCCACCAGAAGAGTCCCGCCTTCTTTCATATGTTGTGCGATTGTAAGCAAAATCTTTGGGTTCAATCTCTCAACACCACTGGGACTTCTGGGTTCCCTGAAGTCACCTAGCAACCCCTTCCTTCAGGATTAAATGAAGAACTTTGAAGGACCTTGGGAAGGGAGTCCTTGAACTTTCATGAACCCCCAAATATATGCTTCCCATGTATTGTCAGATGATATCAACTGTCCAGTCAGACAATGAGCTTTTAGAAGTATTTATTATTACAATATTATAATACAAAAAACAATTTTACAAAAGATATCCCCTCATTCAACCAGAGTGCACACTTTTTCACAAGTACATTTAGATTACATAGGAAAATGAACTGAGGACACTTATGACCAGGCATTATTTTGTTTGGCATGGATGTAAAATCCTAATTCTTATTTCCTTTGGAAATTTCCAAAGTTTTTCTCTGGTCCACAGGAAGTGGAAGAGGAGTTTAATACTCTCCTTTTACTCACCTCCTACCCCAAGTAATTCTCTCTGAGTAACTTGTTGAAGTTGCCATACAGTAAGATTAGCTCATGACTAGAATTCCCAATCTGAACTAGCTTGTTGATTCTTTTTTTTTCTTCTAAATCTAACTAAGCCCCACTCTTCAACCAATTCCAATACAGTTTTTATGTTTGTACCTAGAATGCACATTTCATTGAATATTTCTGTAGCCTAAAAAAAGATATAGTCTCACTTTATAAAAATATCAGGGTGCATAATATTTTGTTAATTACTTTAAGTGGGGTGCAATTTATTGGTTGCTTAATTTTACCGGGTTGTGCTTGTCCTTTGTTTTCTAAGAGGACCATGACATCAGGGAAATGAAGAAATGATTTGCAGTTGACTTTGATTTGAGTGAGGGAGGGCTTTGCAACATCATCAACCTTACTTTCTTCTCCAGAGTCATCTGGGTCCAGTGTCCAGATAGTCATCAGGATGACCCCAACTTTATACTTCTATAGTAAACTTATTTTTCTTTAATTTTTTTTTGTTATTCTCATTCTCTGTATTCAAAATCCTTTCACATAATTTATTTCTTCATCTTTCTCCAAATCTACTTCATTTTATTTGAAAAACAGTTGATAGGATTCTATTTACATCTTTCTGTTTAAGAAATCTAATTAAAGAAAAGATCTTACAGAAATTAAGCATTCATTAAATGTATTATACTGTGATTTTGCTATATAATAAACTATTGGTGTTACAACTGGTACTTAAGGTTGGAGAGATGGCACAACATTGGCAGGGTTTCAAAAAAAATATCAATATTTGGATAGGTACTATGAGCTAGGGGGAAAAATTGTCTCTTTCCATGATGACAAGTTAGCAAAGACATTATCAGATACAAGTATTTGAAAGGAATAAAGATGAATTTGCTTTAGAACTGAAACAGGAAGCAGGAATAAAAAGTAGTAGTAGTGATTCCAGCTACACAGGGCTCATACTGCTCCTGCTTTGCGGTGTGTTTTTCTGTTCCCAGGGAAGCTCAGGACAGAGATTTGAATGAGTTGCCAAAAAAAACCAACATAAAAGGAAAAAGGAGAGGGACATAGCACATGTTTTCTAGGCCCTTTAAAAGACATAGTCTTGTCCTTTTGGCTACATATATGCGAATATAGAATAATTATTTGGAGTATGAGCACAATTCAGCTAGGTACCACTCCCCCAAATGTTACCATGGCAAGACTGGGTGGCATAGCAGAACTTGGGGCAATAATGGGGAGGGAACCCTCCTCACAATTCTTTGACAGAAAAGGGTTCTTGTGCTCACTCACAAACCAAAGCAGAGGAGTAAACACCTCTCCTTAGATGATACCACCTTGCAAGAACTGAAAATTTATACGTCCCTAGAAGTACCTCTGAAAACAGCTGCACAAACTGCTGAAGCTTGGGACAGTACGCCTTCCACACTAGAAGCAGAGAACTACTTTAATCAAGAGTTAAAATGTCAAGTAAATGACTGAGAAGATAAATAAATTATGGGAAAAATCCTCAAACTATAGAAACTTACTTTGGTGACAAGAAAGATCAAAGTATACATTCAGAAGGATGTATTTAAAATTTAAAATTTAAAATTTAAATTTTAAAATTTAAAACTCCTCCATCCAAAGCCTCCAAGAAAAATATGAATTGGTCTCAGGACATGGAAGAGCCCAAAAAGGATTTTGAAAATCAAGTAAGAGTAGTAGAGGTAAAAATGGGAAGAAAAATGAGAGTGATGCAAGAAAATAATGAAAAATGAGTCAACAACTTGCTAAAGGAGACCCAGAAAATACCAAAGAAAATAACACCTTAAAAAAAGACAAGGCCAAATGGCAAAAGGGTTCCAAAAGTCAATGAGGAGAATGCCTTAGAGAGCAGAATTGATCAAATGGAAAAATCAAAATGGAAAAAAAAAACCTGGTAAAATTAAGCAACCAATAAATTGCACCCCACTTAAAGTAATTAACAAAATATTCTGCACCCTGATACTTTTATAAAGTGAGACTATATCTTTGTTTAGGCTACACAAATATTCAATCAAATGTGTATTCTAGGTACAAACATCAAATGGTTCAGAAGTTCACTATTCTTATGTGTAACTGGAAAATAAGATACACAGGCGATGGAATAGATAAATCTATCTTACCTTACAGGAACATAGAAGGGGAAGAAGAAAAGAGAAGGGAAGGGGGTAATAGAAGGGAGAACAGATTAAGGGAAGGGACAATAATGAGCAAAACACTTTTGAGGAGGAACAGGGTGAAAGGAGAGAGAATAGAATAAACACAGGTAGGGAGACTAGGAAGGAAAGAAATATAGTAAACAATAATATCTAGTGAAAAAATAGTCACTAACAAATAGTAACTAGTAACTAGTAAAAAGATATTGAAATTTCTTTGATAAAGGTCTCATTTCTCTAACATATAGACAACTGTGTCAAATTTACAAAAATAAGAGCCATTCCCGAATAGATAAATGATCAAAAGATATGATCATTTTTCAGATGAAGTAATTAAAGTTATCTATGTAGCCATCTAAAAAAAATTCTAACCCACTACTGATTGGAGAAATTCACATTAAAACAATTCTGAGATTCTAACTCATACCTATTAGGGTAGATAACAGCACAGAAAAGGTAAATGACAAATGTTGGAGGGGATGTGGGAAAAAACAAGACGTTAATGTGCTGTTGTTGGAGTTGTGAATTGATTAAACCATTCTGTAGAGCAGTTGGGAAGTATGGCCAAAGAATTATAAAAACATACATACCTTTGACATAGCATTACTGCTACTAGGTCTGTATTCCAACAAATATATATATATACACACATACATACATACATACATACATACATACATATACATATACATATACATATATATATGTGTGTGTGTGTATATATATATATATATATATATATATATATATATATATATACACACATATTTTTAAGGAAAAGGACCTGTATGTGCAGAAATATTTATAGCAGCTCTTTTCTGGGGGGTAAATTATTAGAAATTGAGGGGATACACATAAATTGGGGAATATAATTCCGATGGAGTGCTGTTGTGCAATAAGAAATTATGAGGAGGATGCTCTAAGAAAAACCTAGAAAGACCTATATGGATTAATGCAAAGTGAAATGCACTGGATACAAAGTAATAGCAATATTGTAAGATGATCAATTGTGAATGACTTAGCTATTCTCAGCAATACAATGATCCATGACAACTCTGAAGCACTTAGGGTGAAAACTGCTATCCTTCCCTAAAGAAAGAGCTAATGTTGTCTGAATAGAGATAGAAGCAACATTTTTCTCCACTTTATTTTTCTTGAGTTTTTTTTTGTCTATACTTTCTTTCATAACATGACTATTATGAATATGTTTTGCATGACTACACATACCATGTGGAATTACTTGCTTTCTTAATGAAGAGTTGGGTGTGGGAGGGTATGGGAGGTGGATACCTTAGATTTATTTTAACTTGCATTTCTCTAGTTTTAAGAGTTTTAAAAACAAATGTTAAAAATTGTTTTTTACATTTAATTGAGGAAAAATTAAATGCAAAAAAAAATTAAAAATAAAAAAGAAGGAAGCAAAAACATAAAAAAGACCCCTGGGTTCAACTGAAATGTCAACCTTCTCCACCCAGAGAAGCATACTTTGTGAGAACCAATGGCTAGGAACCTGAGCTGTTGAAACAAATCCACTATGAATTCATGGGATAAATGAATTTTTAAAAACACCCAATGAAATTATTGGATTATGAAAAAAGAAGTAGTATCAGTAGTACCACCACCATTAGAATCATCAGCATTTGCAGAAGCAGGTATAATGCCAGTGCAATATTCACAGCACCCACAGCAGCTATGAATATGTTTGTGCAGTTGTGAATCACAAAATGTAACAGACTCTCAACATCGAAGATGCACCAGATCATTTATTCAAATACCCAAAAGCCAAATCCCAAAACCAGAAAGCCAAATCCATCATAGCAACCAAAAAGTTGGTACACATAAGCAATGCAGCAAACACCAACATTCCCAAGCCTTCCCTCAATCAGGCCTTCAAAACAAAACAGGCCCCCTTAAGCAAAAATGCCCTTCTCTCACTCATGCTAGCAGCTCAGTCTCCATGCTGCTTGCTCCCAGATGTTCTGGCTCTCCTTCCTGCTCCTTCCTGCTTCACCCTTCCTGCTCCACACTTTCTGTAATATTTTTCCTCCCCATCCCCCATGAGCTCCATGTGATTACATTTGGCCTATTAAGGCAAAAAAAGAGATTTGAAAATCTCCAAATTTCCATTACCATTACAGCAGGAAAAGAAGATCAACCACAATAAGAATGAGTAGGAGAAGGAGAAGAAAAAAAGTTAGAGAAAGAAGAGGAGTTGAGGAATGGGAGAAAAAGGGGGAGAAGAAGGGGGAAGAAGAAGAGGACAAGTAGCCTTCAAGGCTTTTCTCCAAGAAATTTTCAAAAAGTAACAACTTAGTTCTAGAGTTTATCAAATGAGATATTTGTCAAAAGCAGTTAAAATAACGCCATACACAGAGTAGATACTATATAAATGCTCATTCCTGTCACTTTATCTCCAGAGAATATTGAAGGAAAATAGAAAGTGGTCATTTTTTTTCTCAAGTGTATATGGCACTTTCACAAAATCTGACCATGAATTAGGTCATAAAACTATGAACAAATGCAGAAAAGCAGAAATATTAATTGTTTCTTTCACCAAAATATAATAAAATTATATTCAATAAAAGTCCTTTGAAGCAAAAATTACTTGGAAACAAATTAAGCTAATTTGTTTTTATTTTCAGTTCCAGAGTCTCTCTCCTCCCCATGTTTCCCTCAATCTATTGAGAAAAGAAGAAATACAAAACTCATTACAAATAGGATGTCATACAGAATAAATTTCCACATGAGCCTTGTTACAGAAACAAAATAAAAATAAAATAAGTGCTTCAATTCAATTCAACGCAATGCTGCTGAGTCCATCAGAAGTCAGTCTTGAGGTGGATAATATTTTTCATCATGAGTCATTTAGAACTGTGGTGTGTTGTTGTTTTCTTCAGAGTTAGTAAATCATTCACAAGTGATTATTTTTTCAGTACTGTTGTTACTATGTAAATTATTTTCGTGGTTCTTCTCACTTAGCATCAGTTCATATATCTTCTCATGTTATTTTGAAGCCATCTCCATCATGTTCCATTGTATTCATATAGCATAGATGATGCACGCATTCCCTAAGTGATGGGCATTTCCTCAGTATCCAATTCTTTGCCATCAGAAAAAGAGCTGCTATTAATATTTTAGACATATATGTACAAAAGTCCATTCCCTTTTGCTTTGATCTCTTTGGGGTATAGACCTAATAGCAGTATTTGTGGGTCAAAGGGTATACACAATTTAATAACTTTTATGGAATAGTTCCCAATTGCTTTCCAGAATGCTGGACCATTTCACATTTCACCAACTGCGTATTAGTGTAGCTATTTTCTCACATTTTCTCCAGTATTTGTGACTTTCTTTTCTGTCATAGAAACCAATCTGATATTTGAGGTGGATACCTTAGATTTGTTTTAATTTGCATTTCTCTAATTATTAGTGTTTTAGAACATTTTTTGTATGACCCATTTGATTACTTTTGCTGAAACAATGTTGTTCATCTCCCTTGATGATTTATCAATTGGAGAATGACTCATTCATATAAATTTATCTTAGTTCCCTACTTATTTCATAAAATGAGACATTTGTCAAAGAAACTTGCCATAATTTTTTCCATTTCCTGCTTTTCTTCTAATTTTAGCTGAAATGCATTTGTTTGCATACAACCTTTTCAGTATGATACAATTTTTTGTTTGCCCTCCCATGAAACTCTGTATCTCTTATTTCATCAAAAATTCTTCCTCTAACCATAGATCTAATGGGTACATTCTTCCACATTCTATTAATTTGTTTATGATATAATGATGTCTAAATAATGTACCTATTTTGAACATATTTTTGCATATGATGTGAGATCCTGGCCTCTGGCACATTATTTTCCAGTTTTACCACAAGGTTTGTTCAGATGGTAAGTTTTTGCCCTAATCACTGGCATCCTTTTTTTAAATCAAACACTATGTTCATTTGCTTCTGTATATTGTGTCCCTAATCTGTTCAACTGATGTACCACTTTATTTCTTAACCACCACTAAATTATTTTTATGATTACAGATCTGGCATATAATTTGAGATAGTCTACTGCTATATCCTTTTTCTTAATTTTTTTTTACAATTTCCTTGATATTGTTGACTTTTTTGTTCCTCCAAATGAATTCTATCATTTTTCTAGCTCTATAAAGAAATGTTTCAAGAGATTTTTTTGGTATGACACTGAATAAGTAAATTAAGTTAGGTAGTATTGTCATTTTTACTATATTGGCTTAGACTATCCTTGAGCTATTAATATATCTTTATTATTTGTCTGTATTTGTGTGAAGAATATTTTGTAATTGTATTCATATTGTTCCTGTGTCTTGGCAGGTAGATTCCCAATTATTTTGTACTATGTAAGTCATTTGTTATATTATCATAATATTAGAATTTTGTTATAACATCATATATCTGTGTATCTATCTAGCTATACTCTTCTTGGTACAATTTTGTTTAAATTTTTAAATCAATATTTCTTTCTCTATTTAAGATCTCCCTGCTTTAAGTGTCAAGAAAATATTTGTATACTAGATGGAATTTGTAGTTTATATAGTATTAGAATTCTTTTTTCTTAAAATATTTTTGCATTATGTGGGAAGGAACCAAAATGGCAGAGTAGAGAAACACCAGAGAGTAGATCTATCAAGATTTCCCTCCAAAACCTTTAAACGAATCCTCCAATCTAATTCTGAAACACCATAGTCAACACAAGGTTAGGGTAAAAAATCATTGAATTAATAAATTAAAATAGAAGTTGTTGGTTTTATGAAAAAAATAATCAATTGGTTAATTTCCTTAAAAAATAGTGAAGAAAACAAAATCATTGCAATTAAAAATGAAATGTGTGAATATGTCATCAACAAAGATGAAAGCAGGGGGTGGAAGCAAGATGGCAGAGTGAAAGCATTGACTCCCCTGATATCTCCTACAAATTCCTTCAAAAAACTCTAAAAAGTGAATGTAAACAAATTCTAG
This sequence comes from Pseudochirops cupreus, assembly GCA_028627135.1. Classification (NCBI taxonomy): domain Eukaryota; kingdom Metazoa; phylum Chordata; class Mammalia; order Diprotodontia; family Pseudocheiridae; genus Pseudochirops; species Pseudochirops cupreus. Next base: position 169,065,424 of record CM053580.1, on the reverse strand, counting down.
AGTGACAGAGTCTACAAAGAGATGGAGTGTGGCAGATTTCTAGACCAACACAACCTGGAAGGTTGACAGGAAGGATCTATTGTACCTGAGTAAGGAGCATGGTCTAGTGCACAGGCTGCACAAGCAGAGACTCCACCATAGCAAAGTCAGAGCAGACCCTAACAGACTGAATCCCTGGCAGTGGTGGTGATTCCAAGACCTCTCAGTGTAGGAGGGAAGGTCTGTTGGTACTAGGTGAGAGAGAAGAGCAGTTCTATTCAGGGCTTGTGGCTGTAGCAGCAGCAAGTCTTGGGGCTATCAGCCCACAGACTGAATATTTGAATGTCACTTATTTAAGCTTATGGTAACCAAGATGGCAGAGTAAGCAATAAGTCACTCTTACTATCCATTGTTGACCTTGAAAAGCCTAGAGAATATCATGCCAGGAAATATCCTGGAATAGTGGAGCCAACAGAAAGATGAGATATGGCAGACTTTTCACTTGGGAGATGAGGAGGATTAACAGGAAAGGTCTATCTTGCTGTGGCTGGAAGGAACCAGTACAGGACAGGAGGTTTCCCAGCAAGCCAACAGCAAGTCCCACCTCAGCAGAGCAGTAGGAGATCTTGAGCTCCAGAGTGGGGGAGTGGCAAGCATCAACACCAGGCACACACCAGCCACCACCACCAGCTCTAACTCAACATCAGGTAGACTACCAGACCATTATAACATCCAACTCGCAGCACCTGAGGCCCCAGCATAGAAAACCAGTAACCAGCCTCCTAACCTCCAGCAACAAAAGTCTTAGACAGTGCCTCCTGGGCCCCATAATCAAAGATCAAATTTAGAAGCCAGGAAAAAAAGACAAATAACAAGAGGAAGAATTTTTTAAAAATCAGTGACCATAGAGAAATATCTTTGTGAGAAGGAAGATCAAAATACAAATTCAGTAAGAGGACAACATGGCCAATATACCCACACCTAAAACCTCAAAGGGGAATATGAACTGATCTCAAACCCCAAGAAACCTTCTTGGGAGAGCTCAAGAAAGATTTTAAAAGTCAAATAAGAGAGGCAGAAAAAAAATTTAAAAATATAATTGACAAAATAGAAAAAAAATACACTGAAGAAAACAACTCCTTAAAAGGTAAGTTTGGTCAAATTAAAAAGGAGGTACAAAAACTAACTGAAGAAAACAATTGGTTAAAAATTAGAATTGGGCAACTGGAAGCTAATGACTCTACAATACATCAAGAATCAGTCAAGGACAATTAAAGAATAAAAAGATAGAAGAAAACATAAAATAACTCATTGTAAAAACAACTGACCTGGAAAATAAATTCGGGGAGACAAGGTAATAATTGTTGGTCTACCTGAGTACCATGATGAAAAACAAAACAAAACAAAACCCTGGACAGTACCGTTCAAGAAATCATCAAGAAAAACTTCCCTGAGGTCCCAGAATCAGATGGTAAAATAGTAATCAAAAATATCACCTCCTGAAAGAGATCCCAAATTGAAAATGCTAGAGAATATGATAGCCAAATGCCAGTCAAGGAGAAAATACTGTGAGCAGCCAGAAAGAAACAGTTGAAATATCATGGAACTACTTTCAGGATCATACAAGACTTTGCAGCTTCTGCCTTAAAGGATCAGAGAGCTTGGAATATGATATTCCATAAGGCAAAGGAGTTTGGATTACAATCAAAGATCAACTATCCAGCAAAACTGAGCATGATCTTTTAGACAAGGAGATGAACATTCAATGAATGTTCCTGATGAAAATTTGATTGAACTCAATGGAAAATTTGATCTTCTAATTCCCTCCCCCATAATGCAAGAGAGGCATAAAAAAGTAAACAGGAAAGGGGGAAAAAAAACCGTATTATTCAATAAGGGTGAACTATTTACATCCCTACCTGAGAAGATGATACTTATAACTCTTGGAAATTGTATCTTCATGATGACGTTTAAAAAGAATATTCACAGGCAGAGGGTGGGGGGTATTAATTAACTGATATAACAATAAAAATACCTAATTAAGAGGTGCAAAGGGATTGTAATGGGAGAAGAAGAAAGAGGAGGCAGAAAAGAGTAAATTATATCACATGAAAAATCACAAAAACATATTACAGTACAGTGAAAGAAAAGAGGGAGATGAGCATTGTTTGAATTTTATTCTCATTGGATTGGTTCAAGGAGGAAATGGAAATTTAAAGAAATGTAAGACTTTCAAGAATTCCTGATGAAAAGACAAAAGCTGAACAGAAAATATAATTCTCAAAGATTAGACTCAAGAAATGCATGAAAAGGTAAACATGGAAAATAAATCATAAGAGGCTTATGAAGGTTAAACTGTTTACATTTCTATTTGGGAAGATGATACATGCAACTCCTGAAAACTTCATTGTTACTAGAGTGGTTAGAAGGAATCTACATAGACAGGAGCACATATGGGGAGTTGATTATGATGAAATTATCTGATAAAAATTAGGGGTTGAGAAAGAGGGATACAGTGAGAGAAGAGGGAAGAGAGAAGAAGAATGGGAGAAATTATCTTAAAAAAAGAGGTGTGCAATAAAGAGTTTTTACAGTGGAAGGGGAAATAGTAGGGAATGGAAATAAAGCTTGAATCTCTTTCTGATGTGAATAGTTTCTAAAAGGGAAGAACGCACATACAAACACATGCAGACACACACAGACACACAGACCTACAGACACATGCACAAATTCTGTTAAGTATGGAAATGTTTTATCCTATGGGGAAGTAGGAGGGTAAGAGATTAGAGGAAGGGAGGGGTGATAAAAAGGAAGGTAGATTAAAGGAGGAAGTAGTAGGAAGCAAAACAATTTTGGAGATGGATAGGCTAAAAAAAAGAGGGGAAACAAAAAAAATGGGATGGAAAGAAATACACAGTTAGGAATCATAATTGTGAATTTTAATTGGATGAAGTAATCCATAAAATGGAAACAGATAGCTAAATGAGGCTGGAGGGAAGAAGAGAGTTTGGAACTCAAATAAAAATAAATGTTAAAATAAATAAAGTGTAATCAATAAAAGGAATTAAATGATCTTTCAGTTTTTGGTAGAATTTGCTTGTAAATTCATCTAGTCTTTCGAAAATTTTCTTAGAAGTTCTTTTAGAGCTTATTCAAATTCTTTTTCTAAGACAGAGAAATTCAAGTATACTATTTATTGTTCTCTTAATCAAGGCAATTTGTATTTTCAGTTTGGTCCTGAACTTATTTTACCATTTGGTCAATTCTTATTTTAGAGACTTTTTTAAAGTTTTTTTTTAAATTTCTTTTACTAAGTTAACATCTTTTAATTGTTTTCTTACATACCTTTCATTTCTTTTCCCTGTTATTTCCTCCACTCTTCTGATTTGATTTTTACAATCATATTTTAACTCTTTATCTCTTTCTTTAGGTATTTAAGTAAATCTTGTTGGTTTTATGTCTAATCTGTATTTTTCTTTGAGCTTTTATTTGTAGACGTTTTCACCTACAGATGTCTTGTTTTTTGTGTCTTGAACTTTCCTGTCATAATAGATAGTAATAGATTTTTAGGGTGAGGTTACTATTATTTTCTTATTGCTTACGTCTCTGGATTTTTGACTTTTGACTTTATATTAGTTTTGTTTTCTGTTCATCCCTGAAGTGGAAGCATGTCTGGCCTCATCTTCTATCTTTTTTGTCCTTTTGGTACTTTCACAACTTAACCTGGTTACCTCTGGAAAGAGGTCTATTCACTGCCTTCCTTGTCAACAAATTCTTCATCTGGTTCAGGAATGTTGGTTTGTTTGTATTTGTGTTTCCATAAAATACTACTTGACTCAGTCACAGTTAACCCCTCTGTGAGATTCTCCAGGTTCAGAGAAACTTAAGTACTAGTTTCCCTTTGGTTTTGGTTTCCTACCCTCATTCATTCCATTTCAGACTTATGTGCAGGATTGGTTAGAACTAAGTTATACTCAGATTAGAAAAGTTAGAACTAATGTTGGAGATTATGTGGGAAAGTTGGAACACTGATTCATTACTGGTGGAATTGTGAACTGATTCAACCATTCTGGAGAGCAATTTAGAACTATGCCCAAAGGACTATTAAAATGTGCATACCCTTTGACCCAGCGATACCACTTTTAGGGCTATATCCCAAAGGGATCATAAAAATAGGAAAAGGACCCAAATGTATAAAAATACTTATAGCAGCTCTTTTGGTGGTGGCCAACAACTGGAAATTGGGGAGATACCCATCAATTGGGGCATGGCTGAACAAGGTGTGGTATATGAATGTAATGCTGGTATACTATTGTGCTATAAGAAATGATAAAGAGGCAGACTTCAGAAAACTCTGGAAATACCTGTATGACCTGAATCTGAGTAAAGTGAGCATAACCAGGAGAACATTCTACACAGTAATAGCAACAGTGTGTGATGACTGATTTTGATAGACTTAGTCCTTTTCAGTAATGCAAGGACCTAAAACAATTCTCAAGGACTCATGATAGACAGTGCCATCCACATCCAGAGAAAGAACTATGGAGTATGAATGCAGAGGGAAGCAGATTATTTTCCTTTTCATTTTGTTTTGTTTTCTTTCTCATGCTTTCTCCTGTTTGCCTTTATACAACATAATTGTAATGTAAACATGTGTTTGGTAGGAATGTATATCTACAGCCTATATCATATTGCATGCTGTCTTGGGGAAGGAGGGGGAGAAAATTTCAACCTTATGGAAGTAAATGTTGAAAACTAAAAATAAATAAATTAACTAGTAAAAAAAAAGAAAAAAAATAAAGAATTGAGGTCCCATTATAGCTGTGGTCTAAGAGTCACACAGCTATGGTCCCTGAACTTATCCTTTATTCTTTACATGGTAAGACAGACCCCTTTCCTCATTCAGTTGCAGATATTCCTCTCTGACCTTAAATTGTGAGCTTAAACTAGGTAGTACTCAATAGATCTGCCAGATGGCACCAATTTCCACCACCAGTGTAACTACAAGGGTCCTCTGTGATCAACTTCTGCCCAGGAATTCAATTTCCTTACCATCCTAGACAGTCTAGAAGTTCCACATTGCCATTGCTGTTGACACTCCCCTGGCTATTGTTGATTCTGACTGTTATGAAATTGCTACTGCACTGAGTTCCTGGTAACTATCACTCTCCATCTATTGTCCATAGACCTCCTTTTCTCTCTTCCTGAACTTCCTTGAGCAAGAAAAATAACTTACTATAACTTATTTGGCTCTTCCAATCAGAATTTTGTCTTATCTACGGGAAGATGTGAATGAGTTAAGGCAAAACTGCTTTCTCTCATTCTACCTCTTGACTCTGCTTTCTTATTTCCCACAAAATAATGTGCAACAGTGAGTTTTATTTCAGTAACAGGAGTCTGCTTTTATTTGACCCTATTTTATTTCTCAAAGGAAAAAAAAAAGCAGGAACAGATTTATTTATAAGTGAATTTTACCAAATATTTTAAATAATCTAATAATATATGAATTGAAAAGAATTAGGTGGAGGGACTTATAGGGGTTAAAAAGAAGGGGTTCTTCCAATAAGACAAATATGGTCATGATACCCAAATTACAAAAAGCCAAAACAGAAGAAGAAAGCTACATGAATTTCCCTAATAAATATTAATGCAAAAAATATTAGCAAGGAGACTATAGTTATATATCACAAAATTCTATACTCTGATCAGGCTGGATTTGTACCAGGCATTTAGGGATGGTTCAATAATGAGCAAATTATAAATATAATTGACCCTATTAAATTCAAAAGTAAGATTATTTCTATTGATGAAGAAAAAGCTTTTGAAAAACAAAATATCCAGGGGGGCGGAGCCAAGATGGCAATATAAGAGCAGCAACATATTGCAGCTCTCACATAGCCACCCCAAAATACCCATAAAATATGACTCTAAACGAATTCTAGAACTCCAAAATGCACACAAATATACTTTCCACTAAAGTCAGCTCAGCTACAAAGAACCATATCAGCCCTGCAAACCAAAAGCAGCCTAACCTGAAACCGCAGCCCTGCCCCGGAGGAGGCTGGATGACAGGAGCTGGGAGAGGGCTGGATGAGAGGAGCAGAGCCCCAGCTGAAGCTTTGGCTGAGTGTATCAGCAACAGCTGCAGCTGTATCCAGAATTAGGTCAGTGGAGCTTGCAAAATCGAGAATGAAAAGCGGTCTGGCCAAAATACCTCCAGAGCAACAAGGCCGCAGAACTGGAGGTCGTTCACCCACTTCCACACTGCCACTTCAGAGCTCTCAGCCTGCAGACTGCAGGGGGACCAAGCGATTGTTCAGAGGCCAAGTAAGTGCTCTTGGGTTGAGCAGCCTGGATCCGGATTGCTGTCTTGGGCTTTGGTCCTGTGGTTTTTTTTTCAGTGAGCTGGAATAGTGGAGGGACCCAGCAGCCTCCTAAGAGCTCCAGCAGCTGGGAAAACCCAAGCAATTTGGGACAGAGCTTTCCCCTCGGGAAGCAGAGCTCCACAGAGATTAAAAAAAAAAATCACAGACTGACCAGCCATGAATAAGAATAAGTATAAGAAGGAAAGTAGGAACAGCAACCAAACCCTAGATTCCTTCTTTGGGGAAAAGAAGGATCAAGACAGAGAGAGGGAGGAGGACAGCACAGCTGGAGCTCCCCCAACAAAAGCTTCCAATAAACATGAAGATTGCTTTAAAGCTAGAGATCAGCTGAAGAAGGATTTTGAAAACCAAATGAGAGAAGAGGAAGAAAAATTGGGAAGAGAAATAAGAATGTTGCAAGAAAATCATGAAAAGAGAGTTAGCAATGTGACTGAAGAAAGTCACACCTTAAAAAATAGATACACTCAAATGACAAAAGAGGCCCAAAAAGCCAATGAGGAGAAGAATGCCTTAAAAAGTTGAATTTGCCAAATGGAAAAAAAAATCTCAAAAGCATTCTGAAGACAATAATTCCGTCAAAATTAGAGTGGAGCAAATGGAAGCAAATAACTTTATGAGAAATCAAGATACTATCAAACAGATCCAAACAAATGAAAAAATAGAGGGAATGTGAAATATCTCCTTGAAAAAACTGCTGACCTGGAAAACAGATCCAAGAGAGAAAACTTAAAAGTTATTGGACTACCAGCAAGCCATGATCAAAAAAAAGAACTTAGAAAGCATCCTTCAAGAAATTCTCAAGGAAAATTGCCCGGATATTCTAGAACCAGAGGGCAAAATAGAACTTGTAAGAATTCACCAATCACCTCTTGAAAAAGAGGAAGAAAACTCCCAGAAATATTATAGCCAGGTTCTGGAATCCCCAGACCAAGGAGAAAGTATTGCAAACTGCTGGGAAGAAACAATTTGAATATTGTGAAAACACAATTAGGATAACCCAGGATCAAGCAGCTTCTACATTAAGAGATCGAAGGGCCTGGAATATGATATTCCAGAGATCAAGGGAGCTTGGATTAAAACCAAGAATCACCTACCCTGCAAAATTGAGTATTGTGTTCCAGGGGAAAATATGGTCATTCAGTGAGGTGGAGGACTTTCAAGCATTCTTGCTGAAAAAACCAGAACTGAAAAGAAAGTTTGGCACTCCAACACAAGAAGCATGAGAAGATAAACACGGAAAAGAAATCATAAGGAACTTATCAAAGATGAACTATTTACATGACAACATGGAAAAGTGACAATTGTAATTGATGAAACTTTTCTCAGTATGAGGATAGGGC
>CM053580.1:169032560-169057219 GCA_028627135.1 Pseudochirops cupreus | reverse complement strand
GGATAGGAAGAAGGGACATGTAATCAGACTCTCACAATATGCTCACTGTGGAGAGGTTCTTTGTAATTACACATGTTCAGGCTGTATTTGATTGCTTGTCTTTCCAGTGGGGGGGGTGATGAGGGAAGAAGAGAAAGAATCAAGAATTTAAAGTTCTATAATCAAATGTTAAAAATATATATGTATATGTATATGTATATATATATATACATACACAATTATTATTATTATTATTATTATGATTATTATCATTTACTACATCCCACTCGAACTTTAGATACACAGGCACTATGGTTGGGAGATCCATCCTGCCCTACTGGAAAGTCAGAGGGGTGAGAGGGGAAGACATAGGAGAGAATAGACTGGGGGAGGGGGGATACACTGGGATGGCTGTTTTGGGGCAATGAGTAGGGGAAAGATGGGGAGAAAATTGGGAACTCAAAATTTTGTGGAAACGAATGATGTAAACTAAAATAAAATTAAAAAAAAAAGAAAAACAAGAAAAAATAACGAAAAACATAATATCGATTACTTTTAAAAGCAATAGATACACAATCACAGACACATCGTATGTGTGATGACCAACCATGATAAACTGGACTCTCCTCAGCAACACACAGCTAAAAGACAATTCTACAAGTCTCAGGATGGAAGGAGATATCTACATTCTGAGAAAGAACTAGAAAGACTAGAGTGTAAATGGAGACTGAAGTGATCTACATGCTATCGTTCTTTTTCATGTTTGGTTTTGTTTCTTTTGTCCCACTGTTCACTCATTGGTTACAATCCTTCTATACAACCAGACTGTTGTACAATGTGAAAGTATTTGCAGATCCTATACATTATTGCATGCCACGATGGGGGATGGGGGAAGGAGGGGAGAAAATCTGAAACTCAGGAGATTGTGGAGCTGTATCTTGTAAACTAAAAGTAAAAAAAAATAAAATAAAATAATTAGGTCTTCCCTCCCCCCCCCCAAAAAAACATTTTGCTGTAAAATAAGCAAGTCAAGACTATAAAAGTTCATAAAAATAGCATCTTTCAAAATCAAAGGGATCTTAGATAAAAAAAAAACACAATAGAAAGTGTAACAATAGATATAGAATCCATAGAATTATGTCTCCCTGGATATGAAAAATCATGTATTCTGTGCTTCACTCATTTGTGATATCACTTATTCATTGTGAATTTATTTTGGAATGTGTTGTAAAATAGCAGATTGCTTAATTTCTGTGAAACTATTTTCTTGTTTCCCACAAACTAATACCAAATAATGAGTTTTATCTCAGTAATAGGAGTCTGCTTTTAATCAACCCTTGTTATTTTGTTTATTTGCTTCTGTGTGTTATATACCTAATCTGTTCCTTCACAAATCATTGGATGATTATGGCTTCACAGAGTAGTGTGAAATATTATACTCATAGATCCCCTTTTCAACTTTTTTTTTGTCATTAACTTGAAAATTTTTTACTCTTTTTTCCTTTCTATGAATGTCATTGCTAGATGTTCTAACTCAATCAATTAATCCTTTGGTAATGTGATTGTTTTCACACTAATTAATTTAGACAGCATTATTCTTTTGATTATATTGCTATCATCTCCCTAAATTCAATTAATATTTTTCTAATTATTTAAATCTGCCATTATTTCTCTTAACATATTTTGTAGTTGGATTCATGTAATGGTTTTGTATGTTATGGGAGATGGGCTCCCAGATGTTCTATAACTTCTGCAATTATTTTAAATACTTTAAATAGATTTTAATTTTCTCTCTCTTCCTTTGAATTTTGTTGGAAATATATAGGCATCTACCCCCTCTCCCTCACACACTGTTATAGTTATACTATCTATTTCTTCCTCCAATTCAATTAATTTTGCCTTTAAGTATTTAAATGCTGTCAAGTTCAAATTCTATTATTTTTCCTCATGTACTTCCTTAAATACTAAATAATTCAGATTCCACCTCAGACACTTACTAGTTTCTGATTTTCCTTGACTATAAAGGGGGTTGATAATTTCACCTACTTGCTATGTTATTGCGAGGAACAAATGAAATTACATACACAGAAAATTTCACAAAACTTAGTTATGTAAATGATAGCTATTAAGCATTAAATAGTGGTATTTATTTATTAGCAATTGTGTTTCTATTGTATCATGTGGTTTGCCAACTTTTTTATTTTTCTCATGTCTATCCTTAATGTATGGATTGTGGGATCCCTTATCAGGGATCTTTATTTCTATTCTTGATTGATTTTTTTATGTTTGGCAGAAGCATAATAGATTCTGACCCATCCCCATTATTTTTATTTCATGTTTATCATTTAATTTTCTCTTCTTTCCCTCCCCTCCTATTTCCTCTCCTCCCTTTCTCTCCCCTCCTTTTCCCTCACCTCCCTTCCCCTCCTCTCCTCTCCCTTCCATATCCCTTTCCTCACTCTCCCCCTCTTGCTCTCCTTTCCTCTCCTCTCCTTTCTTTTTTCTTCCCTCCCTTTTGTTTTTCATATTGACTCCCTATCTCATCCAGGCTGGAAGTCTAACAATTACTGATGGACCTGATCCCTCTGAGCTACTCTATGCCTAGGATGTTTCCCTGTCTCTGGGCATTGGGAAAACCTATGCTGAACTTTGGGCAACCTCTTTGCTGGGTTCCATTTGAAAAGTCTTGTTCCCTTTGTCTACTTTGCCTTGTGCCTTTCACCTATGTTTTTACAGGATTATGACTGTCCTGTGTATATATGGGAAGGATTGAGCAGTATATAACTAATTCTCCTCATTCCTTTCAAAAATGAGGCATTTTAAAATTTTCTTGTGTCTTTTGTGGAAATTCAGAATCTTGTAGGATTCCATATTACCCTCTTTCCACTCAACAGTCTGTTAAAAATTGTAGAATTGAAAGTCTTATGGAGGCATCAGCATCCAATTAAACAGGTAGTAAACAAATGTTTTTGAAGTGAGTACTATGTGCCAGGTACTGTGCTAGGTTATGGAGATACAAAGAGAGAGAAAAAAAAAAACATTCCTTGAGAACTTCTATCCTGTATAGAACTTTTAAAATTTCTTTTAAAATAGTGGGGTTTTTTTTCCTCTCCAAATTGAGGCATTGAAATTCCTCAGCTCCCAGAGCTGAAAGGGATCTTAGAGACAGTGTAATCCATCTGATACCTGAATCCTTCTACAACATATTGGATGGGAGGCATTCTTCCTTCCCTTGAAAAGTGTCAGTTATGGTTAGCCTACTACCTTAAAAGAAAGCCTATTCAAATTTTGAACTACTCTAATTTTTGGAAGCTTCTTTTTTTATAACAAATTTAACTTTATTTCTTTGTAACTTCAAACCACTGATCCTGATTTCAGCCTCTGGGGCCAAACAGAATTAGTATAGTCCTTGTTCCTCAGAACAGTGATTCATATACTTGAAGATGACTCTAATATCCTCCCTGAATTATCTTTTCTTTGCTAAATAGCATCACTTCTTTCAAATGATCTCATACAATATGAAAACAAGATCCTTCACCATTTTGGTCACTTTCTTCTAGATACTCTCTAGTTTATCAATGCTCATCCTAAAATGGGGCACTAATAAGTGAACATCATACTCTACATGTACCTGGCTAGAATAGAGTGCATTGGTACTGTCACCCCTGCAATTCATTTATTTTTGTTCAACAATCATTTTTATGCATGAAGCATAGTGCTATATAATGACAAAAAGAAGATAATTCTTACCCTAAAGAAGCTCACATTCTACTGGTATAGTGCACAGTTATGCCTTTCTTAATGTAGCAGAATATTACATTACTTTTTTTTGTTACTACTATTGACTCATACTGTTTGCAGTCCAGCAAACTCTCCAACATTTTTCTCAGATGAACTGATGTCTAGTCACACCTCTTTCATCTGTACTTGTGAAATTGATTTTTTAAACCCAAATGTAGTCTTTATATTTGTTTCTATTATATATAATCTTATTAGACTCAGAGCAGTGTTGTAGCCTGTCAACATCTTTGAGGGATGTTGATAGTCATCCCCTATGTTAATGTACCTTCTCAGATTCCTGTCATCCACTATTTCAATAAGTATAGGCATGCTTGTACTCAAGTATCTGTCAAGAATCTTACACGGAGCTGAAGATATTTTAGAATTAGTTCCATCAATCTGATAATCATTTTTAATGAAATTACTTCTGAAATATTCAATCCTGCCTTGCTCATATACACATTCTAATAGTGTCCCTTGCTCTGAAGCAAATACCACGTCTACTCTTGGCTATGTAAGTCTTATAATGGCCTTGGGCCAGAAGTCATAAACTGTGATCTGAAAGGAAATATTTCTTTATTCTTGCACTGGAAAATTAAAGTAATACAGCTCCTACTGACATATGATGGTAACATGACATAATAATGCATAGGAATAAATCCAGTTGAGTGTATCTGACTGTGATAGCAATAAATATCTTCCTCTGAAATATGATTCTAGCTTTTTAACTCCCATTTCCCAAATGGTGAAAGATATTAAAAATGGTCTTTATCTATAATATTTATCTAACACTCATTTGAGAAACATTTATTAAGTGTGCTGTCTAAAGAGACTGATGTGATGCAGATTGAACTCACCAACCAATTTAGATTTTAAAAAGGAATTCATATAAAAAGGAAGCAAGAGCTTGCAATAGAGAATATAACAAAAATATGGCATAGTCCTATAAGAATTGTACTAAAGTATGGAAGATCAGAATCAACTAAGGCTAGACTAGGATGATCAGTACAGCACAAAGGATTTCATTCTTACTGTTATTTGTTTCATTAGAGAAAAATAGGAACATCAAAGAAGAATTAGGACTGTTGCATAAAGTGTAAGTGAAGATGGCAATTTCTCCCCCTCTTCCTCCAGGAATAATGATTTTTTAACTAGAAAAGAGAGAAAAATAGCTCAAAGGGAGCTAATAATGACCAAGTTAACACAGAGATATTAAGAGAACATGTGCCTGGAACTGATGACTTCAAATTGCCTGACTTAGATGAACTCCATTCCATTGTAAAGAGACTAGGGGAAGGTAATATTGTTAAACCACTCTCAGTGATATTTAAAAGCTGATGAAATATAAGAAAGAGTTATCCACTTGGTAGAATGTCAGGTCCTTGAGGAAAATAACTGTTTTACTTTTGTATTTTTATCCCAAGAAACTGGTGCTGTGCTTGGAATATATTAGTTAGTTAATAAATGTTTGTTGTTCGGTTGATGGCTTGATGAAAGGACCTGACTGTTTTAAAATTTAAGACACTAGCTTTGTTACAGGAAACAGGAAAGTACTGGAGTATGTATCTATGAGTTTGACTTCATTAACAGGGAAATTTTCTAAAATTTACTAAAGTGATATTTAGCAAACATTTTCAAAGAGAGCAGAGATAAAATTAAAGTTAGTATGGTTTCACCATAAAAAAGGTCATTGCAGAATGACCTCTTTTACAGGAGTGGATACTTATTATATAGAGATACAATTGATCTAGCTTTTGACAAATAATGATGTAATTTCGAATACTATTCTTTGTGGAAAAGTCAGTAAACAAATGAGCTCATATTCCAATGGGAGAGAAAGTGGAGATATATGGGCAAAAGTATAATACAATTAAGTGAATTTAAATGAATTACATGACTCTTCTCAAATAATAGTCATTAATAAATTGAAATCAACTTAAAGGCAACTGGTAGTTCAATTGATAGAGGACTGAGCCCGGAATCAGGAAGATCTCAGATCAGATCTGCCTTTAGGTACTTACTATTTTTATGTCTTTGGCAATCATTTTGGCTCTGTTTGCCTCACTTTCTTCATCTGTAAAATGGGGATAATAGCAGCTACCTCACAGGGCTGTTAGGAGTTTGAAATGAAATATTATTTGTAAAAATCTCTTAGTTTAGTGACTGGCACATACTAAGTGTTACATAAATGCATATTCCCTTAATCAGCTTTTTGTCCTAGGGATTAAAGGTTGACTTTGCTTTTTCTTTTTTTTTTAATTTGTATTAGTGAATTGCAAAAAGATTCAGATAGCTTTCTCATGAAAAATCAAAGTTAGGAAATCTATCTAATGTATTAGATGAAGATTCAGAACACACATACACACACACAGACAAACACAAGAGAACTCTACAAGGTAGAACTTTGGGCAGAGTCAAAAGAGGAGAAATTTAATCGGTATAATTGTGATGTATTAAAATTGTGAAGCAGCCAATTTAGGCTTAACACAACTCAATCTGTCAGTAAAATAGCATTTTACTCATCAACTATGTGCTAAAATTTTTTTGTTCTTAGAACTGTAGATAAAAAGAAAGTAAAACTGAACAAAAACAAAAAGTTGAAACTCTCAAGGAAGTCATAGTCAAATGGGAAAAGCAACAGACAAATTGGGGAAAGACACTGAGACTAAATAGTGATGAGGTACAGGCTCTGGGAACCCCATTGAACTCTGATTGAATCTTCCCACTTGATGAGGCATTTGCTGAGGCCATAAGCCTTTCATTATAGCTAGGCTCAAATTTCTTACTCTTACTAGCCTAGCCCTCCATTGTCCATCAACTTCCCACCCTTGATCCTCCCAAAATATCTATACCCAAATCAACTGTTACACCCTTGAACTGGCCTAGCCTACCATTGTCTGCTGTCTCCAGGTAGCCTACAGCAACTTCCCACCCTCAATCACTCATTTACTGGAATCTGATCTCATCTGACTCCTCCTGAAGACCCTCCCCAAACTTCTCCTCTAGACCACCCCTAGATTCCTCCCGCAACCTTTGTGTATATAAGACCCCATCTTGCCTCTATATGGTGTGAGAGCACCATAGAATTTTCTAAAATAGACTTGCTCTGTGTCAGATCATTTGGCCCTTTTATCCAATACAAGCATCAAAGATACCAAGGCTCCTTAAGAGTCTACCAAATATGGTGAAGTTTTAATAAATTTTGCTTTTCTTTTGCTGAGAGAAGACTTGAGTCAAACTCATTTGGCAGGACTCAGCGTGTTGGTATTTTGAGGTCTTGAGCGCACCCCTACCCTATACCTCTTCAAATAGGATTGAGAAAGGCTTCTTGTAGCAGTTGGGACTTTACCTGAGACTTAAGTCAGAAAAACTAGAAAGCACATAAGAAAGTAGAGTATTACAGGTATTGGGCACAGCCAGTCATCTTGGTAGAAATAGTAACTGCCACTACATGAGCTAATGTGATATCTAAAATTAAATAGTGTAGAGAGAGAGGAGAAGAGGACTCACTACAGAGTCTAGAAGGATTCTCTGCATTAGTGAGTGTGGTATGGATAAAGATTCAGCAAAGGAAACACTGAATGAGTGATCCAATAGGCCTTCATAAATGTTTTTCTCCAAACTTACCAGGATTTATCATGGTGGGAACATTAACATTTGTACTGATAATGGTGTCATGGCACTTTACTGCAAGTGTCAGTTGCATTGTCATGAGCCTGTCATTAACTCATTTTGGAAGGCATCCAACCTTGCTGATTAGATTAGATGTGTTTACAAAATCTATGCCAGGAGCAGCTAGGTGGGGCAGTGAACAGAGAACTGACCCAGAAGTCAGGAGGTCCTGAGTTCAAATGAGGCCTCAGACACTTGACACTTAACTAGCTTTGTGACCTTAGGCAAGTCACTTAACCCCAACTGCCTTGCCTTCCCACTCCCCTCCCCCAACAACAACAACAACAACAAAAACCTTTGCCAGCTTCATGGTCTTCCTTATCACAAAGGTCATTCAAAAAAGATGTATCCAACTTTGATATCTTCATATTTTCAGGCAATAAGGAAAGAGAGAGTAGACAAGGAGTATGGGAAGATTAGTGAGATAATACCAATGATGGGGGAGTGGGGTGGTAGAAATATTCTGGAGATGATGAACTAGGATAGGGTGAACTCATAAAAAGAAATTTGCCTGGGCAAGAAGTATGGCCACCTCTTGATGTGAAATATAGGAGAAAGAGATAGGGATTTAAAACATCTGAATGATATGAGAAAAGGAACATAGAAAAGGAAGCTCCTTTTGAAAGCCCTCAAAATTTTCATTGAAATGTGACACATTTTCTCAGCGGAAAGAATGGAGGGAAGGGGGATCTTGGGAGATTTGAAGGAAGACAAAGAACTTTGGAAAAAACAGTATAGTGAGTGGGACAGTAAATTGAATAGGGAGATGTAAAATGATAGCCTTCATACAGTCAGGGTTAAGTTGAGATTATTTAACAAGAACTTGTAGTAGACTCAGTATGGTTTTGTGACTTTCTCTAGCTTCATTCAGTAGCATTCATTCAGTAAGAATAAAGGAGAATAAAGGTGACAGCAAACCAAGATTGGAGTGTGTCAGGGAAAGCTCTTAAATAAGATAAAGAGTCAAGGGACATGAGAAAAGAGGATATGTCAAAGTTGGATGGAACACAAGATTTTCAAGATTGAGTGTTTCCAAAACATAAGTGATGACCTGGGAAAGAACTGAGGGGTGACATGATTGATGGGCCCAGTAAGACTTAATAAAAGGATTAAAATGGCAACAGATTATGACTGTACAAAGAATTTTCAGAGGTCATGAACATGAATGTATTGTGGATGATGGTGAGGTAAATATCTGTGTAGCTGTGGTGGGATAGAGGAATAGACCATGAGAATTGAGTAAATTGAGAAAAAGAAAGGATAGAATGTTGGAGGGAGCATAAATGTGCTGAATTCCTCTAATAAAAGGACAGGCTCTGGAGAAAGAGAATATCCTGGAGCTCTGTAGACAACAGTTGCCATATTCTAAACTGTGTAATAAACATGGTTTGATTGACCCTCAAAAGTGAAGAAGTTTCTGCAATCAGGTGGCAGTGGAAACCTTGGAAGTACCATTGGGGAGCAAGGAGTAATTCAACTCCCTTGTGATGAGAAGTGATTCAGAAAGTATGAACTAGAAAGTGGAGGGAGTAAGAAAGGAAAAAGGTTTAAAATAAAATATAATTTGTCACCAATGGAGCCAGAGAGTTAGCATAAGGGTTGAGTCATTTTAAAGTGAGTGGTTTTGTGGGAAGGGGTTGTTGTGTTTAGGACATGGGGATAAGGTAATATAAGGAACAACTTTTTAAGTATTAAAACTTGCTAAAAGTTAAATGTGTGCCTTGGGAGATGGTGGGCTCTTTGCTATTAGAATACTTTAAACAAAATCTGGACTACAATTGGTCCCGTATTTTGAGGAAGGCTTATTGTTCAGGGATCGGTTGCATTAGGGGATTTCTAAACTTGCTCCAAATTGTGACATTCTGTGGTTTAGCTTCCAAGTCAATGCAGTTTTCATTTTATCTTTGCAAACTTAAATAAGACAAATAAGGCATGAGTCCTACCCTCAAGGAGCTAAAAATCTTGTTGGTTTATAAGACACATACAAAAATTATATTACAAAATAGAATATAATAAATTCATAAACGAAGAAGACAAATCCAATCAAGTGCCAGATATTGGTGTTTTTATCTCCAAAACATTTTGAATGTGTTCCCTTCCCCTTACACATGCAGCTGCCATTCTATTTTAAATCCTCATCACCTTTTGCTCTAAATTATTGAGAAAGTCACTTAGTCATTCTTTCGTTTCTTTTTAAAAAATTATTTAGCATTTTATTTTCCTCACTTACATGTAAAAACACTTTTTAACATTTACTTTTAAAACTTTTAGTTACAAATTCTTTCCCATTCTCCCTCCTTACCAACCCTTATTGAGAAGGCAGCTAATTCAAAATAGATTATACATATGTAATCATACAAAACCTTTCCATAATAGTCATGTTGTGAAATAACACATAGACAAAAAAAGAAAAATAAAGAAAGTTAAAATGCTTCAGTCTGTATTCAGAGACCATCAGTTCTTTCTTTGGGGATGGATAGCATTTTTCATCATAAGTCCTTCTGAATTGTCTTGGTTCATTGAATTGCTGAGAATGGGTAAATCGTTCACAGCTAATCATCTTACAGTATTGTATAGTACTGTTACTTTGTACACAGTACATTTCACTTTGCATCAGTTCATGTAAGTCTTTTCAGCTTTTTCTGAGAGCCTTCTGCTCATCATTTCTTATAGTACAATAGTGTTCCATCGTAATCATATACCACAATTTGTTCAGACATTCCCCAATTGATGAATATCCCCTCAATTTCCAATTCTTTGCTCCCAGAAATAAGCTGCTATAAATATTTTTGCACATATAGGTCCTTTACTTTCTTTTTTCCTTTTTTGAGATAAAGATCTAGTAGTGGCTCTGCTAGATCAAAGGTTATGCATAGTTTTATAGTCCTTTGGGTATAGTTCCAAATTGCTTTGCAAAGTTGTTGAACCAGTTCACAGCTCCACCAACATCTCATTTTTCCCACATCCACTCCGATGTTTCTAATTTCTTTTCTGTCCTAATAGTCAACCTAATAGGTATGAGAATTGTTTTAACTTGAATTTCTCCAATCCATAGCAATTAGAGCAGTTTTTCACATGGTTATAGATAGCTTTGATTACTTTTTCTGAAAACTATTCATATTTTCTGATCATTTATCAATTGAGAAATGACTCTTATTTTTATGAATTTGACTCAGTTTTCATTTATGTTTGAGAAATGAGGCTTTTATTAAGAAAAAAGAAAAAAACTTCCTTCAAAATTTTTTTCATACTATTATTAGCTGTATTTCCCTCCATCCTATTCCCCTCCTTGTTTATTCTATTTTCTCTCTCCTTTCAGCTTGTGCCATTTCAAAAGTGTTTTGCTTCTGACTATCCCTTCCCCCAATTCACCCTCCCTTTTATCATCCTCCCCTTTTCTCTTCTTCTTTTACTTTTCTGTAGGGTAACACTGATGTCCATACCCAGTTGTTTCTTTTACTGTGTCTTTGAGCCAATTCTAAAGAGAGTAAGATTCATTCAGTCACTCTCACTTCTCCTCCCCTCCTTGCCCTCCACTGTAAAATCTTTTTCTTGCCTCCTTTATGTGATATAATTTATCCCATTTTACATCTCCCTTTCTCCAAGTATATTCCTCTCTCACTCATTAATTTCATTTTTTAGATATTATCTCTTCATATTCGACTCACACCTGTGCTCTCTGCACACACACACACACACACACACACACATACACACACAAAGATACATATACATATATACACACATGTTTGTATATGTATTCATATCCCTTCTAACTGCATTAGTAATAAGAAAGTTCTTATAAGTTAAAAGCATTACCTTCCCATGTAGGGATTTAAACAGTTTAACATTATTAAGTCCCTTATGATTTCCATTTACTGTTTACCTTGTCATTCTTCTTTTGAAGAGTATTTGAGAGTCAAATTTTCTATTCATCTCTGGTCTTTTCATCAAGAATTCTTGAAAGTCTTTTATTTCACTGACTGTCTTTTTTTTCTGAAGAATTATGCTCATTTTTACTGGGCAGGTGACTCTCATTATCCTAGCTCTTTTGCCCTCCACAATAACATATTCCAAGCCCTTTAATGTAGAAGCTGCTAAAACTTATATAATCCTAACTGTGGTTCCATACATTATACTTGAATTGTTTCTTTCTGGCTTGCAATATTTTCTCCTTGACCTTGGAACTCTGGAATTTGGGTATAATATTCCTAGGAGTTTTCATTTTGGGATCTCTTTCATGAGATGATTGGTGAATTCTTTCAATTTCTATTTTACTATCTGTTTCTAGACTATTGGGGAAGATTTTTTTTTTATACTTTCTTGAAAGATGATGCCTGGGTTCTTTTTCTTTTTATCATAGATTTCAGGTAATCCAATAATTTTTAAATTATCTCTGTGGATCAATTTTCCAGGTCAATTGTTTTTCATTCTTTTGATTTTGTGTTGTTCCTTCTTGATTTCTCATAAAATCATTAACTTCTATTTGCTCCATTCTAATTTTTAAAGAGTTATTTTCTTCAGCGAGCTTTTTGACTTCCTTTTCCATTTGGCCAATTTGCTTTTTGAGGCATTCTTCTCCTCATTGGCATTTTGAATCTCTTTTGTCATTTAGTCTAGTCTGTTTTCTTAAGGTGTTATATTCTCCACTATTTTTTTTTGATATCTCCTTTACCAAGCAGTCGACTCTTTTCTCATGATTTTCATGCATCACTCTTAGTTCTCTTCCCAATGTTTCCTCTACTTCTTACTTGAATTTCAAAATCCTTTTTGAACTTTTCCATGGCCTGAGACCAATTCATATTTTTCTTGGAAGCTTTCAATGAAGGAGCTTTGATTTTGTTTTCTTCTGTATGTGTGTTTTAATTTTTTTTGTCACTGAAGTAACTTTTTATGTTCAAAATTTTCTTCTGTTGGGTGCTCATTTCCCTACCCTATTACTTGATTTTTAACTCTTTTGTAAGGTAGGACTCTGCTTCCAGTTTGGAGGGTGCATTATACCAAGCTTTAGGAGTTTTACTTAGCTGTTTTCAGAGATACTTCTAGGTACCTGTAAGTTTTCAGTTCTTCCAAGGTGGTATGATTTAAGGAAAGTTATCTACTACTCTCCTGTCCTGTAGTCTGATCTGTGAGTGATCACAAGCACTCTTTTACCCCCTGAAACTGTGAGGAAGGATCCCTCTCCACTGTTGTCACAAGAACCATGGTAATGTTTTTCCTTGCCCTGGGACTGCCTTTTAGGACTGTGATCTGAATCTGAGTATGAGTTAAGCAACAGAGTCATGTGTTGGTGCCAGAACAGGACCTGTCATCTCTTTCTGACCAGTTGTTTGATCCCCTTACCATCTCTGGAATGAGAGCTCCAGAATCAGCTGCTGCACCTGTTGCTTCAGTGATTCCCAAGGCCTGCTCCTGGTTTGCTGGTGCTGGAACTCTTCTTATGTAGCCTGCATTGGACTGTGCTCTACTCTCACACTGGTGAGACACACCTTTCCTGCTAACCTTGTAAGTTGTCTTTTCCCGGAAAATTGTTTCACTCCATCTTTTTGTGAGTTCTGTCTCTCTAGAATTTCTTAAGGCTCCTTAACTAAAGGTATTTGGAGGGGTTTGGGGGAGATCTCAGGCAAATCCCTATCTTTACTCTACTATCTTGACTCTGCCTCTGACTCTTAATCTTTCTACCTTGAATGTGTATTTTCTCTATTCTGTCCTACCTTTCTGCTAAAGTCATGTCATTTCCTTATTTATTAAATTGGAATGGCTCTCTTTTAACTGGAGAATAAAATATTATTTGTTGTTAAACCTTCATAGTCTGAGTTATGTAAACCTAATCTGTTCTTCCCCTTTTGTATCCTATATTTTAGCCAAACTGCCTTATTTGCTGTTACTTACATATAATCCCCCACCCCACACCCCACACCCCAGAATGGCAAGCAAAGTAGTACTTTGCTGCTTGTTTCATCAATTCAAGTGTCTTTGAGCTTCACCTTTGTGTCAAGTCTTTGTTGGAAAAAGTATATATTGTATTTCCCTTAATAGGCCTAAGGGAATTTGGAGACCTTCTCTGCCCTTAATAGGCCTAAAATCATCACCTGGAGCCTTTGGTGGGAGGAGTTTGCTGAAAGAGCAGAACAGGAAGGGTAGAATAGGAAGGAGCAGAACAGATAAAAGATCAAGCACAAGCTGGGACCAAGCAGAACTGAGAGGTAGAATGTTTGTGTCCAGCACTATGTCTGTCTGTTTTGTCTGTGTTGATGTTATTTTGTCAGAATGAAGTATTCTGTCTGTTGAAATAGGACTTTACCAGAAGCCCTGAAAGAGTACTGTATTGATATTTACGGAAATCTTGAAAGAGTTTTACTGCTGTTTACAGAGTCCTGGGACTTTACTCTTGATTTGTGTTTGATTTCTCAGACAGAAGCTTTGTCTGTTGGTTTGTGTTACTTTGTCAGACAGAAAGTGAATTGAGATGATAGTGCCAGCAATGCGTTTAAATATTGTTGTAGCTCTGTTAAGCTTTGTCTTCCTAGAAACAAAAACTGACAATTCTTGGAGTGGAATAGTCCCTGTAGGCTGACATATAGACCTGGAGCAGAGAGCTACCTGTGTGTGAATATAGGCAAGAACTGGGAGCATGGAAGAGGAGCCACAAGGTTTGGAAGTCAGCCACAATTAAGATGAAAGAGGACTTTGCTTGAATTCTCTGAATTGACTGATAAGATTGTGACTTAATGTGACCTAGGGGTGAATGATATTTGTAGTTTCTGCTACCCATTAAGGATGATTGGCTTAAGGATGATTGGAAGCCAGATTGGAGTCAAGATGAAATAAGACTTTACTTGGGTATTATATATTGATTGAAGAGATTATGACTTACTAAATGATATGTATTGATTAAGACTATGTGGCCACTGTAATAATAAGTAATAATAAGTTGTTATGTTATACTGTTGTGAATGTTGTACTTTAGTTTCTTGCATGTTTTGCTACAGTTTATTGCTGAATAAATAGAGAGTTTACTATACTATGCAATTAGATTCTTAAAGTTATTCACAGCAGCATTCCTCAGGAGTTGACTCATGATTGACTTTACACCTCTCAACCCCATTTCCACCCCTATTTTTGTACTACTTGGCTCCCATGAAATGGAAAGTACTATCTCCGCATTTCCATCTCTCCTAATCCCTATGTTTTTAAAAATCCAGACTGCCATCTCCTACATGAAGCCTTGCCCTCTCCCTTATACCTTTGAATGCCCCACAATTATCCTGTATCTATTTTGTATCTTCTTTTACAAACACATATTGTCTCCCCTTTTGAAAACGAATCTCCTGAAAGCAGTTTCATTTCTGTCTTTGAATTCCTAGAGCTTAGTATAGTCCCTGATCCATAGTAGGGATTTACTAAAAGATTTATTGATTACAAAAAGCCATGACATCGGGGAGGGAGAGATCTCTATCTTCCAAAAGGAACAGGGAAGGCTTTCTGTAGAAGTCATGTTAGTCCTTAAAGCATTCTTCCCATATCATCAAACCAAGTTGAAGGTGAAGCCATCACAGTTGGAGAGCACTGTTCACTCAGTTTTATCAGCGTAACTCAGAATATCTTAAAATGCTCTATATCACAAATGTACAAACATCCTAAGAATGATAATCTTGTGTAAATATATGATTATTATAGTTAGATTATTGTTAATGTAAAATCAGTCAACAATATTTATTATGAGCTACTATGTTCTAGGTATTATGCTGGGCAAATCATTATCTATGATTTGTCAACACGTCATTTTAAATTATTATAATGGGCTGGATTCTCCAATCTCTTCCAAAGAATTACTAAGAGCTTTATGATAGGAGATTAAAGTATATTAGTTGTTAGTGATAGCCTAATCTCTTTTCTTTATACTTCATAAACCACTGGTGACATATCTTGCAAGTCTTTCTGAAGGTTCATAAGCCTGGCTTCCTAGCAACATGAATTTATTAGTACAATATTAGAGTATGAGGCCAAAATTTCACTTACGCAGTAGACAACCTGCTTGCTCACTTCAAAATTGTTTGATAAGCTGGAGAAAGAGAATAGCTTCTTCACTCAACAGAGAACTAGACAGAACCAATTTTCTGAGCTAAGCAAATATTATTTAGTGCAACATTTTATACTAATCTCTAAGCATATATTTGATTGAAGATACTTAGAAAATCATTGGATTTATCTGCCAGACAATAAAATGCTCCTTATAAGTGAGCTTTCTAGATAAGTGAGGCTTGGTCCTTAAAGTACAAAGACTCTTTTCTATACAAATGTGCCTGCATGCATGCACACACACAGAGATACACACACACACACACACACACACACACATACATACACACCTACTAAGAAATCTTCTTAGAATATATCTCATAATCTCTTGATATTTTAAAGTGAATATGTTAAATGAAATTTGAGCTTTATTTAATGACTAAAGGGTAATCTTTATCCTATATAAACTTCTCTGTCATTTAAAGCTCTTCATTTCAAAAGCTCAGGAATTCTTCCTGATCCCTTCAAGCTATTAATATTTTCCTCTCTGAGTTCACCTTCTGCCTACTCTTTATGGATCTTATACTTACCTATAGACTTACATGTTGTAAGCTTGTAGAGGGCAGCAACTGTTTTTGCTTTTTCTACTTATCATCAGTGCTTATTACAGTGACCAGCACAGAGTAAGAAAATAATAAGTGCTTGTCACTTGATTGATATTAAATATTCTTTTGCACTCTAATACTGTGATGCCCTTAGAGAATATTGACTTGAGTACTTTGTTCAACTTTGATTTTAATCTCTGTAGGAGACAACTGCTGAAGTAACTCCCTGTCAATGCAAATCAGCGAATGTTCCACACAGATGTGCTTAGAGTTGCCTTGGATGCTGAAAGAGTAAATAATTTCCCCAGGGTCAAAAAGACAATCTGTATCTGTCAGAAGAGGAATTCTAACCTAGACCTTCCTGATTTTAAGGCCAACTATGTAAACATTAGGATATACAACTTCTCATGGCTTATCTAAAATATATAATTATGTGTTTGTTAAATGAAAGTTTATATCAATACCTAAAGGACTGCAAATTGTGTGCTTCTTACGATTTTTATATATTGTCTCTTTTCTTCCTTGGTGTTAGTCAAAGAAAATCAGGCATGTAAGAAAATGTCTGATGTCTCCACATACTGATGTCTCTATAAGGCTTCTCTCAATTCCTCTATTTTTTTTTTGATCCTAATGTATCTGTGCTATGTGATAAACACGTTTTTTAGAATGTTCATTAAACTGTACATAAAAGACTTCCAAATCAGGCTTGTGCTATCTGCTTATGAAGCAATTCTGTGGTGTTCTTCTGCAATATACCCCCATCAAAACTGAATTTGAAATACATTGGAAGCATTTTTTCCTGTGTCTTTGTGTCTTGCAATAAAAGTTTTCTAATGGAAAGACAAAATTATCTTTAGAATGTATAGAGTTATGAACTGAATACATGTACATTTTCATTTCAGTAATCACATGAATATATTTATGAGATTTTTGGTCTTTGTTTAATTTTGAACATAAAAGTTATAACATTTATTTCCACATGGGGGAAATTAATTCAGCAATTAAAATTAAAATTCTTAGATTTGAAATATATTGACATAAGCCATAAATAATGACCTAGAGGGCTTAGGAATATAATCTTCATCTTCATCATCATCATCATCTTCGCCATATTTGTCATCATCTCCATCATATTAAAATCAACCTCATCTTTCCTCTCCTCATAGTTATTATCTGAAACCAGTTTTCCCATACTAAATGGTTCATATGCTACCACGAAGGCAAATGAGAGTTTCCTCTATAATTTTACAGTCTTGTAAAGTTGTGTGTTAACATTAGGTAGATTGTTTCCCTTTGAAAAGATCAGTCTGAGCTAAGCTAATGTAACTTAGTGCATCATTTTATGTGATCACACACACATATGTAACTGGAGCTATGTACAATATCCCCTATTATATTTGACAATGTTGAATTTGCCCAGGTTTGCCAGGGTTACACAGTCATTACATACCATCAACCAGGTCTTACTGAGAATAAGACTGGTCTCCATCCACTATGTCACTATGCCTCTCAGAATAAAGGAAGATATAGAAAATTTAAAGGTAAAAAAAATTACATGAAAAAAATTTACATGAAAAACTACACAAACCAAATATTTTGAAATACTAACAGAAGGCCCCTAACACTGAATAAATGATTGTATTTATTTAAGTTTATTTTTATTTATTTAATAACTTATTATTAAACTTATTATTTATTAATTTAAATTGTAGAATTGATTTATTAATTTATTAAATTATTTATTAATTTATTAAATTATAGATTTTTTTATTAAAAGCAAAAAAAGTCATGAAGAGGCTGTATATTCTGCCATACAAATGAAATCACAGACCTTATGAAGAATCAAAGTATACAATTTAATATTTGAGAAGTGAAATATCCCTCACACCAAAATTTTTATACCGATCACAAAGAAGGAAATATCTTCTATGAAAAGGAGAATCTAATATCTCTGTATATCCAACAATCTAATGCTTTTGTGTTGTGTTTTCTGTTGTTAATTGCAGTTTCATTCTATGTTCTCCTCAAACTTTTGCAGTCCTAGATCTTCTCTTTTGAAGTCTGGGAATCTTATTTCTCACTATCAACCTAAAGTTTTGACTTGCCTCTGTAGCAAATGGAATTTTAGAATGAAACCTTAAAAAACTAACCTTTCCAAATTAGTTGACAGCACGATAATACATATAATAATTTTTACACATTTTCAACCTTATAATTTTGTACATAAACAAGGTAGTCTGACAATCTACTTACAATTCATATCAATAGGCAAAGCAAACCCATGCTTCTGCAAGGCTTGCCAGCATGATTTTAGATTTCAAAAGAAGATTCTGTAGCTCTTCATTTACTAGTTTTTCCATCACTCTCCTCAACATTTATAAATTGCATTTTCCCAAAATTTCTTAGCCTCTGTAAATGCTAAGAGCAGAAAAAAGCACACATTGCAGGAATAGCTAGAGATACTGTTTGGCATTATAGTTAATAAGTAGGCAGTGTTTGCATAGAGGCAATTCTGAATGCCTGGAGAGTTGATCCATAAGTATGGTTGTATCCTTGCTGCTGGGAATTCATTTTATTTCCCCTGCTACTTAAATGGCTCCCATTCTTTTGGGAAAATCTCTTAAGTGTCTACTATTTTCCCCAGTTATCATTTCCATTTATCTTGCATTGGAGTTGTTATTATTCCACAGCTCTTGGGGCTACTTTGGGCTCTAGGATTTTAGTGCCTGCCTTACCTCTTTTCAAAACAGCTTTAGTGTTGACAGTAGGTAGACAGAGTAGTGAAGTGGAGGGGTCAGGTCACACAGGCTGTGGTATTGAAGGAAAGGAATTTGTCTCTCCATGTAGTTAGATAGTATCATTGATTTTTCTCAGTGTCTCAGGCAGCATTGTTTCTCTTTCATCAAAAAGGTCTTAAACTGGACTTGGATAAAGCTCAGGCATTGAAAACAGGGGAGATCAGGTTTCCTCTGTCTTATCATCTCTATCTCATTCCTAAATATAATGGCATTCACATTAACAAGGAGGATTTTGAGGATTTCTTTTTCATTTTGAGTTTTAACCAGCGCTGTACTTTTTGCTTCTTTTCCCAAGTTGCTTATCAGTTAATGAAAAAACTTCCTTGGGAACCCTAACAACAGTAGGGGGTAGGAAACAAAACTCTAAAACCACTCCTAAAGTCAATTAGAATGCCTTTTTTATTCATTCACTTAGTATTCTCATCTCATTTTAGGTCTAAGGTTGAATCAACTTCTAATACTCAAAGGTAGTTATCATAGACAAATCAATGCTTGATTTAGGATAAACGGTTGTTCAGTTGTGTCCAACTCTTTATGACCCTGTTTGAGATTTTCTTGGCAAAGATAAATTGAGCTGTTTGCCATTTTCTTCTCCACTTCATGTTATAGATGAGGAAACTGAAGCAAATAGGGTTAAATAACTTGCCCAGGGTCACATAGTAAGTAAGTGTCCGAGATCAGATTTAAACTCAGGTCTTCCTGATTCCATTCCCTACACTTTTCCACTGTATCACCTAGGGTTTAAATTCAAATTTTGGTTCTCTGGGATAAAATCATGCAATCTCTCCGAAGTTCATTTCCTTCAACTGTAAATTAGGAGGGACAACACTTATTTTGATGGGATTCTAGATTTGGAACTGAAAGGCATTGTAGATGTCATGTAGAGCAATCCTTTCATTTATAGATGAGGAAATCTCAGAGAGACTAAGTGACTTCTCCAAGGTGAGCTATCTTACTTGACTTACTTACTTGACTTACTATCTAGTAAGTAGAAAAGCAAGTATTTGAATGTAGGTACTCTGATTCTCTTGCCAGTGGGCTTTCAACTCTACCAGGATGCCTCCTAATATTAGCAATTTAAGAAAAGTGCTTTACTAACATTGTTGTACTCTCAGTCAATAATTATTGTAGCTCTGCAAATGTTATCAACAAATAAAGTACTAGGTATCTTTTAACCAATTAATATTATACCAATTTCTCTCTTCCTACAACCCTAAAATAGTTCACAATCGAACCACTGAACACTTTTTAAAAATATACAACATAAAATCTCATTTCAAATATACTATTTTGGCTTCTCTAAGTTTTAGGATGTTTATCAATTCAAGAGAAATTTGGATTGATCCTAATCCAGAGGATCCCTGGGTCATTTCATTAAGACTTGCTTTGAGGATCAATCAAAATGATCTGAATTATATAATCTGTTTTATTTTTTAAAGGTCTACTTCACTAGCAGAAGCAGAGTGTAGAAAAAAGAGCACTAGATAAGAAGGCAGAAAACCTAGATTCAAGTTATGACTTCATTATTTGCTGGTTGTAGAAATGAATCATTTAGCTTTGAGAAGCCTCACTACTTTCCACACAAAACTGTTGTTCAATCCAAAAAGCATTTACTGGATACTTACCATTTGTGGAAGTGTTCTGCTTGGAATTATAAAGGAAAAAAAAATGAGGGCAAACAACCCCTAACCTCAAGGATTTACAGAGTATGTGGGAAATATAACTGTTAATCAGATAAGTAGATACACAATTGCCTGGAAAGAAAACCTCAAACCCCATTATTAATTGATAGGGTGCAAGCTCTGAGAATCCCTTTGAACTCTGAATCTTCCCACTAGATGAGGCATTTGCCTGAGGTAATAAGCGTTTCTTTATAGCTAGGTCCAAATCTCTTACTCTTACTAGCCTAGCCCTCCATTGTCCATCTACTTCCCACCCTTGATCCTACCAAAATATCTATACCCAAATCTGTTACCCTAAAACTAGCCTACCCCTCCATTGTCTGTCATCTCTAGGTAGTCTTCAGCTATTTCTCACCCTTAATCTCATTACCGGAGTCTGACCTCATTTGACTCCTCCTCAAGACCCTCCCCAAACTCCTCCTCTAGACCACCCCCTAGATCCCTCCCTCAGTCTTTCTGTATATAAGATGCATCTTGCCTCCATGAAGGTGCTGAGAATTCAATCTAGCACAGACTCATTCTGTGTCAGATTATTCTGGTCTGCTTGTCAATACAAGCTTCACATATACTTAGGCTTCTTAAGAATCTACCCAATAAGGCAAATCTTTAATAAACTTTGCTTTACTTTGGCTGAGAGAAGACTTGAGTTGCATTCATTAAACAGGACCCAGCATGTTGGTATTTAAGAAAGGCTTACTATAGGAGACAGCATCTGAACCTTGATGTGAACCAAGAATCCTAAGAGGCAGACACAATGGCAGAATATGGAACATTTCATGAATTTCTTTGCGTGGATGAAATAATGACTCTGTAACTACTTTGTCATTCCAAAGCTCTATATAAATGTGTTATTGTTACTAAAACTGTAGAAATGCCAGAATGAACCATCCCTATTGTATTCCTAAAGTTCTTTAGGAAAAAAAAAAAGACAATTCCAAAGTCATTTATTGAAAACATGCTTTGGTCTAGGTACTGCAGGTGTACACACAAAAACAAAACAGGGCTAATTCTCAATGAGTTTCTATTCCATAGGTAACACGGGTAGAAATATGGGGAGAGTGTTTTTCTTGCTTATTTTAGAGTTATTCCTTCTGTGTCCAGGTTGGCCCAGGATGTCAGTGTGTCATCTTGTGGTGTTGTATTTCTGTTAAGCTTGCTTGTCAAGGGGCATTGTGGTAGAATGTAATGCCTTGCCTACATTCCCTTGAGTTCTTGTGCTTTGTTCTTTTGGAATTCCTATTGTGGTATGCTCTAGTGATTTCCAGGATAAGGGTTTTATGCAAAGTAATACTGCAGCAGTATAGTCTGTTTTTTTCAAGGCTTATTTGTTCCTTGCCTAAGCTTACCAGATCAAAAATACCTTAGCTCATCAACTGGGCACGATCCAGAGAAGAAGTAAGAATCTCTCATTAAATAATCACTTACTATATGCCAGGTATTGTCCCAAGTTCTTATAATACCAAGCCAAGGATGAAACTATCCCTTTTCACCAGAAACTTACATGGGAAGGGAAGAGACAACAACTACAGAAATAAATATATACAGAATAAATATAAAGGAAAGAAATTTAAAAATTCATCAGTCATTCATTGTTAGTTACTAAAGTACTTAAACCCAAGGTAGTTTTGGAGATAATACACCTTCCCCTTTTCTATGCAGAGATTTGAACCTCTTGGTATGGAACATTGTCAGATTAGGTTAATTGATTTTGCTGAACTAATTTTCCCCCTTTTTTTCTTTTTCATTCTTTGTTGTCTCCCTTTGATGGTCCCTCAGATAAGGGAGTGAGGGAACCATATATTTAGAAATGAAGGTAATGTAAAAACAAAAGATATCATTAAAACTTTTTTTTAAATGTTCTCTCTCCTAAAGGATATCTCTTATAGGCATTGGCAATGCTACCAGGCCTCCACATGTTTTTGTATAACCCAAGCTAAGACTGTGTTTTACATTTTGTCAATAAAGTTTTATTGTATATAAACATGTATTTTAAAAATAGTTCAAAGGCTATACAAAAACAGACAGGGCCCAAGTTTGCCAAACCCTGTTAAAATGTAAGGATTGTTTTCCTCTTCATATATTTCAGAACAGTATTACCAAAATGGTTTATCTTATATGGAAGGAACTGAGGATTTGTATCTAAACAACATGAAGCAGCTGTGGAAGAAGCACCTACTCATAGAGAGCATTCTTTAAAAGTATTCCCTTGTTGCCTTTGGAACAATCCACTGACTCACAAGTTGAGACTGAATATTAATATACCTCGTCAGCAGGATTATCATTGCAGATATGAGCAGTTTGAGTATATTTTTATCTCCTTAATTTTATATACTTGCAGGGTGTAGGGGGAATGGTGGAGAAAATAACTCCAGAGTGCCATTTTATACTAATATTGCTTTGGTATTTCTTTCTACTTCCTAATTTCTGTAGCTTTCAACGTTTCATTTATCTAAATCGGCCTCAGGCTTCACTTATCTCTAATTCCTCCCAAATCTTGTTTCAACTGATGACATAAAGCTGTGATCTCACTTTAAATTTACTTACCGTGCCATTTCAAAAGTTGCAATGTATTTTTTTTTCTTTTGACTCAGGCAATCACACACTTTAAGTTGGTTCTTCAGTGGAAGCCTTCAGGAGGCACTTATAAATTTCCATTAAGAGCATGAGCAGCAAGCCAATGGTAGGTACCCTCTTAGTTTTCACAGGCTGAGTTCCTGGGGCCCACTAGTGTGGTGAACAAATAATTCAGTATAGCTTTAGGTAAAAAGAATTCTACTAATCTCTCAGATAGTATTTTTAAAGCATTTTTACAGCATATTTCCTCTTGAAATGTTTCTACAGATCTCCCTGAATGAAATTTCAGTATATTTCAATCCACTAATGACACCTCTATTTTTCAAAATTCTGTAGTTTTAGAAGCAAGCTAATTAATAATTAAGATGAAGAAATGTTTTGAAATTTTTTTTTGGTAGCCCAAGTACATATATGTATACATTTTTAGGGGGAGGATTAAGGAAATGAAAAAAGTGAAATGAGAAAAGAACATATGACTCTAACTTTTGTGAAACAGGGAGAATAGAGAAGTTTTTCCTCCTTCTGTCTTCATATAAAAACAAGCCAGTTATTAAGGTGGGAGATGTTGTCAAACTTTATGTCCTAAAAATAGTTTTCTAACTGGGTGGAAATCTTTCAAACCAAGTAAGCAGAATTAAATTCTTTTTTTTTTTTTTTTTATAAACAGTTCCCCACTGGATACTCTGTAGAAACTGGGAAAAAAAAACAAACAAACAAAAAAAAAACTTCTTTAGTGAATGAATGATTTAGTACAAATAGGATTTTGGTTTGGTTCCTATTTTTTTAACAGTACTTTTCTTGTTTTATGTGTCATTTCCTCTAGGTACATAGGGAGAAAGAAAAGTTGATTTAGCTGCAAAGAAGAATATTCTGGTTCATTCACTTGCCCTCCATCTATTTGGCAAGATAAAGCTGTGAGAAATTGGAGTGGATCCATTCTTTCCTTATTATTAATAACTAGGAAAACAATGTTTTGGCTTCTGGGAAAACATGCCGAGGCAAATACTGCTAAGAATTTTAGTCAAAATCAATATGGACAAGTTATTGAGTTAAGAAATTTGCACCCAAATCTTTGACAAAATAGCAATTTATAACTAAATACATTTGTGGGAACTGGGCCAACCAGAGTATACTCAGGGAGTAAAAATCTGTTTTAAAAGAAAAAAGATTTTTAATCCTACCATCTCTTTTTTTTTTTAACTTTTATTTTAGTTTGTGTCATTCATTTCCACAAGATTTTGAGTTACATATTTTTTCTCCCTCTTTCCCCCACCCACCACCCCAAAACAGCCATCCCAGTGTGTCCCCCCTCCCCCAGTCTATTCTCTCCTATGTCACTTTTCGGTAGGGCAGTATTGAACTCCCAACCACAGTGCCTGTGTATCTCAAGTTGCAGTTGGATGTAGTCAATAATAATAATAATAATAATAATAATAATAACTGCATATATATATATATGTATAGATAGATAGATAGATAGATAGATAGATAGATAGATACACATTCATAACATTTGATTATGGAACTCCAGATTCCAGATTCTTTCT
>CM053580.1:169009697-169032060 GCA_028627135.1 Pseudochirops cupreus | reverse complement strand
CATTCTTCATGCTTATTGGAGGCCCCTGGTGGGGGTGCTCTGGCTGTGCTCTCCTTCTCCCTCTCTCTCCCATTATCTTTCTTTTCCCCAAAGAAGGAATCTAGGGTTTGGGAGCTGTTCTTACTTTGCTTCTTATGCTTATTCTTACTCATGGTTGTTCAGTCCGTGGTTTTTTTTTTTTAAATCTCTGTGGGGCTCTGCTTCCAGAAGGGAAACCTCTGTCCCAAATCACTGGGGTCCTCCCGGCTGCCGTAGCTCTCAGGAAGGTGCTGGGACTCTCCCTACTTACTTCCGGCAGAGTGGATAATGAAGACTCTAAGACCAAGGCCCAAGAGGGCGATCTGGATCTAGGCAGCTCAACACGAGAGCACTGGCCTCAGAAAAATCACTTAGCCCCCTGCTGTCTGCAGGCCACGGGCGGGAAGCTGCAACGTGGAGGCGGGTGCAAAACCTCTGCCTTTTGCTTTTCCGCTCTGGAGGCCTTCTGGCCAAACTGCTCCCCTCCCAAATTCGCAAGTCCCACTGAGCTGCTGGCAGCTACCGCTAATCTGCTCACCTGAGAGGCTCCTCTGCCCCTCCCGTCCAGCCACCCCCGGGGCACAGCCGTGGCTTCAGGCCAGGCTGGTTTTGGTTCGCAGTGCTGATATGGTTCCTCGTAGCCTAACTGACTTTAGTGGGAAGTATCTTTGTGTGCATTTTCGAGTTCTAGGATTGGTTTAGAGTCCTGTGTTATGGGTATTTTGGGGTGGCTATGTGAGAGCTGCAATATGTTGCTGCTGCTACGCCGCCATCTTGGCTCCACCCCCCCAACATCTCTTTTTACGAAATAAAGATACCTTTCAATAAGAAATTATCAAGGTCAGGGAATTAAAAGGGGTTATGATAAGAGGTAAACAATAAAAATTCAGTTTTGAGGCAGTGTTGACATGCTTTTCTATTATAATTTCTCAGTCATATAATATTAATGTTTTCTGGAATATTTTCTAGTAAGCTCTTCTGTAATATCAGCTAGGTGGCAAAGTAATTAGAGTATAAACATGGAGTCAGGAAGAACTTAATGTGAATTTTGCCTTTTTGCCTGGTTGGCATATGATCCTGGACACATCACTTAACGTATACTACATATATATACATCTTCCTAAGTTTGCTTACTGGCTTTGTCACCCTGGGCAAGTCATTCAATGCCACAGTTCCTCATTTGTAAATGAGCCAGACAAGGAAATGACAAACCACTCCAATATCTTTGGCAAGAAAATGTCAAATAGGGTCATAAAGAGTCAGATAACTGAAAATGACTGAATATACATAAATACACACATATGTATACATGGATATTTATACAAGTATGTAAATGATGCTTTACAAACCTAAATGCATTATATAGATAACAGTGTTTTTCTGTGTTTGTGGTTTTTTTTATTTGTTTGGGTTTTTTGTTTTGCTTTGTTTTATTTTTACTATTAAAGAGATGTTTCAGTGGTAGCATTGGACTAAGAATTCCAAGACTTGGCTTCTCATCATGACTCTACCACTTATAACCTTTCTAAAGTTCTGTATGTCTCTATTTCTTCATCTGTAAAATAGGAATAAATATACCAGCCCAATCTTACTCTTAAGATTGTCCCATATGAGTTTAATATATGTAAAGCTACCTTAAATTAAAAAATATATATATATAATTAAGGCATGATGCTATTATGCTGTGTCGTTTATCTCCTGAATAACTAAATCTCAGTTGGCAGTAGGAAAAGAATAAATTGGTAGAAAAAGGATGTCTGGGAACCAGGAACAAGACATATCAGCAAGGGCAGCACAGATGGTCCAGGGAATTTCTTGTGACAGAAAATAGGAAGAGGTCAAAGTAGGCAGGTGGTATTAGCAAGTTTAAAATAATATGCAATACGTCAATGTTCTGATAGGTGGATAGAACATTAATACTGTCTAATGTCAGACAGCGAGAAAAGTTTAAAGAGCAGAGACATCTGGAAGTAGGTGCGTAAGGAATGATTTATGAGGACTAGCATTCAAGGGCATATCTCTAGGTCAAAAAGCATTGCAGAGGGAAGAAAATAAGACTCCAGTTGCAGAAGAGATACAACAATACTAATAGTTAAAATTTATATAACAATGTAAAGTTCATAAGCAACATATAGATGATAATATAAGCAATTCTACCTTAGGCTTTGGGAGCAGGGGCACAACAATGTCACTCTATTTCTTTTTCTTTCTCCCCCATAATTTATTTTTTTTTATTTTTCAGCATGCGCTTCCACAAACTTTTGAGTTCCAAAACTTCTCCTCCTCTCTCCCCTATCACCTCCCAAGACAGCATGCAATCTGATATATGCTCTATATATACATTGACATTAAACATATTTTCACATTAGTCATGTTTCCAAGAAGAAATATAACCAATGGAATGAAACACAAGAAAGAAGAAACAAAACAAAACAAAAAAGAAAGATAGCAAAATGTATGCTTTCATCCACATTCAGACTCCACAATTCTTTCTCTGAATGTGGACAATATTTTCCATAATGAGTCTTTTAGAGTTGTCTTAGCGCCTTGCATTCCTGAGAACAACTAAGTCTATCAAAGTTAGTCATTGCACAATGTGGCTATAACTGTGTACAATGTTCTCCTGGTTCTGCTCCCCTCATTCAGCATCAGTTTATATAAATCTCTCCAGGTTATTATGAAATTTCATTTCTTATAGCACAATAGTATTCCATTACATTCATATACCACCGCTTATTTAGCCATTCCCAAATTGATGGGTATCCCCTCAGTTTCTAATTCTTTGTCACCACAAAAGGAGCTGCTATAAATATATTTGTTCATGTGCGTCATTTTCCCAGTTGTATGATCTCTTGGAGATACAGCTGTAGAAGTGGTATTACTGACTCAAAGGTTATGCACTTTTTATAGTCCTTTGGGCAAGTTCAGAAGAGCTCTCCAAAATGGTTGGATCTGGTCATAATTCCAGAAAAATATATTGGTGTTCCAATTTTCCCACATCTTCTCCAGCATTTATCATTTTCCTGTTTTGTCATGTTAGCCAATCTGACAGATGTGATGTGGTACCTAAGAGTCATTTTGGTTTGCAATTCTCTAATCAATAGTGATTTAGAGCATTTCTTCATATGACTATAGGTAGCTTTAATTTCTTCCTCTGAAGACAGCCATTTCATATCCTTTGACCATTTACTAATTGGGGAATGACTTTTTTCTTATAAATTTCTCTCAGTTCTCTATATATTTTAGAAATGAGGCCTTTATCAGAGACACTGGTGATAAACATTCATTCCCAGTTTTCTGCTTCCTTTCTAATCTTAATTGCATTGGCTTTGTTTGTGCAAAAACATTTCAATTTAATGTGATAAAAATTATCCATTTTGCATTTCATTTTGTTCTCTATCTTTTGTTTGATCGTAAATTCTTCTCTTCTCCAGAAATCTGACAGGCAAACTATTTCTTGCCCTCCCAGTTTGTTTAGAGTATCACCCTTTATATCTAAATCATATACCCATTTTGACTTTATTTTGGCATATGGTGTAAGACATTGGTCTTTGCCCAGTTTCTGTCATACTATTTTCCAGGTTTCTCAGCAGTTTTTGTCAAATAGCAAGTTCTTATCCCAGAAACTGGAGTCTTTGGGTTTATCAAACAATACATTACTGTAATCATTGACTACTGTGTCCTGTGTATATACACTATTCCACTGATCCACTACTTTGTTTCTTAGCTGGTACCAAGTAGTTTTGAGGATTGCTGCTTTATAATTCAATTTCAGATTTGGAATGGCTAAGCTACCTTCCCTAGCACTTCTTTTCATTAATTGCCTCAATATTCTGGACATTTTTTTCTTCCAGATAAATTTATTTTTCTACCTTTTTTTTTAGGGGGGGAAGGCAAGCCAATTGGGGTTAAGGGACTTGCCCAAGATTACACAGTTAAGTGTCAAGTGTCTGAGGCTGGGTGTGAACTCAGGTCCTCCTGACTCCGGGTTTGGTGTTCTATTCGCTGTACCACCTAGCTGCCCCTCTATTTTTTCTATCTTTATGAAACATTTTTTTGGTAGTATAATTGGCATGACACTAAATAAGTAAATTAATTTATGTAGAATTATTGTTTTTATTATATCAGCTCAGCCTCCTCATGAGCAACTGATGTTTTCCAGTTATTTAGATCTGACTATTTGTGTGACGTGTTTTGCAATTGAATTCATATAGTTCCTTGGTTTGCTTTGGCAGGTAGACTCCCAAATATTTCATAATGTCTACAGTAACTTTAAATGGAATTTCTCTTTCTCTTCCTTTTGGGCTTTGTTAATAATACGTAGGAATGCTGAGGATTTATGTGAGTTTATTTTTTATTTTGTAACTTTGCTAAAGTTATTTATTATTTCAAGTAGTTTTTTGATTCTCTAAGTATATCATATTATCTGCAAAGAGTGATAGCTTTGTTTCTTCTTTGCCTAATTCCTTCAATTTCTTTCTCTTCTCTTTCTCTCCTTGCTAAAGCTTATCTTTCTAGTACAATATTGAATAACAGGGGTGATAACGCACATCCTTGCTTTGCCCCCAATCTTATTGTAAATCCTTCTAGCTTATCATTACATATAATACTTGCTGATGGTTTTATATAGATGCTACTTATCATTTTAAGGAAGACTCCATTGATTTCTATGTTCTCTAGTGTTTTTTTTAAAATAATAATGGGTGTTGTATTTTGTCAAAAGCTTTTTCTACATCTATTGAGATATTCATGTGATTTCTGCTACTTTTGTTGATATGATCAACTATGTTAATAGTTTTCCTAATACTGAACCATCCCTGCATTCCTGGAATAAATCCTACCTTGTCATAGTGTATTATTCTCCTGATAAGTGTAAAGCCAAGCATGAGCAGCTTTCCAGTGCATGGCTACTGTGAACAGCTTTCAAGGTTTTGATTACATAGTATAGGAAACACTATATTTATTCAATAACAAAATAGAGCAAAACATTCACAGTAAATCAAGGTATAGCATTCACAATATAACAACTTATCACAGATAATAAAAATACAGCATTCACAATGACTTATCACTAAAATGGCCACACAGTTTTCACCACAGTGATCACATAGTTTTGAACAAAGTATAATCATTTAGTAAATCAGTCCCTTAGTAACTCAATCATTCAATCATCCTTAAGAAGATTTGCTTCCTTAAGGGTCACAAAATACAAGAGTCAAAGTTCTCTGCTCATGAGGCACACTAAGTTACAATTCAGTCACTATTCAGTCATCATTCACTATTTAATCATCAGAAAATACACAGGCCATCCACCCCCTCAGTCACAAGTAAATCATAATCTTCTCAGTCAGCACACAGTATCCAAGTAAAGTCTTCATTCAGCTTGCCTTGGGGTAGGCTCTCAGATTCCTTGGATACCCTCTATGGTTCCAGCTCCTACCTGGATTCATCAGGCTGTCACCTAGGTTCAAAGGCAGATAACTCCCAGCTCCTTGTCCAGCTCTCATACAGTCCCTGTTCCATGGTGTCCAGTCCACCTTAAATCCTTCATAGTCTCTATCCTTGGGAAATTAAGCCTTAGCAAAGCCACAAAAAGACAAAACACAGGCACCACAGTCATGCTTCCTCAGTCTTCAGCAGCTCTGGCTGGTCCTCAGAAATCCTCAGCAGCTTGGCTGGCCTTCAGCCTCAGCAGCTCCTCAGCAGCTTCTCAGCAGCTCTGGCTGTCCCTTGGATTCAGCAGCTTCTCAGGAGCTCTGGTTGACCCTCAAACTCAGCAGAAGTTTTATCTGGTTCCCAGAATCAAAATCGTTTCAGCCAGGTTCTCAAAATAAAAATCATTCTCTTCATGCCTGGGCCTCTCTTCCTCAGCCTCCAGAACCTGGCTCCAAAAACATCTGTCTGACTCAGCAGGAGCTTCTCCTTATATACACATGGCATTAACTCCGTCCTGTTTCAGCCATTTTCTGTTTCAACCCCTTCCTCTTATGTCAGCAACAGGGGTTCATACCTTCTGTTCCTTTAACAGAGACTTGATTAATTACTAAGTGTTAAATACCTATTACCTTTGGAAATACAAAGAGATCTTCAAAATCAAATTACATTACCATTACAATAAGTTACTGCAATCTTTTTGCTGATATTTTATTTAAAATTTTTGCATCCATATTCATTAGGGAAATTGTTTGATAATTTTCTTTCTCTGTTTTGACTCTTCTTGGTTTAGGTATTAGTACCATATTTTTAGCATAAAAAGAATTTGGTAGGATTAATTCTTTGCCTATTTTCCCAAATAGTCTATATAGTATTGGAATTAATTCTTCTTTAAATGTTTGATAGAATTTGCTTGTCAATCAATCTAGCCCTGGAGATTTTTTCCTAGGGAGTTCATTGATGACTTGTTCAATTTCTTTTTCTGAGATGTGGCTATTTAAGTATTTTGCTTTCTCCTCAGTTTGTCTGGGCAATTTATATTTTTGTAAATATGCATCCATTTCACTAAGATTATCAAATTTGTAGGCATATAGTTAGGTAAAACAGTCCCTAATTATTGTTTTAATTTCCTCTTCATTGGTGGTGAGTTCACCCTTTTCATTTTTGATGCTGATAATTTTGTTTTCTTTTAAATATCAAATTAATCATAGGTAGGTTTACCTAATTTATTGTTTTTTTTTAAATAAAACTAGCCTTATTTTTATTTATTAGTTCAATTGCTTTCTTAATTTCAATTTTATTAATCCCTCTTCTGTTTTACAGAATTTCTAATTCGGTATTTAATTAAGGATTTTTAACTTGATTTCTTATGACAAAGTGATAGTGGAAATACCTTTCTGCTTTATAAGCTCAAGTAAACAATAAATGTATAAACATAATTTTTTGTGTATTGTAACTATCATGGAAATGCTTTTATATATATCTCCCAAAGTTTACTTAGGTCCCAATGAGTAGATTCTTACCTTCTGGTCAGTCTGTACTCTTCAGCAGTTGTCAGAGGTTAGAAGTAGAAATAACTAAAGTGTGGCCTACTGCTGTGATGTACTAGACAGTCAGGAAATTGATCAGCAAGAATATGAGTGTCCTAAAGGTAGTTATATTGTAGAAGGTAGAAAAAAAATGTGTTAATGGAAGTCAGCTATCAAGCTTTGACCTTGTCAGGTCATTCAGGAGGAAGGGCACAAACATTTAAGAAGGTCAGGAAAGATTTCCTTTAGGAGATGGCTTTAAATAGCAACTGCTAGAGAGGGAGGAATTCCATGATACAGAGGTTAGGAGGAAGTTCATTCCAGACATATAGGATGGCAAAGGAAAAGGATTGATGATAGGAAATGTATTGTTGCATGTAAAGAAAAGAGAGAAGGTAAATTTGTCTAGATCAGAGTCAGAGACAGGAAGTCATATCTAATTCTCTTACTGATTCAGAAAAGTACCTATACCTGTTTCTATTAATGATTTTGCTGTTTTTCCATTCATCCTAGCTTGATTCTCAGATTCACCTTTGACTCCTCTCTGTTAGCTCCAACATATGAGCAGCTGCCAAACCTTCACAATTCTTTTTTTTTCAGAAATTCAAGTAAACTAAGCTATTTTCCATTCTATGAAGTCATTTGTATTTCGCAAAGTCAGTATCTTTGCTTGTGATGTTTTTGTAACCTAAAATGTGCTTCATTCTTTATCTCTATCTTTAAAATTTCTATCATTGAATACATAACAAAACAAACAAAAAAAGCAGCCTAGCTCTAATGCCACTCCTTACATGAAGAAGGAAGCTTTCTATTGTATAGCAAAAAGAATTCCAGAATTAGAATCAAAAGACATGGTTTGGAAGTTTTGGCTCTTGCTCCTATTTATTGTGTGGCCTTGAGTGCATTTTCTCTTTGGGACTCAGTTCTTCAATTGAATTTAATAAGTATTTATTAAATGCCTACTATTTAATGCATACTGGCTGTGTGACACTAGGCAAGTGACTTAACTTCTCAAAACTCCATGCGATTTTCAAAGACTATTGGCTACAGATAAGGCTTTACATTCCAAAGGAAGAAGCAGGTTACTCAACTAAGAGTTCCTAATACCAATTAAGTCACAAATCTAGTCTCTATCTCTATGCCATGCTGTACTGAACAAGAATGAAAATAGTTCCTGTTTTCAAGGAGTTGATGCCTATTGTTTTCTACCTATGTGAAAAGGTTGGATAAAATATAATGTAATGTCCAATTATCATCAAGAAATCTGAGGATAGAAAGGTCATTTAGTCCTTCCTTCTTGGAGATGATGAAAGCAAGGTCTCAAGTGATGTGATCTGCCAAAGATATGAGAAGTTTTGAAGAGCAGACTTGGAATTTATTCTGACTCAAAGCCCAGTGATCTCCAGTTTATTGTTTTATGCTTTTTTTTGGATTTTGGAATTCTTCAAATGCTTCAATATAATACCCCCATCCAATCAATAAATGATATTTAGTAAGGTCCCTTTATGGCCAAGCACTTCACCTAGAAGTAGAGACACAAAACAGTGAATGAAACAATCGCTATTCACGTTTAGCCTATATCCTAGTGTGAAGATATAGAATAAAAATGATTAAATACAAATTTAACCACAGCATCATTCAGGAGGAAAGGCACAAACATTTAGGAAGATCAGGAAAGATTTCCTTTAGGAGATGGCTTTAAATAGCAACTTCTAGAGAGGGAGGAATTCTATGAGACAGAGGTAAGGAGGAAGTTCATTCCAGACATATAGGATGGCAAAGGAAAAGGACTGATGATATGAAATGTATTGCTGTATGAAATTAAAAGAAAGAAGGCTAATTTGTCTAGATCAGAGTCAGAGATAGGAAGTAATATCTAATGGGTCTGGAAGGAGAGGTTGAGGAAAGGCTTTAGTAGCCAGATAAGGGAGTTCATATTTTGTCCTAGATGAAATAGGGAATCATTGAAATATATGGAATATAGGAATCACTTCTTTACTTAAGAAAAATTATTGAGTGCAGCTAAGATGATCTAAAGATGCCAGGAAGGTGCCTTAGCTCTCTCTAGTTTCCCTTGGAAACAATATTAAATCAAACCTCTAAATGCATTCTGGGGAGACAGAACCCCCAAATGACAGAGGGAAACAATTTTCCAGCCTAAGGTAACTTTAACAATGTAAGAAAAAGGTGGTCTCACTTTGGGAAAAGGAGAGCACAGCTCAAGCCAGACAGTGTCCAGGCAAGCTGAGGGAAGCTCTTAGCTACAGCACAGACCAGCAACTGAGGCCTCTCAATCTGGGCTCAGCAGGCTAGTGGCATAGCAGGGCAGCTGTGAGGCCTCAAGCCCAGCACCAGTAGGAAAATTGCCAGCCCTGGAACCCTGGCACAAGAGGCACAATTAGGCTGGGCTACCCCAGTGCTTAAGTC
This sequence comes from Pseudochirops cupreus, assembly GCA_028627135.1. NCBI lineage: Eukaryota > Metazoa > Chordata > Mammalia > Diprotodontia > Pseudocheiridae > Pseudochirops > Pseudochirops cupreus. The sequence goes on along the minus strand of CM053580.1, from coordinate 169,022,653 downwards.
AAGCCAGAAGCGTATGAGGACCTGATGTGGAAAGCCAGTGACCAAACCTTTGGCCCCCAGAAAAAGAAGCTTGCAACAGTGCCCTCCGTGCTCTAGGAACAGAGCTCAACTTTGAAAAATGAGCAAAAAAAATCCCCAAATGAGCCCTGACTATAGAAAGTTACTATGGCAACAGGGAAGATACAAATACAAACTCTGAAAAGCACAAAAATGTCAAAATGCCTACATGAGAAGCTTCAGAGGGGAATATTAATTGGTCTCAAGCCAAAAAAAATCCTCTTGGAAGGGCTCAAAAAGGATTTTGAAAGTCAAGTAAGAGAGGCAGAATAAAAATTGGGAAAAGAAATGAGAGTTATGCAGAAGATTTGCCCAAATGGAAAAGGAGGCACAAAAAAATCCCTCCTTAAAACGTAGAACTGGCCAAAAGGAAAAAGTGATACAAAAACTAACTGAAGAAAATAGTTCCTTAAAAATTTGAATTGAGCAAGTGGAAGTTAACGTCTCTATGAGACATTAAGAAACGATAAAACAAAATCAAAAGAACAAAAGAAAATAGAATAAAATGTGAAATGCTTCATTGGAGATATAACTGACCTGGAAAATAGATCCAAGAGAGATCATTGTAGAATCATTGAACTACCTGAAGCCATGATTGAGAAAAGGGCCTGGAGAGCATCTTTCAAGAAATTATCAAGGTAAACTGTCATGATATCCTAGAAAATAGTCATTGAAACAATCTACTAATCAACTCCTGAAAGAGATCTATTAAAATTTTGAGAAATATTGTAGCCAAAATCCAAAATTATGTGGAAAAGGAGAAAATACTGCAAGCAACCAGAAAGAAACAATTCAAATATCAAGGAACCACACTCAGAATTACACAGGACTTAGCAGTTTTTGCATTAAAGCATTGGAAGGTTTGGAATATGATATTCCAGAAGGCAAAGGAGCTTGAAATACAACCAAGAATCTCCTACCTAGCATAACTGAGCATAGCCATTCAGGAGAAACAATGGATATTCAATGAAATAGGGGACTTTCAAATATTCCTGATGAAAAGACCAGAGCTGAACAAAAAACTGCATCTTCAAATAAAAGACTCAAGAAAAGCATAAAAAAGTAAACGGGAAAGAAAAAAAAATGTTATTCAATAAGGTTAAACTATTTATCGCCCTACATAGGAACATGACTCTTGTAACTCTTGAGAACTGGTCTCTATTAGGGCAGTTAGAAGGAATATACCTAGTCAGAGGGTGTGGGTATACGTTGACTTTGATGTGACAATATTAAAAAAAGAAAATTAACAAAATAAAAGAATGAAAAAATTAAAGAAAAAAGTAAAGAGTTAAAAAAAAGGATTGTATTGAGAGAAGAAGTAAGGGGGATGCAGGATAGGATAATTCACATCACATGAAGAGGTGCAATAGACTTATTGTAGTAGAGGCAAGGAAGGGAGGGGGTGAGCATTGTTTTAACCTTACTCTTACCAGCCTTGGCTCAAAGAGGGAATAACATACAAATTCAGTTGGGTATAGAAAATTATCCTGAATTTTAGGGAAGTAGGAGGGAAGGAGAAATAAAATGGAAGAGGAAACAATAGAAGGGAGGGCCCAAGTAGGAGAGAAAAGGGGAAAGAATAGAGGTGGGGCTGATAGAAGGGAGGGAATATTAAGGGAGGTGGTGGTCAAAAGCAAAGGACTGGTGAGTAAGGACAGGGTGAAAGGAGAGAAAAAAGTATAAACAAGGAGAAAATAGGATGGAGGGAAATACAAATTAGTAATGCTAATTGTGAGTGTGAATGGGATGAACTCCTCTCCCTCTCAAAAAAACAAACACACCCCAAAACCAGGAATGGATAGCAGAGTGGATTAAAAACCAGATTTCTATAATATGTTGTTTACAAGAAACATTGGAATCAGAGAGACACACACATAGTAAAGGCAAAAGACTGGAGCAGAATATATATTATGCACCAGGTGAAGTAAACAAAAACAAAACACAACAAAACCCAAGACAGCAAGGGTAGCAATCCTGATCTCAGCCAGAGCAAAAGCAAAAATAGATACAATTAAAAGGGATGAAGAAGGAGACTACAACTTGCTAAAAGGTAAAATAAGCAATGAAATAATATCAGCACTAAACATATAAGCCCCTAATGCTATAGCATCAAATAGAGGAAAAGTTAAATGAGTTACAGGATGGAACAGACAGCAAAACTATACCAGTGGGGGAACTCAAACTTCTCCCTTTCAGAACTAGATATGTCTAAATGCAAAATAAACAGGAAAGATGTTATGGAGATGAATACAATTTCAGAAAAGTTAGATATGATAGAGCACTGGTAAAAACTGAAAGATGATAGGAAGTAATATATCTTTTTCTCAGTGGCAAAGGATACCTACACAAAAATTGATCATGTATTACAGCATAAAAATGTCACAATCAAAAGCAGAAAGGCAGAAATACTAAATGTATACTTTCCAAATCACGATGCAATAAAAATTATGTGACTAAAGGGCCATGGGAATATAGACTAAAAGTTAATTGGAAACTAAATAATCAAATCCTAAAGAATGAGTGGGTCAAACTACAAATCGTATAAATAATCAATAATTTCATCAAAGAGAATGACAACAGTCAGATAACATGCCAAAATTTATGGGATGCCATCAAAGTAATTCTTAGGGAAATATCTCTAACTACTTACATGAATAAAATAGAGAAAGAGGAGATCAATGAATTGGGCATGCAGCTAAAAAAGCTAGAAAAAGAACAAATTAAAAATCTCCAATTGAATAAAAGTTAGAAATTCTGAAAATAAGACCCAGTTTTGTAAGGGAAAAAAACCCTCCAATGGTATAGATAAACTTCTGGATAATTTAATTCAAAAAGAAAGAAAGAAGAAAACTAAATTAGCAGTATCAAAAATGAAGGGGAAATTTAAAGCAATAATTAGGAGCTAGTTTGCCCACTGTAAGCCAATAAATCTGACAATCTAAGTGAAATGGATGCATATTTACAAAAATATGAATTGACCAGATTAACAGAAGAGGAAATAAAATAGCTAATAAATTCCACATTAGAAAAAAATCAATATGGATTAGAGAAATGAAAATCAAAACAACTCATAGGTACCACATCACACTTGTCAGATTGGCTAACATGATGAAACAGGGAAAGTATAAATGCTTGAGAAAATATGGGAAAATTGGAAGACTAATATATTGTTGGAGGAGTTTTGGATTCATCCAACCCTTTTGGAGAGCAATTTGGAACTATGGCAAAAGGCCTATAGAAATGGGCATACACTTTGACCAAGCAATAGCACTTCTAAGGCTGTATCCCAAAGAGATCATAAAAATGAGAAAAGAATCCACATGTACAAAAAGATTTATAGCAGTTCTTTCTGTGGTGGCAAAGAATTGGAAATTGAGGGGATGCCCATCAATTGGGGAATGAGTGAAAAAACAGTGATATATAATTGTAATGGAAAACTACTGTGTTATAAGAAATGATGAGCAGGCAGACTTCAGAAAACCTGGAAAGGATTATTTGAACTGATACTGAATGAGTTGAGCAGAACCAGGAGAACATTGTACACAGTTACAACCACAATGCATGACGACTAACTTTGACAGATTGGTTCTTCTCAGGAACGCAAGGTTGTAAGACAACTCCAAAAGGCTTATGCTGGAAAATGTTATCCACATCCAGGGAAAGAACTATGGAGTCTGAATTCAGGTCAAAACATACTATTTTCTCTCTCTTTGGTTTTGTTTTGTTTCTTCTTTCTCATGTTTCATTCTAATGGTAATGATTCTCCTTTACAACATGACTAATGTGAAAATATATTTAATATGAATGTATATGTAGAGCCTGTATCAGATTGCATTCCATCTTGGGGTGGATCAGGGGTGGGAAGTGGAGAAAATTTAAAATTCAAAAGCTCATGGAACTGAATGTTGAACACTAAAAATAAATAAATTAATTAAAAAGGGGAAAAAAAAAGACATTGAACAACTCCTCAATGAACTCCCTAAGAAAAAATCTCTAGGGCCAGATGGATTTACAAGTGAATTCTACCAAAGATTAAACAATTAATTCCAATATCATATAAATTATTTGGGAAAACACACAAAGAAAGATTCCTACCAGATTCCTTTTATGAGACAAATATGGTGCTAATAACTAAACCAGGAAGAGTCAGAACAGAGAAGAAAAATTACAGACCAATTTCCCTGATGAATATTGATGCAAAAAATTTGAGTTAAATATTAGCATCTGTAATGTAGATAAGCTAGAAGCCTTCACAATAATAGCAGGGCTGAAAGAAGGCTGCCCATTATCACCACTATCATTCAAAATGTACTAGAAATATCAACTTTAGCAATAGTAGAAGAAAAAGAAATTGAAGGTATTAGAATAGGAAATGACAAAACAAAGCTTTTACTTTTTGCAGATGATATGATGGCATACTTAAATAATCCTAGATAATCAATTAAAAAACTAATTGAAATAATTTTTACAAACAGTATTTCTGATAAATGTCTCATTTCTCAATTTATAATAATGCAAGTCATTCCCCAATTGATAAATGGTCAAAGAATATGAATAGGCCATTTTCAGATGAAGAAATTAAAGCTACTTGTAATCATATTTTTAAAATGTTCTAAATCATTATTCATCAGATAAATGAAAATTAAAACCACTCTGAGCTATCACCTCACACCTATCATACTGGCCAATATGACAGAAAAGGAAAATTACAAATGTGGGTGAAGGTGTGGCAAAATTGGAACACTAATGCATTGTTGGTGGTATTGCAAAATGATCCAAGCCTTCTGTAGAGCAATTTGGAACCATGTCCAAAGGACTATAAAACTGTGCATATCCTTTGATCCAGGAATTCACATATGTACAAAAATATAACAGGTCTTTTTGTGTGGTAAAGAATTGTAAATTATGGTGATGCCCAAAAACTGGGGAATGGCTAAACAAGTTGTGGTATATGAATGTAATGGAATAATGTTGTGCTATAAGAAATTATAAGCAGACAGATTTCAGAAAAAAAAATCTGTAAAAACTTGCATGAACTGATGCTGAGTGAAGTGAGCGGAACCAGGACAACATTGTATATAGTAACAGCAAAATATCATGATGATCTACTATGATAGATTTAGCTCTTAGCAATACAGTGATCCAAGACAATTCCAAAAGGCTCATGATGGAAAATGTTATCCACATCCAGAGAAAGAGCTATGGAATCTGAATGCAGATCAAATCATAACTATTTTTACATTTTTTGGTTTCTTTTTCTTTCTCATGATTTCCCTCTTTATTATATTTCTTCTTTCATAACATGACTAATGTCAAAATATATTTAATATGATTGTATGTGTATAACCTATATCAGATTTTTTGCTACATTGTGGAGGGAGGTGGGAAGGGAGAGAGAAAAACTTGGAACTCAAAATCTTACAAAAATTGAATGTTGAAAACTATCTTTACATGTAATTTGTGGTTAGTTCAAGGAAGAACCAGGAACTATATTTAATGGTTCTTTGGACAAGTTTTTTAATAGAGCAAAATGATATAAAGGAAAAAAGGATTCAAGTTTACTATCATTATCTTTAGTCTGTTACATCCTGGAAGTAACACAATTTGGTAAGGAATATGCTATGTAGGCATTGTCATTGTCTTTAGTCTGTTATATCCTGGAACTAATACAGAATGTATAATTTGATAAGGAACATATTCTTTAGGTGCCTGAATTCTGAGGGTAAAGGCTTTGATGTCAGGATCCCAAATAAAAGTCCTTTTAAGTGTAGCCCTGGGGGGTTCCAAGGAGCTAGCATAGCACAGAGCCACCAAGCCACATCACAAGGGGTTCCCTAATTAGGGCACACTGTCAAGATTTTTATGTGAGTCATGGATCAGGCTTCCTTGGCTTCCCACAGTAATTAGGAAAATAAAGTATAAATATAATAAATACATTGATCTAGATATAAAATCTAGATAACTAAAATAAAGTACATATATCTTAAGTGCAAAATAATTGAAATTAAAATTAAAAAAAAGAAAATAATCATTTTGTCAGCACTGTGAAGAATAGTTCTGTGCTTAGTGAGCTAGTAAGAGAGTTGGGGCCTGCTCAATTAAAAGGCCATTGCAATACTGCAGGGAAAATGTGAAAAAAAAGCTGAATTAACATGGTGGCAGTGTGAGCAGAAAAAAAAAGGGGGTTAGATATGAGAGATTGGTTAATGTTGTACAAAATTTGTCAACTGATTTTTCCTTTCCCCGAAGTCCCATTTTCTTGTTCTTTTGCTTTTGTGCATACAGCTATTATACCCTTTTCAACATTTATCTGTGCCTTATTCTCTATCTTTATGCTAGGATGTCCCTCAGAGAAAGGGGAAATATTGTGTCTGCTCTGAAAATAGCTTCTTGTATCCCAACAGGCATTGGACTTATGGTCAGAAGACTATTGTTATTACCATCATTGGCCACCAGAAAGTCACTTTAACAGGAGCAGCAATTGCTGAAATGTTTATTGTGCTTTAAAATTGACAAAGTGCTGTGCAGTCATTATTTCATTTCATAACCTTTTTGAACCTTAATGTCTTTTTCTGGATATAATCCTGCCTAGTCTACTTTATATATTTTTTTTCCTGCAGAAAGTACTTTGTAAACCATAAAATGCTATATGAATATGAATTATTATTATCATCATATTATTAATAGCATTTATCTTTGTTATAGTAGAAGTATTTTTCATAGAAAAAATGGCTTTTGTTCCTTTTGCTTGCCTTTACCTAAAACAAACATTCCATTTCTTACGAGTAGTTGTCTGACAGCAGTTTAAGCCCCTCCAAGGAAAGAAGACATTGTGCTTCATTGAATATTTAATAACTTTAAATGTGAGACATTCTCCCAAAGCTCAGGTAATTTTTATTTCATCCTTGAAAACATCTTTGCTCTCCAAAAACAAATTAACACTCAATAATAATTTGTTAAGCAACTACTATATGCCAACCATTGTTAGGCACACAGGAGACAAGACAACAATGTAAAACACTCTCTGATCTCAGGGAGCTTATATGCTATTATGGGAACAAACACTCATCTATATATATATATATATATATATATATATATATATATATATACACACATATACATACATATACATATGTATTAAATATAGTGCAATTTGGGGGATGGGAGTTACATAGATTTAGAGCTGAGAGGATGGTAAGAGGCATCCAGTTCTAATATCTCATTTTACAGATGAAGAAACTGAGATCTGGAAAAGCTAAAGGATTCTCCCAAGATCTTACACACAGCTAGTATGTTTCCTTCTAATGCTCCCTCCACCCTACTAAAAACAAATAAAAACATTTCTTAGAAAAAAGAAAGTAACCATAACCAACTAAAACAAATTCACATATTAATCATGTCAAATACACACAGACATATATTATATATACATACACATGCATGTGAGTGTTTTGTATAGTATATATATGTGCATATATAGATATATAAACTATATGTGCGTACACACATGTGTGTATATTTCCGTATGCATACATATGTGTTTGTGTGTGTGAATCATGATTCCTGTATTTTGAACATTATAGAAAGGTGATGGAGTAGAAATGCAGATACACGTGCATATAGATACACAGATATGTATGCATATGTATATGTATACATTTTATATATGTTGTATATGTGTGCATCTATTTCTGTATCTTTGTATCATATTCAAAAGGCAGGAAATATGACATAATCCATTTTCTGAAATTGTGGTATATTATTAAATTAGGCAGAGTTCTTAAGGTTTGTTTTTTTTTAATGTTTTCCTGTAGTCTTCTATGGAGTGGCCAGACTATGCATCATATATTTCCCAATTTCTAGTGCTCTTGCCTCTGACTTATTTATTATCAAATATGTTTGTGGTTACAGCATCAGCAAATTTTATTTGGTTGTTTTTAGTCCTCCCCATCCTTCTGCTCCTACTGTAGGCAGAACTGTGAGCTTCATGTTTCAGCCCCAAAGAGAACACCTTAGTTAGATTGCAGTAGCCTTCCAGTCCCCCAGAAATGTGCACTTTTGCACTTATTTCCTCTCCCTGTCTGCATCTCTCTCTCTGTCTCTCCCTCTCTATCTGTCTGTCTGTCTGTCTCTCACCTTCCATTGGTTTAATTATCATTTCAATATATCCAGCTTTTCATCCTGTCCTGATTTTCAGTCCACAATCACCAATTTCCCACTGTACCTTTCAAACTGTATGTCTAAGAGACATCTTAGAATTTCATGTCAAAAACTGAACTTAATTCTCTTTTCCCTAAACCTATTCCTCTTCAAAGATTCCATATTTCTATAAACCCATTATTTGCGGTTCATAATCTGGATATTATATAGGACTCCTCATTTTCCTTCACTGCATATATTTGAATACCTACCAGATCTTGACATTTTTGCCTTCACCATATCTCTTACATTAAACTAATTCTCTCCAGCCACACAGTTTTCACTTTAGTTCAAATGCTTAATAATGAGTGAATAAATGAACAAAGCATTTATTGAGAATTTATTATGTGCAAAACATAACACTAAGCAGTGGGGATAGGAGTAGAAAATTGAGATAGTCCCTACTCTCAAGGGGGTTATATTTTAATAGATGAGGAAACCTTGATGGCAAGTTCCAGCTGTAAGTCAGATGAATGAGTTGTGGAAATATATTTCCTTTCAACTGATTTACCCCAGACAATGTAGAGACTTTGGATGTAATCCTATGGTAGTATTTTGTCACTAGTGACTTAGACGTGATAGTGTGAAAGTAAGTTGAAGTGAAATCCAATACAATAGAGAAGTAGGGGTTTGACGTTCCCTGGGCAAGAGATCATAGATACACAGTCTGTGACATTTATGGAGATACTTATATTTTTCTCTCAGTACAGCCCCATTGTACTTTCTTTTGTCACATTACACTGCCAAGTACACCACCCAGCCCTTTATGTGTTGTCTTCCACCATTTGAATATAAGCTATTCGAGGGTAGAAACTCTCCTGGTTGCTTCTATGTAGACTTATCTCTTCTCTGGGGAAAAAAAAATAGGCACTGTGGAGACACAAGATCCACACTGTTAACTTTTTTTCCTTTATTTTGAGTTTAACAAGCTTCATTGATCAATTTCAATTAAAAGAAAAAAATGTCAAATGATTTTATATGAAACCATTTTTTAAATTTCAGGATTTTTTAAGTTTGGGAAACTTAAAAGTTTATAAACTTATGAAATATTTAATGAAATTGAATTTCAGATTTTTTTTTAAAGTTTATGTTATCCTTCTTAGTGTCAGTCTATTTTGCTGATTAATTATCTATGTAATATATACTCACTATTCTGTATTGGACTCTTTTCTTTCTATATTCTCTCTTGGTGACCTCATCAACTCCCAGTGATTCACTACCATCCTTTTGCAAATATCTCCAAAATCTACACATTCATCTCTAGTTTCTCTCCTGAGTTTCTATCCCACATCATCAACTACCTATTAAACATTTAAACATTAATATCTCATAATCTCAATTCAATATGCTGTCAGCTGGATCAGAACTAGGTTCTAACCTGTACGTGGCTGGAGCCTAACAAGCAGAGCAGGTTAGAAACAAGATAGTCAGGATACAAACAGAAGTTTAATTAATTTCAGAGTTAGGGAAATGATGTATGCATGTGGAAGTCTACCCTTCCTTAAGAAGGAGGGCTTAAGGTTGCTAAAGGCTGGAGCTACTTATATACATAAAAAGGGTTGGCTCACAACACAGTCATTCTTAGATCTTGAGATAGTTCTCATGGTTGGCACTTCTTGGGACAAGACAAGTATTCTTGAGTCCCATGGGAACAGTCATTGTCTCAAATCTTGAGGGACATGACCACTTTTCCAGGTATACAACCAGAGTTCTGTGACAATACAGTACCTGTCAATGACAAGGAACAGGGATTGTGAACATGTGATGGATGGCCCTGGGAAATAGGAAGAGCTAAATCCCTTATTGAACAACTGGTGCTGGTCCAAGTAATATGCTTTGCCAGAGGGTGATATCCTGAGTGCAAAGGGTTAGTGTTTTGCCAAACTTAGGACACAATGTGCTTGCTAGGACTTAGCTCTGGGAAACAAGGTATCTCCAAATTTTTTTGACAATGTCCAAAATATAACTCATTATCTCTCTCCCTACAAAGCTATTCTTTTGGTTTTATTCTTGTCTCCTTAATCTCTCTAATCCTACATTTGAAACCAATAGCATAAATTTATTTCTTTCTCTAGAAATTTTTTACATATGTCCCTTTCATCTCTTACATATGTCCTTTTCCCACTACTCACATCATTGTACCCTTAATTCACCTCTCACCTGGACTAATGAGTAGTCCATTTTTTTTTGTCTAACTCTCTAAAATTTCTCCAAACTGCAATTGTTTCTCTTCATAGTTGCTAAAAAAAAAAATCTATTGCCTGATGATAACACCATATCTACTCTATCCCTCAATGAACTCCAGGAGCTCCCTATTACTTCCAGGATCAAATATAAATTCTTTTTTTTTGGGCAGGGGCATTTAAATATCTCCTTAGTCTGACTCCTTCCAGTTTTCTTAAACATTGTTCCACTCCTCATTTTCAATGATCAAGCCATATTGATCTGTGCTTTCTTCCATATGCTCAAACATATCCAATGTTCCATTTCTCATCTCTTTGCTTTTTTCTTTTTGAGGGGGAGGGCAGGGCATTTTGGGGGTTAAATGACTTGCCTAAGGTCACACAGCTAGTAAGTGGGTCAAGTGTCTGAAGCCAGATTTAAATGGAGGTCTTCCTGATTCTAGGGCTGGTGCTCTGTTCACTGCCCCACCTAGTTGCCCCCTCATCTCTTTGCTTTTATAGTAGATGCCCCTTAAACCCGGAATATGCTCCCACTTCACACCCACCTTTTTGAATTCCTGGTGTCCTTCAAGAAAATTAAAGTATTAATTTCTACATAGACTTCCTCAAAAAATCTTACCATATTAATTTTGTATCCATCCCATGTATACATGTACTTATATATAGTTCATACATACATGCATTATCACATGTGCACATGTATGTATGACAGATACATTACCCAACATTCTAATATGTGAATATATACATATATTTGCATTTCCTATTAATCTAGAGAACAATACACTGGAATAACTTTCATATGTATATATACATATATACATATACATGTGTATTAATACACATATTTATGTATATGTATGCATGTCCTTGTCTCTCCAATTGGGACATGAACTCCTTGAGGGGCGGGAATGATTTCATTTTTACTTTGTATCCTAGCATTTAGTAGTCTTTCTGGAACATAGCAAACATTTAATAAATACTTATTGATCAATTTGTATTAGTTATTTATTTGTATCATCCCATTATATTTATTCAATTACTTATTTGTATTAATACGGTAATAAGAAAGCCACCCTATTTGTTTTTCCCCATCTGAACTACTTCTTATTTTCTTCAATGTATTTGCAAATACTTTATTTATTCCCTTTTCTCTCTTTTAAAAATATACTTATCTAACTCTGCCTCTCCATATCAATGGAGGTACCTTCTTGTAGTAGGTATAATCAAGCAAAACAAATTAATGCATATGTTATTTCTGAAAATGTCTATCTTTATCCTGAACCTGTAGTCCATCATCTCTCTTCCAAGAAGTGGTAGGTATATTTCACTATCAGTCTTCTGAAATCACAGTTAGATGCTTTGTTGATCATAGCTCTGATATCTTCAAAAATTGCTTTTCTTTATAATGTTATGTCCATCATTTCAATTGTTTTCCTTGTTATTCTTATTTTCCTCTACATAAATTCATACAAATTTCACGGGCTTCTCAGAATCCATGAAACTTACAATTTCTCATTGTAATAATATTCTTATACTTCAATTTATTAAGCCACTCCCCAAATGATCAGTACTCACATGACCTCCATTTTAAAGGCTTTCTCTAATTACATTAAAAAATAAATATTTATTTAGCCCCTGTTACATTCAAAGTACAATAGCAAAACTGAATATTCTAAAAAGTACCTTAAAAATGTTGACTGTGCATTATAAACATGGAAACTGAGAGCTTTTGTGATTTTTTTTGTTCTCCCAAATAGCTGGCAAAATTAGCATTATTTTATACCTAACAATTTCTATGTTTGTGTAAATTGATGTGAATAAAAGTTTTCTGGCTAATAGATTGTAAGTAGAATAAAGTAGATATGGTGGATAAACATAGATAATGCTGAGATCCCATTGATTATTTCACCTATTTAAAAGTAATTACCTTTGTTAGGGAAGAAAAGTTCTTCATTGAATCAATCAGAAAAATGGTGTCAATAAAGCCTGCAATACTGCTTTGAATCAATTAAAGTCATTATGTGAGAAACTTGGTTGTACCCTAAGACATTTGTATAAAGGGAAAGATATCTCAGAATTATACAGAAAATCCTGGTGCCTAAAATTGGAGAGGAAAGAATGTGGTGATACAAAGCTGATCAAGAACCAATAATTCTTTGGCTTAGGGAAAGAATGACATAAACTCTAAACTGGGCATCTTGCCACACAGAAGAGTAGGGGGTACGGGGATGAGAGGTGGGCTGATGGAGGGGAGGGCTGATGAATGTTCACATTTCTGTAGAGGGAGAGGGACAGGGTGGAGAATGCATGGGGGGGGGGCAGGATAGGAAGAAGGAACATTTAATCAGACTCTCACAGTGTGCTCACTATGGAGAGGTTCTGCGTAATTTCACATGTTCAGCCTGTATTTGATTGCTTGTCCTTCCAGTGGGGTTGGGTGGTGAGGGAGGAGGAGAAAGAATCTGGAATCTGGAGTTCCATAATCAAATGTTATGAATGTGTATCTATCTA
>CM053580.1:168982985-169009197 GCA_028627135.1 Pseudochirops cupreus | reverse complement strand
GGAGAGAATAGACTGGGGGAGGGGGGACACACTGGGATGGCTGTTTGGGGGCAGTGGGTGGGGGAAAGACGGGGAGAAAATATGTAACTCAAAATCTGGTGGAAATGAATGATGCAAACTATAATAAAATTTAAAAAAAATAAAAAATAAAAAAAATTAAAATAAAAAAAAAAAAAGAACCAATAATTCTCCACAATGCCCCAGACAAGGAAAAGAATTAGGACTGCTATGGCAGAGAATGAAGATATTGAGAGAGGCTATCTCTATAGGCATCTAAGAGCAGAAGAGATGGCTTAATGATGCCACTTGTCTACCTACCTACTCAGTCACTGAGTAGGTTAATATTCTAATGCAATGACAAACCATAATTCCAGAAGACTAATACTGAAGTGTGCTCTCAGTGATTAGACATAGAGGTAATTTACTTACAGTGAAGAATGAGATATCCATTGTTTACATGACCAATGAAGGAATTTATTTTCCTCAACAATGGATATTTGTTGTGATTTCTTTATTCTTTTCTTATTGTTCAATGAGACAAGGTAGGGGTAGGAGTGGAACGCAGAGAAAATAAATTTGTTAAGTGGAAGGATAAAAAATTAAAGTCATACAAGGTGAATTTTTGGAATCACAAGGCCTTAAAAGTTTTTTGTCATACTATATACAAATATTTTCCCCTCATATCTTTGTATTTCAAGGTAATTACAATATCCAGTGCAAACAAGACAAGTAAATTTGATGGATGGTTTCTTGGAATCATTGATGATGGATGGCTCCCTTTATAAAACAGACTAAAATGATATCATGAGTGGAACACAAGGTTGTGTTTTTTTGTGTTTTTTTTTTACTTCTGGGTGATAAAATGGATAATTTAGATTTTCTGAGGCAGTGAACTTTGTACTTCAATATTGCAGTATCTTTTATTAGAGGCTTATAATATCTTCACAAACATTTAAAAGATTTGTATTTTTTAATTCAATTTCCTCTGAGTATAGTTGTGTTTTTTCTGACTCATTGAAGTCAGGCAAGCTCTGACACTTCCATTCATTATAAAGACCAAAGCTGCTCAAATTAGCTTAAGAGAACGTCACTTTAGAATCTCTGGACAGTCAATACTTCAGCAACATAATTTCAAAGTTCTCATTTCTACTTTCTGCTCTGCCTTCAGTTCCCAACCTCACTTTAGATTGTTGGGTAGAACTAATATCACTTTGTGGTATCAACTATCATTTTAACTTTGATATCTTCCTTCTTATGAGAGACTCTGAATTTTCTGTATTGTGCCTTGCCTGAGATTTTTTTGTATTCTCAATCAGTAATTTTAACTGTTATGCACTTTTGTCCTTTGCAATTCACCTATTTTGTCTAGTTTCATGATCTTTCTAATGCAATTTCACTTATGCTAATCTGTAATAATTGTATTCTAAAGAGACAAGGTCAGAGATGACTCTTTAGGAACTAGTAGGTAAAATTAATAACAAAATGACTAGTCTTTATCCATGAAAATTCAAGACACATTCTATGAATGAAACAAAGAATTAACCATTTATATTATTTTAAGATAGTATTTTCTTTTTCTCTACTTTCTAAATTGTTTTCTCCTGATCTTATCTTATCCTACCTTCTTTTATCTTCATGTACTCAGGAAAGCTATTTGCCTTCTACAGGACATACTGCCTCTTCAATCAGTCATCATTCAGTAAATCAACATCTAGGAAACACCTGGAAATCGTGCTAAAGTCTGATAAATATCCCCACCTCCCCCCCAAAAAAGGCAAAAAATCTTCTTGTCCTTGAGAAGCTTTGATGGGGAAGACAATATACAAATAACTACATACAAAGAAGTTGTATACAGGCTAAATATAGGATAATCAACATAGTGAAGGCAATAGAATTAGGAGTGATTATTTTTAAAAAATCCTGTAGAAGGTAGGAATTTAGTTGGGACTTTAAAGAAGACAGGGAATCCAAAAGGCAGAAATGAGGAAGGAGAATATTTTAATCAGGAGGAACAGCCAGTGAAAACACCAGGAGCCAGGAAATGGAGTGTTTTGTTCAAGGAATAGAAAGACCAGTGCTTGATAAATAGAAGCATATAGAATAATTTGACATATATACATATAAATATGAAACATATACCTATTTGTGTCTAATAGCAGCTATCTCTATTGTGGGGAGGGGGTGAAGGAAGAAAAAAAGGGGAAAAAGTTACATAATAACTTTGCAGTATATTTAGAAAGAATAACAAGTTGTACATGGCAGATTTACAGTTTCATGTGCAATCATATTTTTTAATTGTATTTATAGAAATACTTGATTTATTCTATGAATTGCAAATAAAATAAATTTTTAAAAATAATGCATGTGTGGAATGGGTGTGAGGTTAAAGACTAGAAAAGTAGGGAATGATTAGATTATGAAGGACTTTGTACACCAAAAGAGAGAAGTCGATACTTGATTCTGGATGTGAGAGAGAACTGTTAAAATTTATTAATTAGGGGAGGGGAACATGGTTCAGACTGGCACTTGAAGATTTTTTTTTTTATTTTTGCTTTTTGGAGGGGAAATGCAGGACAATAGGGGTTAAGTGACTTGCTCAAGGTCACACAGCCAAAAAGTGTTAATTTTGTGAGGTCAGATTGAACTCATGTCCTCCTGACTCCAGGGCTGGTGTTCTATTCACTGAGGCACCTAGCCACCCTGAAGAAAATTATTTCAATATCTGAGTGAAGGATGAATTGGAATGGGGAGAGACTTGTTAGGTTGGTAGATCAACCAATAAGACCATGGAGTGGTTCAGGTAAGAAGTTAAGAAGGTCTGCATTAAGGTGACTGGGGGCAAGACCAAAGGAGAAGAGTGTCTATTGGAGAGATGTTGCAAAAGTAATACAGTTGGACCTGGTGAAGTTTAAATTACTGGGGAGGAGGAAGAAGAGTGACTTCCATGAACTGAGGACAAAAAATGCTCATGCAATGTAAGATTTCTTCCTTTTTCCCTTTTGTAGCACCTAGTACCCATTTTACTTTTAATTTCCATTCTTTTATATTAATTTATTTATTTTCTTGTTTACAACATCCATTTCCACAAGATTTTGAGTTACAAATTTTCTCCCCATCTTTCCCATACCCAGCACTTCTAAACAGCCATCCCACTGTATAACCCCCTCCCCAATCTGCTGTCTCCTTGACCCTCTGACTTTCCCGTAGGGCAGGATGGATCTCCCTACCCCAGTGCCTGTATATCTTAATTCCCAGTTGGATGTAGTTTAATAATAATAATAATTATAATTATATGTATGTATATATATACATTTATATTTATATTTAGCATTTGTTTATAGAATTTTAAATTCTAGATACTTTCCCTTCCTCCCTCATCACCCACCCCCACTGGAAGGACAAGCAATTAAATATAGGCTGTACATGTGTAATTATGCAGAACATCTCCACGGTGTTCATATTGTCAGAGACTTATTATATGTCCCTCCTTCCTATCCTGTCCCCCCCCCTTTGTTCTATTCTCTACCCTGTCCCTTTCCCTGTCCTTTTACAGAAGTGTATACTTCCAGGAACTCTTCTCCCCACCTTGCCCTCCCCTCCATCATCCCACCTCTCATCCCCATTCCCCCTGCTCTCCTGTGTGGCAAGTTTAGAGTTTGTCATTCCTTTGCTATGCCAAATTCAGTGAGAGTAAGGTTGACCCATTATCCTTTGCCTTCCTGTTCTTCCACTCCATTGTAACAATTATTCCTTGCCTCTGCTATATGAAATGATTAACCCCATTCTGTCTCTCCCTGTGTCCTCTCATTCTAATCCTCTCCTTCCTCAGAATTTCACCTTTAAAAGTATCCGCTCTTCCTATTCAATTGATTCTGGGCCCTCTATGTATTCATATGTACACATACTCAGATATGTGTTCATATACATATATAAACCCTCCTATATAGACATATGTGTACATATATGTTTATATACATTTGTATTCCCTTCACCTATCCTCATACTGAGAAAAGTTTCCTAAGTTATGTTTATCATTTTTGCATATTGGCATGTAAATAGTTCAACTTTGATAAGTTCCTTATGATTTCTTTTCCATGTTTACCTTCTCATGCTTCTTGTATTTGAGTGTCAAATTTTCTTTTCAGTTCTGGTTTTATCAGCAAGAAAGTTTGAAAGTCCTCCACCTCACTGAAGGACCATATTTTCCCCTGGAACATTATACTCAGTTTTGCTGGGTAGGTGATTCTTGGTTTTAATCCTTGCTCCCTTGATCTCTGGAATATCATATTCTGGGCCCTTCAATCTCTTAATATAGAAGCTGTTAGGTCATGAGTTATCCTGATTGTGTTTCCACAGTATTCAAATCGTTTCTTCTTGGCAGCTTGTAATGTTTTCTCTTTGATCTGGGGACTCCATAACCTGGCTATAAGATTACTAGGAGTTTTCTTTTTGGGATCTTTTTCATGAGGTGATTGGTGAATTCTGTCAAGTTCTATTTTGCCCAATAGTTCTAACATATCAGGGCAATTTTCCTTGAGAATTTCTTGAAGGATGTTTCTAGGTTCTTTTTTTGATCATGGCTTTCAGGTAGTTCAATTTTAAATTGTCTCTCCTGGATCTATTTTCCATGTCAGTGGTTGTTCCGCCCCCCCCCCCCCCCAGGAGACATTTCACATTGCCTTGTACTTTTTTCATTTGTTTGGTTCTATTTAATAGTATGTTAATTTCTCATAAAGTCATTTACTTCCATTTGCTCTGCTTTAATTCTAAAGGAATGATCCTTTTCAGAAAGCTTTTGAGATTCTTTTTTCATCTGGCCAATTGACTTTTTAAGGCATTCTTCTCCTCATTGGCATTTTGGGTCTCTTTTGCCATTTCAGCTAATCTATTTTTTAAGGTGTTATTTTCTTCAGTCAATTTGTTGATGCTTTTCATGATTTTCTTGCATCATTCTCATTTCTCTTCCCAAGTTTTCCTCCACTTCTCTCATTTGGTTTCCAAAGTCCTTCTTAACCTGCTATATGGCTTGGAGATAGTCTTCATGTTTCTTGGAAACTTTTGGCATAGGAGTTCTGACTGTGTTGTCTTCCTCCCGTTCCATGCTTTGATATTTTTTGTCCCCCAAGAATGAATCTAGAGTTTGATTGCTGTTCTTACTTTGCTTCCTTTGCCTGCTCATATTGCCAGTCAATTACTTGAATTTTTAGCTCTGTGGAACTCTGCTTCTACAGGGGAAAGCTCTGTCCCAAATTCCTGGGGTTTTCCCAGCTCCTGGGGCTATTAGGAGGCCACTGCAGCCCCCACCAGTTTTGGCTCACTGAAAATGCATCCCAGGACCACCACAAATGACCACAATCCAGATTGAAGCTGCTGAATGCAAAAGTACTTAGCCTCTGAACGATTACTTGGACCCCCTGCAGTCTGCAGGCCGGGAGCTCTGAAGCAGCCATGTGGAGGAAACTGCAGCTTCCTTGCCTTGGAGGCAGTTTAGTCTGACCGATTTTATCCCCCAAATTTAGCTGAGTTCTGCTGACCTTTCATTTAGTCCTTGTTTCTTATGGCTTGATAATTCTGGAAACTGCCACAGCTGCCACTGATCCACTCTTCTGAATGCTCCAGCTGCAGTTTGTCCTGGCCACCCCGGGGGCAAGCCATGGTTTCAGGCTGGGCTGATTTTGGCTCCCAGCATGCTGTGATGAGCCCTTCCTGGTGAGCTGCCTTCAGTGGGAGATGTGTTTTTCTGTATTTTTTAGTTTTGGAGGCCTAAAATTTGTTTAGAGTCATATTTTATAGCTCTTTGAGGTGGCTATGTGGGAGCTAGGGAACCTTGCTGCTTCTTTGCTGCCATCTTCCAGTACACATTTTTCTACAAATTTTCAATTCTGCGTATTTGCCAACACACATAATGGGCTGCTTTTAGTGTTTTGCCTCCATTATTGATTCATTGCACACTGTCCACTTGTTTCTAAACAAATATTGGAAAAATATGTCTAATTTTAATCCTTTTAAAGACATAATTTTCCTGAAATCATTTTTCACAAAGTAGCAAATTACCATTTTTCTTACTGTTAATTTTGTTTTCTTCCTTGAAAAAATCATATTAGTTGGTTGAACTGTTGCATTTTTTTAAAACAACTGATTTTGTTTCTTAATTCAGTTGTATTGTTTTTACCTTCAGTTTTGTTAATCTCATTTTTATTTTCAATATTTCTAATTTGTACTTTAATTTTCTTTTTTAGAAACTTGATTTTCGATTGTATAATTTGTTGACTTGTTCTTTCTTTCTTTTGTTGATAAATGTGTTTAAAATATATTTTACTCTAAGGATATGTAGGATGTGTCATACACACAAAAAAGTTTGTATGCTAACCAATTGTTGTCATTTTCTTTAATAAAATTATTTATTGTTTCAATTATTTGTTCTTTAATTCATTGATTGCTTAGGACTTTTTAATCACTAATTATTGTTTTTTTTTCTGATTGTCCTTTATTGAATATGAATTTTACTTTATTATGTTTTGTTAAAGATGTGTTAAGTATTTAGACTTTTTTCCTTTGTAGGTTTTTACTCACTCAGTAAACATTTATTAAGCCATTATGTGCCAGACACTCTCTAAAAGCTCTGAGGATACAAAGAAATGCAAAAACAGTCCCTACCCTTGAGGAATTCAAGGGAGACAACATGCAAACAATTACCTATGAACAAGGTTCTTTTGTGTTTTTTAAAATATATTTTATATTTGATTCTTTTTTTCCAGTTTTTTTAAAAATAATGTTTACTATTTCTTGTTATCTCATGGAGTCATTAACTACTGTTTAGTTGTTAAAATTTTCATGGATTATATTGCATAGGTATGGTTTTATATTTCTTTTGCTGTCTCTAAGCTTTTCCATAGATCACATTTATTTCCTAATTCTTTCTGCTAATATTTTCATTTTACTTATAAAATCACTTTAAACTTTTTTAAGCCCTCACTTCGTTTGTTCTAGGAATTCTAGATGAACTTCTGTGCAAGATTCGATTTTACTTAGATAATTTTTTATAGTAATTCATTCCTTCTCTTTTGTGGCTTGAGGATCTCTATTACAATAGTGTTCTTAATGATAGGATTTTTTGTATGTTTTTTTTTTTAAAACTTATTTGTAAAGTCTTTTTTCCTGACTGGACTTTGAGTTATGACCAAGCTCTTCTTGTGGAAAAGTTTGGCTTTGCTTAATCCTGGGTTGTATTTTCTTGCATCCTGCTTTCTCCAAAGATTGAACACTGTGTTTTTCAAGGATCTTAGGAGTAGCTTAGACTGTGGTCTTATAAGTATACAGTAAACACAGAACAGTCTGATCTAGGGTAAAGTCTGATCATTACTCTCATAGTTTGAGCTTTGTAAGTTTCTGAAACAGATTTGGGTCTGAGAAAAACTATTGTTAACTTTGCCCTAGATAATATTGCAGTAGACTACTGTTCAACACTACTGTAGTAAGTTTGAAGCCTCTTCAGGTTCAGAGACATAGAACTGCAGGGTAACCTTTGTTCTGTTTTATCTTTAGGCTTCCAACTGGCCTGGGGCACAATATGAACTGTGGATCCCAGAGTTAGAGCCACACAGTTACTGATTGCTTCTGTTCTTACTTCTTGAGAAGAATGTAGCTTCAGGCCCAGATCTCCTTTGTGTCCTGATTAAACACCCCTAGATACAGATCCTTTCTCTTTCCATACTAGATCTGCAAACTAGGCATGGGGTTACAAACTTCAGAGCCACCCACTGAAATCTGTTCCTGTTCCCTGCAGTGAGGCCCCTTTCAGCTGGACCAGGAACCTCTTCTTGCCCTAGTGCAGAGATCCAGGTCTCAGATCAATCCATGTGCTAAACTTAAAAGTATGTTATGTGTGCATTTCCCACCACCATTCCCTTAGAGAGCCAGCCATCAAGTATTTATCAATGCACTACTACACATAGGCTAGTTAATAATACTGTTAGGTCTGTTTAGAAATGGTTGAATTACTAGCAACAAAAATTAGTCATAAGTGGGTTAAAGATCATTTGGAGGCAAGACTTCAGTGGTGAACCCTGGGGAACTAATCTTAGCTCTATCTATTTAGCATTTCTATTAGCAATTTGAAAAAGAAAAGGTGTAATTGACAGTTTTATTTAAGTTGGATGATTGGGATCCAAAAATTTTTTAACAGTTTACTATAGCAAGGTAAATCCATTAGGATAATATATCATAAGCATAAATCTAAAGTCTACACACGCACACACACACACACACACAGATCTACAAGCATGGGAAAGGCATGAATAGGTCATATTAAAAAAATCAAAGCATTTGAATTAAAACTTGTTATGGTTTAGAAATGTGCAATGGCTTCAAAATTAGTAATCTAATCTTAGACTTAAAAAAGAGAAAAAAGACATGTGTAGAATATGATAGGTAATAATCCTGCTGTAATCTCACATCAGTTAAACCATATTCAGAGTCCTGAAAGCAGTTCTTAGTGCTGCCTTTTATAAGATACTTTAACAAGTCTTATTTTTGGATTGATATAATTTTTCTTTTCTTTACTGGTGGTTGACTAGGTATTCCTGGGATGTCAATATCAAATGCCAGCACTGACTTTCAAAGCCAAGATTTGGCTTACCCATTGGATTAATTCTCAAATTGATCTTTGCATAATTTTCTTTGTTGAAACTAGAAGTAATAGGAGATTGTTGAGTGAAGGACTAAAACTGAGAATTGAGGGAACTGTTAATACATTTTCAGTGGAGAAATGTGCTTGTGTTCCTTTGTTTTAACTGACTTTCAGTCACAGCTAGGAAATGTGGACTTAAAGTGTTGTCCTTTGCTCACCCATTCAATGTATCTGTTTTTCACCCTTTCAATTTAAAAAGGAAATTGAAATTTCTATTTTATTAGAGGAGGAATTCTCCATTGTGATTCTGTGACTTCTCCTTCACTGGATATATAGTAAACGGTGCTCATTTTCTGAAGTGTCAGGTATGTTCAGGGAAGACTAGTACCTCTGGGGTTATGGCTGAACTGCTGAGCCCTTTTCAGGACTGCTTTCTACCTTTGGTGTCCATCTGTTCCATGTAGCTCTCACCTGTGAGTCCAAAAAGCTGGAACATGTATAGTGGCCACACACTAGTAAACCATTTTGGCAGATGGGATAAACCAGGTGGAGGGTAACTGAGGAGTCTTAAACCCATTGGAGAATTAGGGGGATATCTGCCTGAAGCATGTGAAGACTTCCCTGGTGGAACGTGCAGATGAGAACAATTTGTTCTAATGGCCATGAAGGCAGCTGAAGTAGGTACTATGGAGTACTTAGAGCTTGGTTAGATATCAAAGGCCATCCACTACATCTGGAGCCATCACCAGTCATCTTAACTCTCTCCTGCCACTGGACTGAGATGGGTCTGGAATCTTTCTCAAGTGAGGCTGACAACTTCATGCAATCTTACCTCACATCATCCATATCATTTTACTATTTTTACCTATTTCAAAGACTTGTGGCTACAGGAAAGTGATAAAGCAATAGATGTGGATACACTGGGAGCTATTGTCATAACCCTGCACACAGGTGACCCAGGCCACAGAGTTGTCTTCTCACTGGAAGTAGCAGTGGGATTCAGAAGTCTCCTAGGTGTCTGAACAGTCTTTTAAGGATGGCCATGCTCACCTCCTAGTGTGAGGAAGGGGTTAGAAAAGGTGCCCCCAAAATTGTCTGCTTACCCAACGCTGACCTGATTACCATGGAAGTGTAGAATCCCACTCCAAAGTCAAAACACAAAAAAATGTACAAAAACATCTGCGAAGATGATTCCACTCACCATTGGCACATGGAATGTACTCACACTTATAGATAACACAAAATCCAATAGACCTGAAAGACAAATAGCTCTTGTTGCAAGAGAACATAGCAAGTATCACATCCAAATAGAAACCCTGAGTGAAACAAGACTGGCAAATGAAGGCCAGCTTACTGAAGTTGGATCTGGAAACGTGTTTTTCTTGAGTGGCTTCAGTGAAGGGGAATGCTATGAAGCTGGCATAGGTTTCACAATCAAAACTCTTCTAGTCAACAAGCTTGTATGCCTCCCAAAAGGAGTAAAAAACAGGCTCATGACAATGCAACTGCCACTTTCAGGAAAACATCATGCCACCATCATTAGTGCCTGTCTTTCCACCATAGTGAACCCTGATGAGATTTAGGAAAAACTTTATGAAGACCTGGAGATCCTTATCATCAGTGGAGGACAAGCTTATAATTCTGGTTGACTTTAATGCTAGAGGAGGCTCAGAGTACCAGCCTTGGCGGGGAGTCCTTGGGAGGAATGGAGTTGGAAACAGCAACAGTAATGGCCACTTATAACTGGAGATTTGTGCATCTCATGACCTTCTCTTCACCAACACTGTGTTCTATTTTCCTAAAAGCAATAAAACTTCATGAATGCACCCTCACAGCAAATACTGTCATCTAATAGGCTATGTGATTATAAGAAGAAGTAGCAGACAGGATGTGAGAGTGACAAAGGCAATGTGTGGTGTAGAGTGCTGGACTGATCATAGACTTATCTTCTCCAAGATAAAAATTTGCATTCAACAAAAGCAGTGTCCCCAAGGCAAAATGACTACCAGAAGAATTAGCATTAACAGATTAGATCTCTTCTCTGAGCAGGAACAGTTTGTTGCTAACTTGGAGGGAAAGTTGAGCAAACAAAAATTTGCCAGTTGGCAACAGCAGAGCAAAAAAGGAGTGGGCAGCTTTCAGAGATTTGGTGGATAGAATTGCATTTGCTCATCTGGGTCAGAACACTTCCAAACACCAAGACTGGTTTGATGAAAATGATGAGGAAATTCAGAAGCTGCTAAATGAAAAATGAGAACTCCATAGGATTTACAAGAAGAATAGTTCATCCATCTCTAAGAAGGCAGCATTTAATTCCATTAAAAATAAGTATAAGCAAAGCTTAGAGAGATGCAGGATTCTTGGCTAAGTAAGAAGGCACATGAAATTCAGTTTTATGTTGATAATAACAACCCAAAGTGCTTTTATGGTGCCTTGAAGGTCATTTATGAACCAAAGACTTGTGGAACATCTTGACTACTCAGTTCTGATGAAGCCACATTGATTAGGATGAAGACATGATCTCAGAGAGATGGGCTGAACACTTCCATTGTTTTCTCAACAGACCATCATCAATCAGTGTTGACGTCACTGACTGTTTATCTCAGGTTGAAGTTAATCCCTCCTAGCTGAAGTTCCAACTGAAGAAGAGATTTCGAATGCCATTAGGCTCCTCTCCTGTGGCAAAGCACCTGGTCCTTACACTATTTCAGCTGAGGTTTACAAGAAAGGCAATCCATCCCTCATACAAAAGCTGACTGAAATTTTCTAAGTTATATGGCAAGAGGTGGTTATCCTCTTGGAGTTTAAGGATGCCTTCTTTGTCCATCTCTATAAAGGTAAAGGAAATAGATTGTCCTGTGACAATCACAGAAAGGTGGCTCTCTTAATCATGACTGGCAAGATTCTTGCTAGAGTTCTCCTTAATAGGCTTTCACCTGGAAGACAGTCCTCTACCTGAGAGCCAGTGTGGTCAAGGAATGGTTCAAAGGGTGTTTGTTGCCCAACAGTGGCAGAAGAAATGCAAGGAGAAGAACAGAGGTCTGTACATAACATTTGTATATCTGACCAAGACCTTTGATATTGTCAGTCATGAGGGTTTACTGAAAATTATGTCAAAATTTGGTTGCCTGGATAAGTTCATCAGCACCATATGTCAATTTTATGATTGCATGCTCACCTAGGTTCTGCATAATGGGAAATGTTCTTGTGCTTTCTCAGTCACCAATGGAGTGAAACAAAGCTGTGTACTTGCCCCCATGATTTTTAGCATGATATTTTCCATCAGGTTGTCAAATGCTGTCAGTGAGGATGAATACAACATCAAAGTGGGCTACTGCACTGATGGTAAATTCTTCACCTTGAAAAGGTTACAAGCCAAGACCAAAGTGGAGAGTGTGGTGGTGCATGATTTTCTGTTTCAAGATGATTATTCACTCAATCCAGCCCCTAAACCTGAGATGCAACAAAGTGTGGATCACTTCTCTGTTGCTTGTGCTAATTTTGGCCTAACAATTAGCACCAAGAAAACGTACGCTAGGGCAGCTAGGTGGCACAGTAAATAGAGCAGTTGCCCTGGAGTCGGGGGGCTGTAACCAGTGGTCCTGAGTTCAAATCCAGCCTCAGACACTGAACATTTACTAGCCATGTGACCTTGGGCAAGTCACTTAACCCCAACTGCCCTACCTTCCCCCCTCCAAAAAGAAAATAAAACAAAAAAGAAAACACAAGTGCTCCATCAGCTACCACCACCCCGTCTATATGTGGAACCACTGGTTACAGCAAATGGAGGTGTCTTAAATTCTGTGGATAAGTTCACTTACCTTTGCAGTGTACTTTCTAGGGATGTACACATTGGTAGTGAGGTTGACACACACTGCCAGAGGTAGCTCAGCTTTTGGGAGACTCTTAAGGAAAGTATGTGAGAGAAAAGGTATTAGACTGACTACCAAACTGAAGGTCTACAGAGCCATTGTACTGACCTCATTGTTGTATGCCTGTGAAACCTGGACAGTATACCAATGTCATGCCAGGAAACTGAATCGCTTTCATTTGAATTGTCTTAGAAAGCTTCTGAAGATAACCTGGCAGGACAAGGTACCAGACACTAAGGGCCTTATTCAAACTAAACTGCCAGGCATTCAGACTCTGCTTTAGAGAGCACAATTCCAATGAATTGGCCACGTTTGAATGCAAAATGTATGCTTACCCAAAAGACTCTTATGGAGAACTCACACAGGACAAACATTCACATGGTGGTCAGAAGAAATATAGGGCCACTCTCAATATCTCTCTTAAGAACTTTGGTATTGATTGTGTGAAATGGGAGAAACTGGCACAGCACTGTTCAGCATGGAATGAAACCAGAATGGAAATGCAGGATGTGCAAATTTAGAGAAGCCACCCGAAATGTTCACAGGGTTGAACCCAATCAGTGGTAGAGCATTCTGCATAAGTATTGGTCTCATCAGCAACAGTCAGACACAATGAAACTTAACTTTGCCATAGTGATGTCATTTTGGTTCTCTTTGAAAATGAAGGTCAACAACCAACCAGCTAGTTTTTTTTAATATTCAGAAATGTTGTTGAGAAGGAATTCTTAATCAGACAAAATGATGCTTAACTCTATTTAAAATTTGAATTTGTGTATTTCTGTGATACTCCAGGAAGGTGTCTATTAATTTAAGGGGGTGGGAGATTGTAATATTCCCCAAAACCAGCTAATTAAAATATACTTATATGTTTTGCATCTTTAGATTAATGTATTTATATGTACACATACATACATATATACATGCATATACATATTTATTTACTATTTCAGGAATATTCTATAAATATATTAGTGGTAATGTTTCAAATCAAACAGAGAGTGGTAGGTAATATAGAGAATCAGCTCTTAACTTCTGTGTTCAACTAGTGGCCCTGTTTAGTTAATTGTGAAGAAAAGAACATTGGATGCAGAGGTAGAGGATCAGTGTTTTAATCCTTGCTCTACCATTTGCTACCTATAAGACCTTGGGCAAATCATTCAACCTGTTTCGGGTCCTGTTTCTTCCTCCATGCAATTAAAGGGTTATATGATATGATTAAAATGTTGAATCTATGAGCCACACAATTAGACAGTGTCCAAAGCAAGGCAACAGGATAGGGAGGAACCTCTGGAACATTCCATATGCTTATTATATGAAAGAAGTATATGAGCTTAACCTAGAGAAGAGAGCCTTTTCCTTAAATTCTCAGTAGCTTGTCTGCTTTTCCGTTTCCTGATTAGCTCTTTCTCTTCTATTTTGTTAAAAAGACTCTAGGGCTAGACTTCTTTATCCTTTGTGAATTGGGAATTGTGGGGATTGGCTACCTCAGCAGTGTCCTGAACAGAGTAACGTCTATGGGGACAAGGATTGATTCTGTATGGGTTTATAGTATGCTTTCTTGAAGTTTTAGAAGTCTCTTTTCTCCACCCCACCCTTCCCCAGTTGTATTCTTTTTCCTTTGTGAGACTGAGCACACAAATCAATGCCTTCTTGTTTAATGGAAGGGATTCAGTATGTATCACTTTCATAGATGATCTAAATAGCAGACCCACAATTAGACCCTTAAACACAAGTCTACAGGTTGCTGGGGGAAAGTTGGTGGTGGAGAGTATCTCCAGTCATCTTGATTTATATCTTGCCAATGCACCCAGATGTCTCTGGAGGAGAAGGTTGGATTGGTGACTTTACATAGCTCTCCCTCACCTAAATCCAATTTACTTTCCTGTTATGGCAACACCTCCCTGAGGTCCTGGTCCTCTTTGAGAAAAAAGGACAAACAACAATGCACAATAACAGGTTGCTAGAGGTTATAGTCTTCTTTACTGAGCTTGTGGAATGGGCCAGGCATAGGGGAGACAAGAGGAAATTGAAAGTATTTAAGTCAGCAGATGTCACTTCATGGGGCCTTTACCTTGTTCAATGTTTATGGCTTATCTTGTGAATTCAGCTTTAATTACTCTCTATTTGGTGTGTATTTTGCTGTTGTTGGGATAATTAAGTTGGAAAGATAGACAGAAAATTAAAAAAAAACAACTGCTTTATCATCTTACAGATCACATATTTCCTGCACTTTAGCATACATTTAAAAGGATTAAGACTACAAAAGGCTACAAAGAATATACTGCTGGCCACATGAAATTTACCAATAATTTTTTGTACTTATATAATCTTTGTGATACATCCCTGTTTGTACGCTCTCTCTGTCTCTGTCTCTGTCTCTGTCTCTGTCTGTCTGTCTGTCTGTCTCTCTCTCTCTCTCTCTTTCTCTCTTTCCCTTTCCTCCTCTTCTTATCCATGTCCTTCTGTCTTGGTCTCTGTCTCTCTTTCTCTATCTCAACTTTCTCACTAACTTTCAATTTACACTGGCACATCCAGAGGGACAATTGCTACAATTATTCTGAGGATTTTAGGGTTAATCCTGATGGGTGGCTGTGCTCCTAGTAATTAAGCTCTTAAGTCCCCACAACTATACTTCCAATTAACCAGCTGACTTAATTAATTCTTGAAAACTCATTTATTCAAAAGGCAAAGAAAGAATATAATTCCACAGTATTACACACAAAAACACAATGTCCCTGAGGGAGAGAGTGGGCAAACACTTAAAGTGCCATGTTAATGAGGGACACGTATAGGAAACAAGTGACCAAAGCAGCTAACATTTCTAGGACTATGGACCATAATATTCTTTCTCCTTCTAAGGCACTGTCTTTAAAAATTTCTCTAATGGGTGTTGAATCTTTGTTGGATGGATAATTCTATAGCTTGGCTGACTGTTTCATTGCTAGGCCAGAGTCTTCACTGTTGGTCCAGAACACTACTTCAGGCAGGGTAATGATGCTTCTCTGACAGGTTAGACCTTTCTACTGTCTGGGTAGTTCTAATTTTTTCAGAAAAGTTTAGAGATCCTTAGCCTAGGAGATTTAGAAGGTTCTCTAAAGTTGTTGTTGTTGTTTTCCCCTATAAGGCAGAAGATGGTTGTGCAGTGAATGATTGTCTTTCTTCAGTATATATCTGAGGTCTTATTTTAGACTGAGCAGTTTTTAGTCTAGGGCTAAATTTTCTTGGTGGGAAACCTGTCTTTCATATAGTCACTTTCCAGTATATTATAAAATTTTTATCTGTCATCTAAGCCATAATGAAACAATATGCATTTGTCCAATAATCATGACAGTTTTATGATTCAGTGTTTCTCAATAACTCTGAAGTTCTCCTGTTGGTCATATGTAAATGAGCAGTTGACAAAAATAGGCATGGATTCAAGACTCTATCTTGGGTCTCTGTGGACTCCTTCCTTACTGTTTTCCATATACAAACCTCACATTTTTCTTTGTTTCCCCCTCTTTTTAATAGAAAAAAATATATAAAAGGCTGAATGTGGTATATTTATAGATGTTATACACATATACCAATATTTGCATGTGTATGTGTGTGTATACATGTGTAAATATGTGTATACACACATATATTCCCATTGAATTTTCATGGAAATTTGTGAGGCAGCTATTCTTACTTCATATATATCTCTATCACTTTGATATAAATCTATATTTTTGATATATAGATAGCTATCTATATATCTCTTTATATAGACATCTATATGTACATCTGTAGATGTGTATAGATAGATGGATCTCTCTATATATTTATGTCTATACATGCATATGTGTATGTGTGTGTGTATGTGTGTGTGTGTGTGAGAGAGAGAGACAGAGAGACAGAGACAGAGATACTAATAAGATTTGAGGAAGGATACTGACCCAGTTCTTTCTAAATGGGCATCCAACTTACTATGTGCTGCTTCAAGTTGTCTCTAAGAGGATTTACGGGTGGGAAAACAGCAACCTCCAGGCCACACGTGGCCTTCTAGGTCTTTGGGTGTGTGGTCTTTTGACTGAATCCAAGTTTTAAAGAAGAAATCCTTTTGTTAAGGGGATTTATTCTTTGAAGTTTGAATTCAGTCAAAGGGGCAACTTGAGGATCTAGACGTAGGGTTACCTGCCTTCTAGAGGGCCCTCTAGAGGCTGTGAGGCCACAGCTATCAGAAATAATGTAATGCTTACCACAAAAGAATAAAAATCAATGAAAAAAAACCCAACAGGTTTTACTTCTAAGTCTTTAATCAAGGGGAAACAAGCTGTTTTCAATTACATTGCTGGAACCAGGAAATCTTCTGTTATTTAGTAAAATAACAGAAGGACATCTATCCTGATAAAATTACAACTTAGGATATTTCAATAACATAGCTAGCAACATTTAATTTGAAAAGAAAATTATCCTCACATTAATGTAGTAAGGATTTCTGTCCAGGAAATTCTGCTAATGTAGTTTATATAACATGAAAATTCTGGGTCACAATTATGTTACTTAGATTCATCTGACATCTGGTTATGATCACTGGCATATAAATTGATTAATTTGATAGCTGCAGATAAACATTTGTAGTCCACATTGCCAAAGAGTCTTATCATAATGATTTTGTTTTGTTAAGTGAGAAGCCCTTCTAGGTTAGTTGTACTGTTGACTTAAGCCAACAGTATGAATACCCACCCACGTTATATTTCCACATACTTCATAAAATTTTAAAATGCTATCTCTCTTTTACAAGACTTCTCTGGGAAATATACATGAAAGTAATATTTCCTGTTTTAGTAATATTTTTAGATATCAGTTTCTGGAGTAAAGATCATGGAGTAAAAGCTGAGACTCGCCTGAGCTCTCCCCCCAAATCCTCCAAATACCTTTATATAAAGACTTAACAAATTCTAGAGCAGTTGCACGCACAAAAAGATGGAGTCAGACAATTTTCTGGCCCAAGACAAGTTAGAAGATCAGCAGGAAAGATCTGTTGCAACAGAGTGAAAGAGAGCACAGTCAGTGCAGACTGAGGCAGTGCAGACCAGGCCCAAGCAAATCAGAAGCAGACCTGGGATGATTGAATCAGTGGCAGCAGTGGTGGTTTCCAGACCTCTCAGTCCACAGATGGTAGGGGAATTGGACAAGAGGTCAGAAGGAGATTTACAGGGGTACTCTTACTGTCACCAGAGGCAGGATTCTCTTGAATTGCTTATACTTGGATCTGGGTTGGAGTCCTGGGTCTTAGTCTCAGTGTGAAGAGGAGCACTAGCACAGTATACCTTGAAGTAGCAAGGGAACAGGGACCATAGTCACAATTCCAGAGTTGAAGAGTGCTCAATCACAAACCAATGCACAGTAGAGTAGTAAACATACCTCTCCCTGCTTCAGGACTTCTTAAACTTTTTCCACTTGTGACCCCTTTTCACCTGAGAAATTTTTATATGACCCTGGGTACAAAGGTATATAAAATAGGTATACAAAACAATATTTACTGATAATAAATCATAAAGGAATTTATTTTAAGACAATTCTTTGATACACATGTAATTTTACATTTGTTAAAGATGAAAGCAAATTTGTATACTAATGAGATGGATGTGTTTGTTTATTTTTACATAAAATATTAAATCTTGGTGGAATATTTGATAGTGCAGGCCACAGAGCATCTTCAGCATTTTTCAGAATTGATCGGTATTTTGATTTTATAATTGTCAATGCTGAGAACATTGCTTTGCTAGATATGTAGTAAACAATAGTAGAAGTATGTTTAAGGTCATTTTAGAAATTGTTGGAAATTCTGTCCTATTCCCAAGCCAAAATTCCTTTAATGATTTTCTAGGAAAATTTAAGTTTTAAACTTGTGTCTCTTAATTCCTTTGCAAATTCTTCTTGAGCTTCTAATGGCAGATGACTGACTTTTTTTTATTTCAAAAGAGTATAGCTTATGAACCTAATTTAGGATTTTAGGATCAAAATTTGAAGGGAAGTATTTGTTTTTCTTTTTTTTTTTATTTTACATTTATTTACTTTTAGTTTACAACATTCAGTTCCATAAGTTTTTGATTTCCAAATTTTGTCTTTCTCCCTCTCCTCCCCCACCCCCACCCCCACAAGACGACATTCAATTCAGGATAGAATCTACATATACCTTTACATGAAACAGTAGTCAAGTTGTAAAGAATTATAATCAATGGAATGAATGAGAAAAAATAAACAAAACAAAACAAAGGGAGAGAGCAAGTATTTTGCTTCAATCTGCATTCAGAATCCTTAATTCTTTCTCTGGATGTGGATAGCCTTTTCTAGCATGAGTCTTTTGGAGTTGTCTTATAACCTTGCATTGCTGAGAAGAGCCAAGTCTATCAAAGTAAGTCATCACAGATACAATGTGACTGTAATTGTATACAATGTTCTCCTTGTTCTGCTTCCCTCACTCAGCATCAGTTTATATAAGTCTCTCCAGGACATTTTGAAGTCTATCTGTTCCCCCTTTCTTACAGCACAATAGTATTCCATTACATTTATATACCACAACTTGTTTAGCCATTCCCCAACTGATGGATATCCCCTTGAATTCCAGTTTTTTGCCACCACAAAAAGAGCTGCTATAATTTTTTTTTATTCATACAGGTCCTTCTTAAAGGAAGTATTTCTGAAAATATGTCTACAGATGTTACATATGATCAATTATAACTCTTATAATTAAATATTTGGGTAGGTTATTTTCAGTTATAAAATTATCTATAGCTGTAAATAATTCTAAGGAACAATTTGCCACCCAATTCTTTCATATATTAACTTTTTTAGTAAAACTTTCAATTTTACCATTTAACATAATATGTTGAAATTTTTTTTCACTTGAAGTGACATGATTAAATCATTGAGTTTTTGGAAAATACCTGACAAATAACAGTACTGAAAGCCATAAGTCATTATAAAAAAAAAACAAACAAAGAAACAAACAACAAAATCAGATTTCTGATCAGTCAAAAATATAACAACTTCATCTTTCAGTTTCAATAATTTTTTTAAACTTTGCCCTCTTGAGAGCCACCTTACCTCTGCATGTTTTAATATGCTTTTGTAATCAATCCATTTATTTTCAGTAGTTTGAAAACAAATAACTGTTAAGGGCATGACTTTCGAACAAATGTAATGATTTTAATAGTATCATGAAAGACAACATCTAACTCTGGTGAGATATACATATACATATACATATACATATACATATATATATATACATATATATATATATATATATATATATATATACATATGTGTGTATACATTTTTTTTACTATGAATGCCTCCTGATGGATGTGATTAAAAGTGATATATTCATTACCACCAACTTTAACTTTTGCTACAAATCCAACATTCTTACCCATCATTGTTCCACAATTGTCTATATAGACTCCAATGCAATTTATTCACTGTAAACCTTCATTTGTGAAAAATTCATCAAGTATGTATGTATATATGTATGTATACAGATATATATGCATATACATATATATTTTTCCCCTCTTATGTGCCCTTCCAAAGTGTGACAAAACAATAATTCCTCATGTATTCTTCCTTCAAAAAAATATCTTACATAAAGCAATAACTGCATCATGTCAGAAATATCAATTGTTTCATCTAACTGAATTGCAAACTTTGGCCTGCCCTGGTCATAAGCTGCTGGAAATGGGCATTATTAGTTTCAGACAGTCTTTTGGAAATAGTATTATTCAATGAAGGAATTTTATTAATTTCATACCGTACTTTTCCCCATGAACTATTTCTGACATTTTAATGGCAGCAGATAACACAAGATATTCTCCTATTGTGTAGGGCTTTTTAGTTTTTGCAATTAAGTAAGGAGTTGTGTAAGGTGAAAGTAAATACTTTTTGTTGACAGTAACAAATTTCTCAAAATGTTGTTTTTCTTTATTTGGAGATTTTAAATGTCGTTCAAAATATTTTTTTGGTTTATTGTAGTGCACTGCATGTTTTGGTATTAAGATGTCATTTCAGTTTGACTGGTTTTATGTTCTCTGAAGCCAAAACTTTATTACAAATTAACTACTGAAGTTTTTCCCACTATTATAATTATTAGAAATAAATCCACATTTCAAAAATGATCTAACATATTTTCTTTTCCTTGCAAAAGTAGGTGTACTACCACCTGGTAGCAAAGACTGCCACATTGCCATTGGTATTTTTACCTTTTCTGTCTAAATTTAGTCACTCATTCATAACTGAAAAATATTTTTGTCCTAAAATATAAACAAATAATTTCTGAAATAAATACTAGCTTTAGTGTATGAAATTACATTTGTTTGTTCTTCATTAAAAATATATTTGAACATTCATATACATACAGCAGTGATGGTGGAGAAATATTATTAAAGGGCTTTTGCCTTATTTGCTGCAATTAAACATTTAGATTTCTGTAAAAGAAGATAACACTAATTTATAGAATCAAACATTCTAACAAAATGCAATTCATAGATATATGAATTTGATGCTTAAATGCTGAGGAGTAGTGTTAGGAAACTATTAAATGTCATTATTTTCAATAATTTAGTTATGTTTCTGTAAGAGTAGAAAACTTTATATGTACAGTAAAAACACCCCAATTCATAACATATTGAATATGAGTTGAGGTGTTTCTGGGAGCATTTGTTGGCACTAGGTGGTGTGATGGCATGTGCAGTACAAAGTGCATATGTTACATGTTCAGAAACAAGGCTACACTGAAGTTGTGAGATGCAACACAGTAAAACACTACCAGAAACACCTTAGACTCATCACGAGTTTGATTTTGAATTAAAATTTTGGTCATTGCATATTCAGAAAACTTATACTTTTCACAAGCCCCATGTTCAGTTTATACCACCCCATATGGTGTTGCAACATACAGTTTGAGAAACTTTACACTGGATCATACCACCTTGGAAGAGACAAAAACTTACAGGTGCCCAGAATTACCTCTGAAAACACATGCACAAAATACCTGAAACTTGGGTACCACCCTCACCTCTTGGGAACCAGAGCCCCACTTTAGAATAGAGTTAAAAGTAATGAAACAGGGTGGAAAATAAGCAAAGAGCTGAAAAAACTTCTGATTATATATAAAAAAACTATTATGGTTAAAAGGAAGATCAAAATACACGCTGAGAAGACAAAGAAGTGAAAATTCTGGCACTCAAATCCTCAAAGAAAAATATTAATTGGTCCCAGGCCATGGGAGAACTCACAAAGGATTTTTAAAACCAAGTAAAAATCAAGGAAAAATTGGGAAGAAAAATGAAAGAGATGTAAGAAAATCGTGTGAAAAAGGCACACAAAAATATACTGAAGAAAATAACACCTTAAAAGCAGAATAAGTCAAATGGTAAAAAAGGCACAAAAATGCAATGAAGAGAAGAATGCCTTCAAAAGCAGAATTGATCAAATGGAAAAGGATACACAAAAATTCACTGAAGAAAAGAACTTCTTTTAAAAAAAAAGAACTGATCAAATAAATCAAATGGAAAAGGAGGTGGAAAATTAGTGGAAGCTTGTGACTTTATGAGACATCAAGAAACAATCAAAGAAAATCAAAAGGATGAAAAAATGAAAGAAAATATGAAATATTGGGAAAAATAGATCCAGGAGAAATAACTGAAGAATTATTGAAGTACCAGAGAGTCATGATCAAAAACAGAAGCTATACACCATTTTTCCGGAAATTATGAAGGAAAACTGCCCTTATATTCTAGAGCCAGAGGGTAAAACAGAAATTGAAAGAATCCATTGATCACTTCCTGAAAGAGATAACAAAATGAAAACTCCCTGGTATATTACAGCAAATTCCAGAGCACTCAGGCCAAGGAGAAAATACTCCAAGCATGAAACCACAGTCAGCATTACACATGATTTAGAAGCTTCTACATTAAAGAATCTGAGGGCCTGGAATACGATATTTTGGAGGGCAAAAGATCTAGGATTACAATCAAGAATCATTTACCCAGAAGAAAACAATAAAATCTTTCCGGGTAAAAATTCATATTCAATGAAATAGAGGACTTTCAAGCATCCTTGATGAAAAGACCAAAGCCAAATAGAAAATTTGACTTTCAAATACAAAATATGAAGAAGCATAAAAAGAAAAACAGGAAGAGAAATCATAAGGGAATCAATAAGGTTTAAATAATTATATTCCTACATGGGAAAATGCTATTTATAGCTACTTAACTACTAAAAAATGTTCTCACTATAAGGGGAATCAGAAGGAATATATATATGTGTGTGTGTGTGTGTGTGTGTGTGTATGTGTGTGTGTAGACAGAAAGCAAAGGGGTGAGTTTAATGTGATGGTAGGATTATCTACAAAAAAAAATAAAGGGATGAGAAAGAAGAATGCACTGGGAGAAGGAGAAAAGGAGAAGTAGAATGGGATAAATTATCTGATATGAAAGAGGCCTGAAAGAAATTTTATGGTGGAGGGAGAAACAGTGGGATTAGGGAGGAGACCACATGAACTCTACTCTTATTGAAATTGGATCAAAGAGGGAATAGTGTACATGTTCAGTTGGGTAAAGAGATCTATCTTACAAAACAGGAAAGTAGAAAGGGAAAGGGATAAGAGAAGGGGGTAGCTTATAGAAGTGAGGGCAATTTGAGGGAGGTAACAATTAAAAGCAAGATACTTTTGAGAATGGATAGGGTAAAAAGGGAGAGACAGTAGGACAAATGGATAAAATGGGGTGGAGGGAAATATAGAGTTGGTAATCATTACTTTGATTAATAAATTTATTTTTAGTTTCTAATATTCACTTCCACAAGTTTTTGAGTCCCACATTTTCTCTTCATTTCTCCACTCCCCCCACCCCAAGACCATGCTCATTCTGATTATCCCTTTTCCCAAAATGCACTCCCTTCTGTTACCTTATCCCTCATCCCTTCCCCTTCTTTTTTCTACAGGGCAAGAAAACTTTCTATACCCCATTGCCTGTACTTCTTATTTCCTAGTTGCATAGAAAAATGGTTTTTAACATTGGCTTTTAAAACTTCAAGTTCCAAATTCCCTCCCTGCCTCTGTCCTCACCCACACTCATTGAGAAGATAAGCAATTCAGTGTAGGTTATACATGTGTGGTCATACAAAACACTACCAAAACAATCATGTTGTTAAAGACTAACAATATTTCCCTCCATCCTAACCTGCTCCCCATTTATTCTATGTCTCCTTTGATCCTGTCCCTTCTCAAAAGTATTTGCTTCTTAGTATCCCATCTCCCAATTTGCCCTACCTTTTACCATCCTCTCATCTCATAGATTTCCATACTTAATTTCTATTTATGTTATTCCCTCCTTAAGCCAAATCTGCTGAGTGTAAAATTCACTCATTCCCTCTCACCTCCCTGCTCCACTGTAAAAGCTTTTTCTTGCCTCTTTTATAATGTACTGCATTCTACCTCTCCCTTTCTCCTTCTCCCAGTACATTCCTTTCTCTCCCCTTAATATTATTTTTTTAGATATAATCTCTTCATATTCAACTCACCCTGTGCCCTCTGTATGTAGAGATATAGATAGATAGATAGATATAGATATCTCTATCTATCTATCTCTATTTCTATCTATCTATCCATCCATC
Source organism: Pseudochirops cupreus (assembly GCA_028627135.1). Taxonomy (NCBI): domain Eukaryota; kingdom Metazoa; phylum Chordata; class Mammalia; order Diprotodontia; family Pseudocheiridae; genus Pseudochirops; species Pseudochirops cupreus. Next base: position 168,985,053 of record CM053580.1, on the reverse strand, counting down.
TATCTATCTATCAATCTATCTATCTATCTATGTATCTACATCACCAACTACCCTATTAATGAGAAAGATCTCATGAGTTACAAATATCATCTTTCAATGTGGGAAGGTAAACAGTTCAACTTTCATAAGCTCCTTATCATTTCTCTTTCCTATTTACCTTTTCATGCTTCTCTTGAGTCTTGTATTTGAAAGTCAAATATTCTGTTTAACTCTGGTCTTTTTATCAAAAAAGACTGAGGGGGCGGGGCCAAGATGGTGGCATAGGAGCAGCAAAGTACCACAGGTTCCACATAGCCACCTCAAATACCCATAAAATATGACTCTAAACAAATTTAAGGGCTCTAAAACTCACACAAATACACCTCCCGCTGAAGGCAGCTCAGCATGAAGGGCTCAGCACAGCAGGCTGGGAGCCAAAACCATAGCCTGAAACCATGGCATGGCTCTGGGGGGGCAGCCAGGACATGCTGCAGCTTGAGCTTCAGGAGAGTAGATCAGTGGCAGCTGTGGCAGTTTCCAGAATTATCAAGCCATAATAAAAAAACGTCTAAGTGAAAGGTCAGTGGAACTCAGCTAAACTTGGGGGAGAAAAGTGGGTCTTGCCAAACTGCCTTCAGTGCAAGGAAGTGGCAGAAGCAGAGGCCCTACAGTGGCCTCCACATGGCTGCTTCAGAGCTCCTGGACTGTAGACTGCAGAGGGGCTAAACAATCATTCAGAAGCCAAGTGTTCTTGCATTGAGAGGCCTGGATACATATTGTGGTCTTGGGTGGTGGTCCTGAGGTGTGTTTTCAGTAAGCCAAAGCTGGTGGGAGCTGCAAAAAAAAAACAAAACAAAAAAAAACAAAAAAACTCCAGCCCCTTAATGCCTCCAGCAGCTGGGAAAACCTCAGTGATTTGGGACAGAGCTTTTCCCTCTGGAAGCAGAGTTCCACAGAGCTAAAAAAATCATTGACTGGCCATCATGAGCAGGCAAAGGAAGCAAAATAAGAACAGCAATGAAACTCTAGATTCCTTCTTTGGGGACAAGAAGGATCAAAGGATGGAACAGGAGGAAGACAACACAGTCAGAACTCTCGCAACACAAGCTTCCAAGAACTATGAAGACTACCTAAAAGCCATAGATCAGCTTCAGAAGAATTTTGAAAACCAAATGAGAAAAGTTAAGGAGAAATTAGGGAGAGAAATAAGAATGATGCAAGAAAATCATGAAAAGAGAGTCAACAACCTGACTGAAGAAAATAACACCTTAAAAAAAAGATTATCTCAAATGGCAAAAGAATCCCAAAAAGCTAATGAGGAGAAGAATGCCTTAAAAAGTCGAATTTGCCAAAAGGAAAAAGAATCTCACAAGCTTTATGAAGAGAATAATTCCTTCAGAATTAGAGTGGAGCAAATGGAAGCAAATGACTTTATGAGAAATCAAGATACTATTAAACAGATGCAAAAAATGAAAAAAATAGCAATGTGAAATATCTCCTTGAAAAAACCACTGACCTGGAAAACAGATCCAGGAGAGACAATTTAAAAATTATTGGAGCACCTGAAAGCCATGATCAAAAAAAGAACTTAGAAAGCAACCTTCAAGAAATTCTCAAGGAAAATTGCCCTGATATTTTAGAACCAGAGGACAAAATAGAACTTGAAAGAATCCACCAGTCACCTCTTGAAAAAGATCCCAAAAAGAAAACTCCTAGGAATGTTATAGCCAGGTTGCAGAGTCCTCAGATCAAGGAGAAAATATTACAAGCTCCCAAGAAGAAACAATTTGAATACTGTGCAAACACAATTAGGATAACCCAGGATCTAGCAGCTTCTACATTAAGGGATTGAAGGGCCTGGAATATGATATTCCCGAGATCAAGGGAGCTAGGATTAAAACCAAGAATCACCTACCCAGCAAAATTGAGTATAGTGTTCCAGGAGAAAATATGGTCATTCAGTGATGTGGAGGACTTTCAAACATTCTTGCTGAAAAAACCAGAACTGAAAAGAAAGTTTGACACTCAAATATAAGAAGCATGATAAGGTAAACATGGAAAAGAAATCATAAGGAACTTATCAAAGTTG
>CM053580.1:168966777-168982485 GCA_028627135.1 Pseudochirops cupreus | reverse complement strand
AATGTTGTGAATATTATAATGTTTTGAATGTTTGTCTTGATTTGTAATGGAATAAACAGAGTGTTCACTATATTTTGTAATCTGAACTCTAAAAGCTGTTCACAGTAGTATTCCTTTGGGAATCTGCTGGTGCATGGCATTACATGTAGGTAGGTGCTGTCATCCCATCTTAAATATGGTAAAACTAAAGCAGTGAGCAGTTAAGTGACTTACCCATGATTATGCATCTAGAAAAGGTCTTGAGACCTGTTTTGAACTTAGGTGTTGGTGATTCTTTCTCCAGAATTCTGAACTACTTAGCTGCCTTTTGCCATTGTCCCTATTTTGGTCAATACCCCACTGCTTCAATGGATCTGTGATCTTATTGATGTGAGATTCCTTGCAAAAAGTCAATGCTCAACTCATTCATATTACTCATATTGTGTGACTTTTATCTGCATGTTTTCATAAGGTTACTACAAGGGATTAATCATATGCAGATATATATGTATATGTGTGTGCTAGTTTGTACACATATATGTTTATGCATATATGTGTGCACACATATGGGTGTATGCACATATACACATATACGTATCTATCTATATGTGCTCTTCACATTATGGTGTTGTTGAGATACCATTGAAAAATGAAGATTCTTTATTAGTTGTGCTTTGCTACAACTACATGGCCCAGCTATCTTTTTTTTTTATCCCTTTCCTCATACTATTCCTGTGCAGTTCTTCAAATTTTTATATTTGTTTATTATGCATTTTAACGCATTGTAGCTTGCTTACACTTTCCATATACTTCTCCATTGCCATTTTGATTAGCCTCAACTTTAGATCTCTGGAAGCTATAGTACTTCTTGAATCTCAGCCATTCAAGAGTACGGGAAGAATATTTGTGTTTCAGAGAATGGCTTTTGGTCATTAGAAACTGCAGTACCAAAGGCAATCAGGCTGGTTCTTATCCTCCTCAATTATGGGTCTATATGCTCTCTTCATCATCTCTCTTTTTTGTAAATTAATGTTTGTTTTTATTTTTAGTTTACATCATTCATTTCCACAAGATTTTGAGTTAGAAATTTTCTTCCCATCTTTCCCTCACCCACCACCCCAAAACAGTCATTCCACTAAATACCCCCTCCCCTAATCTGCTTTCTTCTATATCTTCCCCAATCCACCCTCTGATGTTCTGGTAGGGCAAGATGGATCTCCGTACTCCAGTGCCTATATATCTTAGTTCCAAGTTGCATGTAATAATAATAATAATATTAAAAAAAAAACATTTGATTTTAAAACTTTAAATTCCAAATTCTTTCCCCTCCTCTCTCATCTCCCAACCTTCCTGGGAAGATCAGCAATGCAATATAGGTTGTACATGTGTAGTTACACAAAACATTTCCAGAGTAGATATACTGTGAAAGACTGACTATATTTCCCTCCGTCCTATCCCTCCCCACTTCTTCTGTTCTCTTCAAAAGTGTGTGCTTCTAACTACCCTCCCTGCCAACCTGCACTCCCTTCCATCAACACCCATCTTATCCCCTTCCCCCCTACTCTCCTGTAGGGCAAACTACCCAATTCAGAGTGTATGTCATTCCCTCCCTAAGCCAAAATTAATGAAAGTAAGGTTGACCCATTCCCTTTTGCCTTCCTGTTCTTCCCCTCCATTGTAACAGTTATCCCTTGCCTCTTCTATGTGAAATAATTAACACCATTCTGTCTCTCCCCATCTCCTCTCATAATATTCCTCTCACCACTCAATTTCACCTTTTAAATATCATCCCTTCATAAGCAATTGAACCTGTGCCCTGCCTATGTATACATGTACACATATATACACACACTCACATATGTATTCATACACATATATAACCTTCTATATAGACATATATGTGTGTGTACATACATACATAGACACATACATAAATACACACGCACACATATATATACATTCACACACACTTTTATATTTCCTTCAACTATCCTCATACTGAGGAGTTTCATAAGTTATAGTTATCATTTTTCCATGTTGGCATGTAAATAGTTCAACTTTGATAAGTTCCTTATGATTACTTTTCCATGTTTACCTTCTCATCCTTCTCTTGCTTCTTGTATTTCAGTGTTAAATTTTCTGTTCAGTTCTGGTTTCTTCCTCAAGAATGCTTGAGAGTCCTCCACCTCATTGAATGACCATATTTTCCCCTGGAACATTATACTCAGTTTTACTGGGTAGGTGATTCTTGGTTTTAATCCTAGCTTCTTTGATCTCTGGAATATCATATTCCAGGCCCTTTGATCCCTTAATGTAGGTAGAAGCTGCTAGATCCTGGGTTATCCTAATTGTGTTTCCACAGTATTCAAATTGTTTCTTCTTAGCTGCTTGTAACATTTTCTCCTTGTTCTGGGAACTCTGAAACCTGGCTAATAATATCTCTAGGAGTTTTCATTTTGGGATTTTTTTTCAAGAGGTGATCCATGAAGTCTTTCAATTTCTATTTTGCCTTCTGGCTCTAAAATATCATGACAATTTTCCTTGAGAATTTCTTGAAGGATGATTCCTAGTTTGTTTGTTTTTTTTTTTGTTTTTTTGTTTTTTATCTTGGCTTTCAGGTAGTCCAATAATTTCTAAACTGTCTCTCCTGGATCTATTTTCCAAGTCAGTGGTTTTTTTCAAGGAGATATTTCACATTGCCTTCTATTTTTTCATTTGTTTGGATCTGTTTAATAGTGTCTTGATTTCTCATAAAGTCATTAGCTTCCATTTGCTCCAATCTAATTCTGAAGGAATTAGTTTCTTCAGTGAGCTTTTGAAATTCTTTTTCCATCTGGCATATTTGTCTTTTTAAGGCATTCTTCTCCTCATTTGCTTTTTTGGGCCTCTTTTGCCATTTGAGTTAGTCTATTTTTTAAGGTGTTGTTTTCTTTAAACAGGTTGTTGAATCTCTTTTCATGATTTTCTTGCATCATTCTCATTTCTCTTTACAATTTTTTTCTGCACTTCTCTTACTTGATTTTCAAAATTCTTCTCGAACTCCTCCATGGCCTGTAACCAGTTCATATTTTTCTTGGAAGCTTTTGGTACAGGAGTTCTGACTGTGTTGTCTTCCTCTCATGCTTTGATCCTTTTTGTCCACAAGAAAGGAACCTAAAGTTGGATGGCTGTGCTTCCTTGGGTTCCTTTGTCTGCTCATGTTGCCATTGAATTACTTGACTTCTGAGCTCTTTGCCACAGCCGAACTCTCCTTCCTGAGGGTAGAGCTTTGTCCCCAAACACTGGGGTTTTCACAGCTGCCAAAGCTCTTAGGAAGGTGCCATCTCTACAGCCCCCACCAACTTTGGCTCAATAATCAGAAACCTCAGGACCACCATGTAAGGCTGTACTCCCGATCCACGCAGGTTAAGGCAAGAGGACTTAGCCTCTGAATGGTTGCTTGGCCCCCCTACAGTCTCCAGGCCAGGAGCTCTGAAGCAGCCACATGGAGGTGGCTGCAGAGTCACCGTACCTCTGCTGCTTCTGGCTCTGGGGGCAGAAGCCAGACAGCACTCCTTTCCCCCCAGATTTAGCGTAGTTCCACTGACCTTTTACTTTGTCTTTGGCATTTATGGGTTGATAATTCTGGAAACCACCATGGCTGCTGGTAATCCACTCTCCCGAATGCTCCAGCCATGGCTGGTCTGCACCATCCTGGGGCTAAAACCGCAGGCTCATGTGGGGCTGGTCTCTTCTCCCAGCCCTCTGAGATGAACACTTCCTGTCTACCTGCTGGGCTTCTTTCAGTGGGAGGTTTGCTTCTTTCTGTCACTTTGTGGGTTCTATAACTCTAAAATTTGTTTAGAGTCATATTATATAAGTATTTGAGGTGGTTATGGGGGGAGCTACAGAGTTTTTCTGCTTCTATGCCACCATCTTTACACTGCCCCACCATCTTGTCTTCTACAAAGGGACAAGTTGGAGTCTGCTTTATAAGTGCCTTGGAGACCAAGAATATATTCAATGCACATTAATAAATCACTGAAAGTTTTTTAGTAGATGTATATTAGAGGACATTCATTCCAAACTTCTCATTTTATTGATGAAGAGATGAGATCTAGAGAAATTTGTCGATTGTCACTCATCATGTCAGTAGTAAGTAGCAGAGCCCAGATTTGAACTCAGGTCTTCTGGTTCCATTTTCTCTGTTTCTCATTGTTTTTCTTCCTATTACCATTTTCCCTGCTTAAAATGAACTCCTTTACTTCAGAGAAATGCACACTGGCTCTAGAATTATGGAATATAGGTTCAAATGCCACCTCTTGCACTTTTTATAATATTAGATAAATCAGTTAAATTTCCTGAGTCTTAGTTTATGTATAAAGCTAGAGGTTGGGCTTCTGAGGTACATTCTATCTCTATAACTATTGTATTACAAAATATTTTCTTCATTCTTTCCTTTAAAGGCCTCCTTAAAGTATTACTTCCTTTGTGAAGTGCCTTAATTGCCTCTCCTAATCCACACCCAGCTGAAAGTTTTATCTTCTACCTCAAATTTCTTATAGAGATTTGCAAGAACCTCTTCTTTTCATTCAACATAATTTTCCATATGCCATAGAATTTTTTTTTGTACCTATTTTGTTCCACCAGATATTAAGCTTCTTGTGAGTAGCCTATGTGTAGTCTGGGTCATATTTTGCTTTTCATCTCAGCAACTAGTAGAAAGTATTATCATAGAAGGATCTTAATGAATATTTTTTACTTAAATAGGATTTTTAAAATTCAGTCTTAAAGTACTTTATGCTCCATTTTGGAATTATACTGTGAAAATATTTTAAAATCATACAATCAAATACATTGTGTTAATTTTGATTATATCCTTCTCTCTCAGGCAAGGGAATGTATACTTTTTTTTTTTAACATTTTGGAGTCCCAAGTTCATACCTATCTGGGATGCCATATGACTTGTTTGAAACAGCCTCTAATGTTGTTACCAACACTAAGATTTAGTAAATATAAATTTCTTGGGAAAAACAAACACACAAACAAAACTAATTATAGTTCAACATATGACAGTATTGTTAATTGTTTCATGTTTGTTAAGTTTATCATTGATGATTTTTACCATGAAATGCATACCAAATGTGCATTTATTGGTTTTTCAGTTTACTTCCCATTTTATCAGTTTACTAACACTTTTCAAGAACTGTGATAATCCAGATGAACATCTCATTTATTGAAAACTGGAGATCAGAACTTTAAGAAATGTTGCTATCTGCAGTCTATTACATGTGCCTGCATGTTAGAAACACAAGTTTTTACACGAAATTGGTCACACTGCAGGGGCCTTTTAAACAATTCAACAGCTTCCAGGTCCAGAACCTATCCCAGCAGGTATGGAAAGGGCAATCAGTGGCTCTTGAGTGCACAAAGTAGGCCAAGCTAGAAACAAAGGTGAAAGCTATTGGATGATGTACACTCAAGCTCATAATGCCATGACCAGAGTTATTTTCTTAGACCTTATTATGCCAAGCACCTACTTTTAAATAGGTGACCTTTAACTCCACTGTGGCTACTATATGCAGACAAATATTATATAGTTTTTATAAATCATTATTTTTAAAATTTACCCTTTCTATCATCACATTCCTGGAAATGACCACAAATTTCAAAAATCTTATCTCTCCCCTTCATACTACCCTAGCATTTGTGGTTGTGGAACCCATTCCATACACACATACACACACACACACACACACACACACACACACGCACACACACACACACACACACAATTTTCATAAGCAATAAAATGCATTTAAAATTAGTTCAGAAAAGCATTGAAAATTGGTTCTTTCTTATGAAGCTCCAAGAATCTGTCTTTATACTAGCCATTAACCTTAGACCAGACCAGTATAATTAGCTTTGGTAATTACATTCAGTTCTTCAGAAATAATTGAAACTGCTACATATCTCCCTCAGTCCCAAATTAAACACAGATCTATTTTATTGGATCTTTATACAAGACCCTATGACCTCCCAGCCTACTGCCTTTCAACATGCTAAAAACTTTCAACTATAACTAATGAAAACTGTGTCTTTCAAGTTTTTTTTTCCTTGTAGCAAAGTCTAATAGTCTAAATACACCAAGCCATACTTAACTCAAAAATAGTTAAGACTCTTAATCACACCAAAGATGATTATATTACAGTATCTCTAACTCTATAACTTTTTACTTATTGGCTGGAGGAGTTTCTCTCTCCTTCACAGTCAAATTCCAGTTTAATCAATGCAAGGAGAGTAACTGAGAGCCTCTAGAGCATGAAGTCTTATCACAGCCTCACAATAAACTGTGTATAAGTGTTCATGTGCCCAGGCAAGCATATGAAATTGTTATGTTTCAAGTAGCCTCTGATAGATTTGACAGTACAGTCAGCTGTTAACCATAGCCTTAATGGGACTGTTAATTTTATTATTCTTAGATTCCTGAAACAAAAGGAAAAAGGTGAGATCATGTCAAATATTCAGTGGTGCTATTTTCCTAGATTAGTAGGGAAATGGAAGGCTACACAACTCATACAGCAATATAAATTGATTTGGATTGATTAGCTACCAGAAAACTTTTCAAAATAGTTTGCCTATACCATTAATTCATCTATTACATCTACCTGCATATTATAAAGACAAATTTTTAAATGAGATTGGTGACATTGCAGGGGCCTTTTGAACAATCCAACAGCTTCTAGATCCAGATCCTCATGACCTCGCAACAAGATACTCTTGGAAGAATCAATTAATTGACAGAGATTTATTAAGTATTTACTGTGTGCCAGGTGCTAGGAATACAAAGACACAAATGACAAAATTCTTACTCTCAAGGAACTTAAATACAACTGTGGAAAAGGATGTGGGATTTAAGGGAAAGTTGTTATGAAGGACATAGAGGATGTGGTACCTGGCTGTGAGTTTATGAGCTCATCAATCTTTACATGAAAAATACATGACATCTAATGAAAATTTGAAATTAGACAAAGTTAATTATCAATTTACTGGTGTGCTTTTGGGAACCAAATACCCAATATAAGAATGCTAAAGAAGAACAGGAGTGAGAAGAAGCAACCTCCCAAGTCCTATTCTTATAGGTATTACAATTTACAAAGTGAAAATGTTCTTTTTTAATTGTCAACTCTCATGGATTGTTCTCAGTCCTAATAGGACTATTTACCACCCTTTCCTCTTTGATGTTCTTTTCTTTTGGAGTTCTTATGACACTGCTCAATCTGAGTTCTTCTACTTATCTGACTGCACCTTCTCCGTCTAATGAGTTGCCTTAATCAAACACCCAAATTCTCATTCTTCTCCAAGATTCTGTTCTGGTCCTCTTCTTTTTTCTACACATTCTCTTGGTAATCTCATCAGCTACCATGATTTAAACTATAAACTCTATGTAAATCACTCTGATTAATGTAATCAGCCAGACAGAAGCTCTCTTCTCAACTAAAGTCTGGAATCACTCATTTCCTGTTGGACATTTCAAAGTGGATTTTGTGGAGACAAGTCTAGCACTGACATTGTTGTCTGCCCACCCCCACACATTCCCCTTTTTCAAACTTCCATATTTCTGATGAAGACATCATTCTCCTTTCAAGATTTCAGGCTTCAATTTTATTATTCTGCTAGACTTTCTACTTTCCTTCACCTCATATATCTAACCAGATACCAAATCTGGTCATTTCTGTCTTCACAATATTTCTACCATCTGTCCACCTACCAAATACTACCTAAGTTTAGGACCTCATGACCTCACAACTAAATTATTCCATTAACTCCTTAATTAGACTGTCTGCCAGTCTCTTATCACTCTAGTCCCATTCTACACATTGCAGCAGGAATGATTCTCCTTAGTACTAATCTGAATATGTGGATCTCCAATCCAACCAACTCCAATAACTTCTTACTGCCTCTAGAATAAAATATAAACTCTTCTGTTTAGTTTGTAAAACCCTACACAGCCTTGATCCAACCTATTTTCTTTCCAGACTCATTGATTATTATTCCCTCTCCTTTCTGTGATAGAGCCAAACTATACTCTTATACAATATGCTTAACCTCCTGTTTCTGTGCCTTTATCTCACAGGCATGCAATGAATTCCCTTCTTTTCTATACCTCATAGAGTCCTGTTCCTTTAAGATGAAGTTCATATAATCATCTCCACAAAGCCTTCTCTGATTCCCCTTTATGTTGGCATAAATAATTTTGTGCATTTCTATTTATTGAACTTTTCTTTATACTTTATATATTTTTATATGTACTTCTTGTCTTCCCCAAGACAATGTAAACTCATGGCTTAGCCCAGTGTCTGGCATATGGTAGAAGCTTAAAAAATGTGTATTTATTGATTAATTATAAGGTATTTTCCCTCCCAAAAAATCCTCTAAGGTAAGTAGTACAGAGATCTTGATTTTACAGATGAAGATGATGAGGCTTAGAGAAATTAAGAATATGACTTAGAGTCACATACCTTGTAAATGATAGCACTGGAATTCAAACCTAGATCTTCTGACTTAAAGTCTAGTGTTCTTCCTTTTATGATGCAGATTGCCTAAGTGTAATCTGATGAATATTTGTTATTGGTGGTACAATCAGGGAAAAGGTAAGAAAAATATCCAGAGTAATTTTTAGATTTGTACAAGGACAAAGCATGATACAAGCTCCTTGAGGGTAAGGATTATGTTTATTTATCTATTTATCTCATTGTTTATTCATTCATTCTTTTTTTGTTTTGTTTTTAAGTCTCTGATGAGTAATTCATAGCTTGGCACACAGTAGTTTCTTAATAAATATTTTTTTAATTAAACTGAATTAAATCTGAAATTAACAAACAAAATTAATACTAATACTAAGGATAAACAGAGTCTGAGTAAGTAGAACAAAGACTCAATGGAGCATAAATGAGAATAGAACTGAAAGTGAAAACTAGGGCTGCCTATTAAGGAAAATAATGGAATAATAAAGGCTTGGAGGAATCAAATCAGCGAAGTCAAAGGAGGAAATGAGATGCAACTTTCTGGAAATGAAAGAAATTACATTGAAAATAGCTACATTATGAGAGTTCAACAGGCATAGAGAGTGACAAAGAAAACTATTGCCCTTTTGTTAGCTACTTAATAAGAAATGATAAAAAACAGAGGTCTATTTTACCTCAACTTTTATCAAAATAATTAATTCATAATCTACATATATGGGAAAGGTTCTCTGGAGATTCTAAGTGCTAGAAAAGCAAACGAATGGTATATTTCCTTCTCTTCTGGGTCAAATATAATTTGAAAAAAAATTAAATTGCAAAAGAGATTGATATTAAACAGTGCCATAGTCCTCTCCTCTTTAAAATAAACCATAATCTCACATTTATGGCAGTAGAACTTTCATCATTAAATATAATAAAGGTCTTACAAATTATGAAAGAAATACTTCAGTTAACCTTTAAGACCAATTTTTGCATACATGCAGTCAGTAAACTTTAGTTAAGCTTTTTTCTGTATGCCAGGCACACAGATAATGGCTAAGGATAAAAAGAAAATGACACACAGTCTCTGCCATAAAAGAGTTTACAGTATAATGAGAGAGACATCATGGAAACTCCTGTATACAAACAGGGTACATACAGGATAAATTGGAAATAATAAACAGACGGAAGACATTAGAATTAAGAGGTATCAGGAAAGACTTCCTGCAGCTGGTGGGTTTTTAACTGGGACTTAAAAGACACCAGAAAAGTGAGGAGATGGAGATGAAGAGTTAGACCATTCCGTCCACGGGGACAGTCAGTGAAAATGCCTGGTGTTTTAGATGGAATGCCTTGGTCAAGGACAAACAAGGAGGTCAATGTCACTGGATTAAAGAATAAAGGGGATGAGGAGGGGTGGGGGAGTGGTACACAAAGAGATAGGGGTAGGGTAGTTTATACATGAGTTTGAACACCAAAGAGGATTTTACATTTCATCTTTGAAGTTATAATTAATTTGGAGTTTACTGAGGGGTGTGAATGTATGTGTGTGTATTTGTGTGTGTGTGTGTATGTGTGTGTGTGAGAGAGAGAGAGAGACAGACAGACAGACAGACAGACAGACAGACAGACAGACAGAGTTATACCCAGGCTTTGGGAAGAGCATTTTGATAGTTGTACAAAGTACAAGTGACAGAAAAGAGAACGATCTGGGGTAAAATGACGTCAAATTTATCAATCAACTGATGAAATAATAAATTAAAATGGTTTATTGAGCACCTGCTAAATATAAGACATTGTTCAGGTGCACTTTAAAGCAGTGATTTCCATTCTATTTTGATTGCATATTTCACTGGTAAAAATATTTTGAGCATATAACCTCAATATATTCATATTTACTTATACACAAATAATATAAGGATGGCTGGATCTCACATGGGTAGTTAGATAGGACTCTTTCCACAACGAAAGAGATGGAACACAGGCCCTGAAATCAGAAAGAACTGAGTTCATATCTATCCTCAAATACTTAATAGTTCTGTGACTCTGGGCAAGTCTCTTAACCATGTCTACCTCAATTTCCTCATCTGTAAAATGAGCTGGAGAAGAAAATGGCAAATTATTCCAATATGTTTGCCAAGAAAACTCCAAATGAGGTCACAAAGGGTTGGACATGACTGAAATGACTAAACAATACAACATTATATAATGTGTTATTGTAGTATATATACTATAGTATAATGTGCAACAAAATTTACACAAGAATACAAATTTTGAAAGGATGAGATAATGATAGAATTATGTTCGATCATAGAGGCATTAAGGATCAAATGAATTTTAGTCAATAGGGGAGTGTCAGAGTCAGATCTGTGCTTTTGGAAAATCAATTTGACAATTGTCTTCAGTAAGTCAGTAATCATTTATGAAGCACTACGATTAACTATAATGGGAAAGATGAGATGTATCCCATATTCCCACCCTCTGACTGGTTGGTTGGTCAAACACCCCTTACAGTGAAAACATGGTTTCCTTGGGTCCAGACCCCCATGGAGACCCCTCTTTCTAAGGTATATGAATTATCGACTACAATGCATGTTCTCAAAGAGTTTATGATCTAGTTGATGATGCATATAGCCCTTGTGCCTCAGATTCTCTCAAGAGAGGAAGGACCCAGATATATTTGAACAATTTTCTCACCCTTTTGGCTTGATGTCCCTACCCAGAATTCTTGGACTGACATATAAATAGCACCTGAGGACAATTTTCTACCTGCCCATATACTGTTTAGAATGTTTTGCAATTTTATTAACAGGGAAGAAATGACATTTAAATCATATAATGAGTAATTATTACCCCCAAAGGTATGTGTAAATATCCCTAGATTCATTTATTATCTTCCATTTTAGTGCTACCAAATCCTGTTATGGCAGCAAAAGGAAACGATATAAGTAGTTGCTTCTCTTGGTCTTTTATTCTATTTTCTCTTTTGGCTCAGTCTCTCTTGGGTAATTTGAGGATGCCCTCTCTTCCCACCAAAACAAAACAAAATGAAACAATACAAACAAACAAACAATTTAGTAAAAAGACTTGTCCAAAGTCATATAGCTAATATGTCTCAAAGTCAGGGCTTGAACCTGGTCCTTCTGGCTGTAAGTTGTTGTCAAATCATTTTTTAATCTCTGTGATCCCATTTGAGATTTTCTTCATGGAGTTTCTAGAGTGGTGTACTCATTTCATAGATGAGGAACTGAGGCAAAAAGGGTTAGATGATTTGCCCAGGTCACATAGCTTTGTAAGTATCTGAGAAAGATTTGAACTCACAAAGTTTAGTCTTCTTGACTTGAGACCCAACACTCTATCCACTGAGCCACCTAGTGCCTAGCTCATTTATCCCCTATACCACAGGTGCCCCTCACCTATGTTCTGTAACATGTTTTACTTTTCTCCATTCCTTATTGTCACTTCCAGCAAATACTCATTCTCCCCTAGACCTTTTGCCTGTCATTTCTTCTTTTTGGTTCATCAATAACCATGTGTATGCTCAGAGGGAGATACTTCATTCTTCCCAATTTCTCAAAATTGGAATCAAAAAGTACAAATATCCCATCTCTCACTACGGACATGTCAATAATAGTAAGTCCAAGATAGAAAAGTCTCAATGTAGTACAAGCAATACGTAAGTAGAAGTGATGTGTGACTAAATTAAGAGCCCCATGTGCTCTTCATTGAGCTCTCTGGTTACATAGAGTATTTAAAGCTTGGAATATGAGCTTCAGATGAAAAGGATAGCACAGAAGCCATACATGAGGAGAAGATAGTGTTAGCAATAGTGTAGGAATCATAATGTTCCAAACCAGTTCAGGGTATAGTAAATAAAACAGTCTGACTACAGGAAAGGATTCAAATAATGTAGCACTGGGGAATACTATTGTAAAAATAGGTACCATCCTAAGGAATCTGGACTGTATTCTGTTAGGAATATATGTTCAAATCAATGAATTACATTTGTTCCCTGAAATCACTGGTGAGAGGTAGTTGTAGTATAGTACAAGGTGTTAAACTTGTTCCCTCCAGGCTCCCAGCCTGAACCAGATTAAAATGTAATTGAGGACAAAAAAAGGAAAATGATAAATGTTAGAGATCTGGAAAAATTAGAACTCTAATTCATTGTTGGTGAAATTGTGAACTGATCCGACCATTCTGGAGAGCAATTTGGAACTATCAAAGAGCAATCAAAGTGTGCTTACCTTTGATCTGGCAATACCAATATTAAGTCTATATCCCAAAGAAATCATAAAAATAGTAAAAGGACTCACATGTACAAAAATATTTATAGCAGGTTTTTTGTGGTGGCAAAGAAATGGAAATTAAGAGAATGTCCATCAATTGGGGAATGGCTGAACAAGTTGTGGTATATGAAGGTAATAGAATGCTGTTGTGCTATAAGAAATGATGAGCAGGCAGATTTCAGAAGAAAAAAAAACCTGGAAAGACTTACATGAACTGATGCTGAGTGAAGTGAGAAGAACCAGGACTACATTGTATACAATAAAAGCAATATTGAGCTATGACCAATTGGGACATTCTTGGCTCTTCTCAGTAATGCAATGATCCAAGAAAATTCTTTTAGTAAAGTCCCATGATGGAAAACGCTGTCCACAGTTAGAGAAAGAACTATGGAGTCCATAGACATATTGAAGTATACTATTTTCTCTTTTTTTTCTTTCTTGTGATTTTTTTTTCCTTTTATTCTTATTCTTATTTCACAATATGACTAATGTGGAAATATGTTTAATATCATTGTATATGTATATCCTATACCAGATTAATTGCCATCCTGGGGGGAGGGGAAAGAAGACAGGAGAGAGGGAGGGAAAAAAAAGATTTGGAACTCAAAATCATATAAAAGTGAATGTTGAAAACTATTTTTACATGTAATTGGAAAATAAAATACTATAAGTAGAAAGATGTAATTGCAAAATGTTTAACAAAATAAATAAGAATGCAAAGATACATAGCTACCATTAACTTTCGGTTTTCTTAAGTTGATAGATGACCCAGAGGTATACATTTCTATTTGAGTTTGATACTACTGGTGTAGTGGATAGTAAGATGTTCTCAGAGACAGGAAGACCTACCTGGATTCAACTTCTATATGTCAAGTATAGTAACCTTGGGCAAACCACTTTACCTCCATATGCTAAGGTACTTGGCAAGCGCAACACCATTGTGTCTGCAACAATCTTTAGTGAGACCTGAATCAGATTAAAATGTAAGTGGGAATTATTCAGTGAAATAAATAAAAATACAATTGAACATAGCTAATGTTAATGTGAGGTTTTCTATGTCAATATTCAGTCTGCAGGGACCCTTATGTATGTTTTAGTAGTCCCATGTCTGTTTGGTTTTTGACATCATTGTAGGTAACTGTGTTAAGACTCTAAGTTATAAGATGTTAAATTGCTTTGGTAGATAGAGTTCTTTCATCTAGGAGTTACTTACATCAGCGAAATCATCAGTCCAGTACTTAGTCCTATCCCTGCTATAATTGATTAAAATGTATTGAAAAGAGTAGAGAGATGAAAAGGAAATTGAAAAAGACCAAAAGAAAGGTGACTGAAAAGACAGAGAGTCATGGATTATCTTTCATTGTCTTATTTATCGTTTATATATGTATATTTATTATGTTGTTGTTTATGATGATGCTTACAGAAAGCAGAAAAGAGGCCAGGGCCACAGACCAGTTTCTCATATGAAGGGTAAAGTTATTTAGAAGTCAAAGATGAAAACAAAGAATAAGAAATAGAACTATTGGCTTCTTGATCTCAGGGACTGTTTTATGTTTTTGTTAAATTTTCCTCAGTGTTTTGTACATTTTTTTTTTAAATCAGACCTGTGATTTCATTAGCACAGGGAAATCCTAAGGGGAGGAACTCCCTCTCTAAAGCAAATCAAGTCTTAAATTCTAACTATAGTTTTAGAGAGTTGCTTGGGGCAATTAGAGATTTTGTGACTTCTCTGATATCATAACCAGTGTGTGTCAGAGATGGGGCATGAACTCAGATCTTCGTGAAAAACAGACCACTTTCTATATCCCCTTTGCTATACTATTTCTCTGCCTAGAGCTCAGTGAATATTTTAATAAAAATTTGCTGAATTAATGAACCTGTGTGACCTTGTAAAGACATTTAACCTCTCTGAGACTCTCCAGATATTTGAAATGAAGTCCTCAAACATGATGATTTCCAAGTTCTCTTCTGACTCTATATCTGTTATCCTATAATTCTATGAAAGTCAGAGAAAGCTCATTGAGAAATATGGAAAGAAGTAAGATAAGGAGAGAAGTCTTTCCAGAGCTTTTGGGCCTAAAACATTTGCTTACAAAAGGACTTTATACTCAATATTATCAACTTTGAATTTTTACATTGCATTTTTGCTACTCATAATTTATCAACATCTGAATATATTTACTACATGTACTTGGAACTTAAATATGCCTCAGGCTTATTTTCAAAGTGTTTTGACCTTCATCTTATAAGACACATTTTTAAAATGTCAAAACAGAAATATTTAATCTTTGCTCAAATGTTAGTTAATAAATGCTCAAGATGAAGTTGTTGAGTTCTAATTTACTTTCATATCAAATGCATATAATGCATGGCATAATTCATTCTATTGTCTAATATCATGTTTAAGCTGATGCTACTAAGACACTACATTTATTTATGATCCAAAAATGCCTTATAAATATTCCTTAGATTTCTATTAGGGATCTTACTAGACATTGTGCATAATAATTTTTAAAACCTCTGAGCATTCCATTGTGAGTTTTAAGAATTATGTTAAAATTCTTTTATCACATATATAATATAATCACAAAACACTTCCTAGCAATGACATTGAAATACTCATATATACTTCCTCCTTTTTCAGTGTTGTTTATAATCTTAAAAAGAAAGTAAATAAACTGAATAACAGCTATAAAAATAATTTATCTTCTCTTTCTTTGACTCAGAATACCAATTACACAATGATAATATAAAAGTCCTTCTGGCAAGACTTGGACAGGCTACATTGTAGAGGGGCCCTAGTCAAGAAAGAACCTGGAAGTTAAATTTTTTTCAACTTGGGAAGACAGGAAGCTAACATCAGACAGATCAGAACTGGAGGAAGTCTTCCACTTCAGTGGATACTAAAAAAATACACACACACACACACACACACACACACACACACACACACA
>CM053580.1:168934191-168959792 GCA_028627135.1 Pseudochirops cupreus | reverse complement strand
TTTGTAATGTCTACAGTAACTTTAAATGGGGTTTCTCTTAAGATCTCTTGCTGTTGGACTTCATTGGACATATATATAGAAATGCTGAGGATTTATGTGGGTTTATTTTATATTCTGCAACTTTGCTAAATTTATTTATTATCTCAAGAAGGTTTTTACTTGATTCTCTGGGATTCTCCAAGTATATCATCATATCATCTGCAAAGAGTGATAGCTTAGTCTCTTCTTTACCTAATTTGATTCCTTTGATTTCTTTTTCTTCTCTAATTGCTACTGCTAACATTTCTAATACCAGATTGAATAAGACTAAGGAGAGGGCAAGGTTTGGGAGGAGAGTTGCTGGAAGCACACACTTCTGTAAAGCGACAGGGACAGGATGGAGAATAGAACAAGGGGGGTGGGCAAGATAGGAAACACGGACATATAATCAGTCTCTCACAGTGTGTCCATTGTGGAAATGTTCTGTGTAACTATACATGTACAGCCTGTATTGACTTGCTTGTCTTTCCAGTGGGGGTGGGTGATGAGGGAGGAAGGGAAAGAATCTAGAATTTAAAGTTCTGTATTCAAATATTAAAAATATATATGTACATATATATATGTATTATTATTATTACTATTATCATTATTATTAACTATATGCAACTGGGAATTAAGATATACAGGCACTGGGGTAGGGAGCTCTATCTTGCCTTACCAGAAAGCCAAAGGGGCGATGGGGGAGGACATAGGAGAGAGCAGATTTGGGGAGGGGTTTTACAATAGACTGGCTGTTTTGGGTGGTGGGTGGGGGAAGGATATGGAGAAAATTTGTAACTCAGAATGTCATGGAAATGAATGATGTAAAGAAGAAAATAAATAAATGAATGAATAAATAAAAATAATTTGAAGGGGACTTTTGGAGAGCACTGATATTTGGAAAGATCAGGAACTATATCTTGTAGGAGTTGGCATTTGAACACTGTGAATAGATCCAGGAATTCCAAGAGATGTAGTTGAGCATAAAGAATATTATAGGTATTTGTGACAACCTGTGGAATAAAAAACCTTAGGGAGGCATGAAATATACTTTATTTGGAATATCAAATAGCCAGTATAGGTGGAATATAAGGAGTGTAAAGAAGAGAAATATGCCATAACTCAGCAAATTAGGCTAGTGCAATATTTGACAGATTTGAGGAAGAAGGGAGGGAGAAAAAGAGAGAGACAGAGTCACAGAGAGACAGAGACAGAGAGAGACAGAGAGCGGGGTGAGGAGGGGGAGAAAAAGGTACTGCAGTAGTGCAGCTGAGAAGTGACAAGGAAATAGATAGACTCTAATAGTTTCTAGAAGTTGAAGTCATAGTATCCTTATGAGAACACAGTTATTATTCAGGAGATTGATAACTAATTTTCTAGAAAAGGGAAAATCTGTAACTTCTACTAGTTGTTGAAACTATTGCACTCTAAAATGCTTTGGAAGCCAGTACTTCTGAGTTTTATGGGTGCTTGGTTATAGTATTCCTACAAAGCTAAATCCCACAAATAAATCAGGTTTGTATAGTTATATTAAATATGATTTAAGATAAATATGTATGAATGTGCTCCTATTTAGGAGTAGTTAAAGTTCATTACAAGGAAATCAAAAGAGGTTAATTACTGTCAGTTCAATAACAGGGTAAAACAATAAAATGTTAAAGTGAAGAATGAGAAAAGAATTTAGCTGCCTCTTCTCAATCTTCTTTGCTTCTTAATATTTCTCTCCCAGCCTCTATGCAAGAATGTTTCCCAAGGCTTTGACTCCAAACTTCTTTTTACTTGTCTTAGTATTTTCTACTTTTGGTTCAGTTATAACCTATATGAAAATGATGCCAAAATCTTCATCTATATTCCCAATCTCACCAGTCTTGTGTTCTCCAGCAATGCCATTTGATACCTTTAACTTCAGATGCCTTATGGGCATCTCCATCAAATCTTCTCCTAGTTTTTGCTAAATGTTCCTGTTCAAACCTAGCAAGTCAAAAGCTGAGTGCATCTACTCTCTCTCCCTAAAGCTGTTATTTGTAGGACCTTGTGTTTGAGAATTTCCAAAGATGATTAGAAGACAAGGAAAAGAACCTTTGCACTCTAAAATGTTTATAGCAGCTCTCTTTGTGGTGACAAAGAATTGGAAATTGTGGGGATGCCCATCAATTGGGAATGGCTGAATAAGTTGTGGTATATGATTGTGACAGAATACTACTGTGCTGTAAGAAATGATGAGCTTGATGATCTTAGAAAAACATGGATACACTTGCACAGAATAATGAAGAGCAAAAAAAAAGAACCAAGAAAATGATATATACAGAAACAGCAAAGTTGTTTTAAGAACAACTCTGAGCAAATAAGTCATTTTGACGTATAAATATCAACAATTAACTAAAAAGATAATATGAAGGAAGATGCTCTCTTCATCTGGAGAAAGAACTGAAAAATAGAAGTATGTATAGAGTGATTTTACATATGTGGTGCATGTCTAATGGTAACCATCTCTAGGAAAGTGAGGAGAGAGAAGAAAATAAAGGAAAAAAAAGAAATTTACATGATAACTTTATCATTTATTTAAAAAGAATAACAGTAGATTTTGCAGTTTCATATAAAAGCTTTTTTAAATACTATAGTATGGAAATTCTTGTTTTATTTTATTCTTTTAAATTACAAATTAAAAAAAAAGAACTGTAGGAAGTTTCAAAGAAAACCTTATTTTGCCTCTTAATTTTACAGATCAGGACACTGAAATTCAAAGCAATTAAAAAACTTCCTTAAGGGCATGCCAGTAGCAAGTGGAAGAGCCATTATTTAAGCCCAGGTTCTCTAGCTCCCAGTTTATCACTCTGCTACATATGGTTTGTGTCCCTCTTCCTCCTTGCTTCCCCAACTCCACTCAAGCTACCCCTTTTCTGTTTATTGAGCTTATCAGTCACCCAGGCTAGAAACCACAGTCATCTTTACCTGTTCCATGCATACTCTACCTCCCAGCCTCAAGAATGTAAGCTGCTGGAGAAGAATAACTGCTTGTTTTTTGTCTTTGTGACACAAATACCTTGTAAATTATGTGATATATCAGAGGTGATTAATAAATTTCTTGCATGAATAGATTCTACATTTGGACAACTCTCTGTCACGCACACACACAAATAAAATAAACATATATAGACAAGCACTGGCATAGGTATATATGTGTATATATATGTTATAAAATCTCCTTTTCTATTTTTATTCATTACTTTTCTTTCTTCCTTTAATTCTTTTTTTTTTCTTATTTTTTCTTTCTTCCTTTTGGAACAAAGCTGATAAAGTCTCATCCTACTTCCAAATGGCAGATTATGAACAACTTGAAGATATTCCTCCCTAATTTGTCTCTAGTCCACATTCAGCACCACCAGTCCCTTTATCTTGGTTCCAATCTATGTTTCCAGGCTAATTATACTAGGCCTCTTAGGTATTTTATGTTCCAACCAAACTGAACTGCTTAATATTGCCCAGTCTCAGTCTACACTCACCTAACTCCTGACATTTGTGTAGGTTCTCCCTAAACCTGAAATAAACACCCTTTTCATCTCAGACTGTTGAAATCCATCTTGTCCTCCATGACCTAATTCATCTATCTTTCCTCTTACATAAATTCTTGTTATACCCCACCCCACCTGCAATCTCCCAGTTAAAAATAGCACTCTGAGTATGTGTCTAGTTGATGCTCAAATTTTCTTAAGCTACTTTATCTATACTCCTGATTTGTCCCTTTAGTATATCATCCCAAAGCATACTCATTTGTTTACATATTATGTCCTTTCTTCTTATATTGGCTACTAAGTTGCTTTTCACATTTCCATGTCTCTGTCTCCTTGGAGTATAGGTAATAAATAATTGTGGAATTGAGTTGAATTTCACAGAATTACAGACTCTCAAGCATGTAAACCCTATTATCATGTACACAGAAGCCCTGTGTTACAGGCAGAGCACTGAATCTAGAGTTAGAAGACCTAAGTTAAAACCAGGCTGTGCCATTGGTTATCTGTGTGATCTTGGGTAAGTTATTTAATTTCCCTAGGTTTCTATTTCCAAATTTGTAAAGTGTTGAGCTGGACTAGTTTATTTCTAACCTCCTTCCTGTCGTATTTCTATAATTCCTGTCATTGACAACAAGAAGTGATTGGATTTGAAAACCTTAGGTTACTGTCACATGTATAATCTCCACTTACCCTGGCTTGAATACATAGTTTCCCATTGAAATGTGGGAAAATGAACAATAATATGGGAAAAGAAACTATAGCTCTCTATTACCATGAGCTAGACTAGAGTAAGGTTGCCATTATACCACAAGGGTAGGTGCTCCCAGGCCTAACTCAGTGACTCGGTTTGGAGGTTATCCTTCTACGGACTAGCTGGTGATGTTGTCCTGCATTTGATAGCTATCATTACCTGGGTTACTGAAATATTATAGCCGTATGTCACAAACAGCTGAAAAAAAGGTATGTCTTTCTATTTCCTTTCTATTTCCATTCATTTCTCTCCAGATAGATATCTATCATATCTAACTTATCTAAAATTCTATTAACTTCCTTAACTTTCTTTCTTATTTACTTATTTGTGTCTCATGACATACAGCTCTAGGGAGGGTAGGGTGGGTAGGAAGGGAGGTAGGGAGGAGAAAAAAGAGAAAAAAAAGGAATTTTATGATAATTTTCTTTTATATTTGAAAGGAATACCAAGTTGTGCATAATAGATTGCAATTTCATTTGCTATCATCTTTCTTTATTGTACTATGTTATAGACGTGCTTGTTTTATTCCACAAATTAAAAGTAAAATAAATTAAAAAAAAAAAAAGAAATACTATAGCCGTCTATAAGTCTCAAGTGGCAGGACACCAGACCTTTTGTTACCCAGTCCAGAGTTTCAGATAACAGGTCTCTCACTTTCAGAACT
This sequence comes from Pseudochirops cupreus, assembly GCA_028627135.1. Classification (NCBI taxonomy): domain Eukaryota; kingdom Metazoa; phylum Chordata; class Mammalia; order Diprotodontia; family Pseudocheiridae; genus Pseudochirops; species Pseudochirops cupreus. Next base: position 168,954,847 of record CM053580.1, on the reverse strand, counting down.
CTACCAAAGATCAGAGCATTAAGAAGAACCTCACATGTGAAGCAAGATGAGGAGCCAAGAATAAGCTCTACAACAAGTTATTCCCTAACTCTGCTTCATGACATATCTCAATGAGCCAGATGAACTAGTACTAAATATGAATTCAGCCAGTCAGTCAAAAAATATTTAACAAGTCCTTACCACATGCCTAGAACTGTGCTAATTAGTATAAATTACTAATTACAAAGAAAGTTTTAAAAAATTGGTTTTTTGCCTTGAGGAGCTCACATTCTAATGGGAGACAATATCTAAAAATTATACAAATGAGATATGTGCAGTGTAAATTGAAGGTGATTTGAGAAGGGAAAGCCCTAGCATTATGGAGTTGGGGGTGGGGAAAGAACTATAAAGCACCTTTGCAGAAAGTAGGATTGGAGAAAAGTCTTGAAGGAAGCCAGGAAAGCTAGGAGGCAGTAAGGAATGATGTATAGCCAGTGAAAAGATACTGAGACAGAAAAAAGGTGTCATTTACTAAGATCAGCAAGAAGGTCAGTATTATTGGAACATAGCTTATATGAAGAGGAGAAAAGAGGAAGAAACCTATAACATTATGAAGGAGAAAGGTTGGAGGGCCTTTAGAAACCAGGAGAAGATTTTGCATTGTAATGGTAATAGAATTTGAAGATCCCTTTTATTGGCAAGCTAACAGGTACTTAGCACTTGGTTAAGTGCTAAGACCCAGAGCTTGTGAATCCCACAGTGGGATGGACTTGTTGACTGATGAGAGGGGGCTGAATAGGGAGGAGCTTGTGCCATGTATAGGGAAAACACCAAGCTGAGAGAGGTTAGAAGAACTTCTGGGAGCAGCATTGTGAAGGCAGAGATAGAGAGAGAGAGAGAGAGAGAGAGAGAGAGAGAGAGAGAGAGAACTTCTAGGAGCTGTCAAGGACTTCTGAGGCCCAGCCAGAGTTGCCTAGGACTTTTGAAGGCCAGCCGAAGCTGCTGAGAACTGAGGAGGCATGACTGTGGTGCCAATATTTTGTCTGTCTGTTTTGATGTTACTTTGTCAGGTTCATTTGTTAATAGAAGCCTCAGACCTTGTTGTTGGGTCTAGGTTGATTTCACAGGCAGAAAGTGAATTGATGAGGATGCTGGCATGATGTATGAATGTTATTGTGCCTGCGCTAAATTTTCTCTTCCCAGGAACAGAAACCGTGGGAAGGGGAACCATGGAATCTGAGAACCTGCTTTGGGTCAAGATGAAAAGACCTCTCCTTGGGTATTTAATACTGACTGATGAGATTGTAACATAGTTGTGCCCTAGGGGTGGAAAACTTTTGGCCTTTGTACTTTATGATTGACTAAATGAATGTACTTTGTTTAAGAAGAAGGATTTTTTGATCAAAGAGATTAAGATGGTGTGACCCAATGCACATTGTTTAAAAGAGAACTTTAACCTTTGTACTTTGTGACTGAATTGAGGACTTACAAAATGCTTGAGTTACTAAATGAATGTTCTTTGTTTAGAACTATGTGAACACTTTGGTGAAAACTATGTGGCCATTTTAGTTTTAAGTTGTTGAGTTGTAACATGGTGAATGCTGTATTTTGATTTTTTGTGAATGTTTTGCCTTAATTTGTTACTTAATAAATGGAGAATTCACTATGCTTGTAATCAGAAACTTGAAAGCTCTTCACAGCAGCAGTCCTCTGGAAAGCTGCTTGTGCTCAGCATTAAATACATTAGATGCTGCATGTAACAGGAGGGCATTGGAATTTAGTGATTGGGAGGAAGTGTGTTACAATTTCAGAACAAGAAAAATCAGCTTTAGGAAAAATCACTTTCAGCTAATTAGGGGGCAGGGTGAAGTGGGGAGGAACTTGAAACAAGGAGAACAACTTCTAGGCAATTGTATTAGTCCAGGAGGGAGGGTCTATATGAGTCAGGAATTCAGTCAGTTAATCAATACTTATTAAGTTCCTACTATGTGTTAGGCATATTGCCTGTGTATGCAAATAGAAAAAAGAATATATCCCTGCCCCTAAAGAGCACAATCTAATAGAGGAAGATAACACACAAAATGTAACTGAAAGGTGAAAGGAAAAGAGAAGATATCTGGGGTTGTGTCATGATGTAATCCATTCCAAAGAATGTAGGTAGGTGGGGAATGAGGAGGTGGCTCCTCTTAAATTGGAAGTTTGAGGAGGAATTTTTTTGCCCTACTCTCCAGTCCCCCAAACAAGAGAGCAGAGGGTACTGAGGATGCTGAGGAGGTACCAAAGTGTGAGTACCAATGCTGAACCAAGGTGGTCTTTGTGGGAGTGGAGAAAAGTGAATGTATATTACAGATGATATGTGGGTAGAAATAATAAGACATGACAACAGATTACATATATAGCACAAATTTGGGTGAAAATAGCACAAAAGTTCTGATCCTCGGTGACAGAGATGACAATTGTGCTGCTGAGTTGATCACAGTGCATTTATTAACCAACATTCTAATATAAAGTTCCTTCTTTCCTGATATTTGAGAGAAAAAGTTCTAAACCAATTCTTTTTATTCAAAGGATCAAAGCTGGGAATTCAGTAAATTGGTACTGCCTCTTAAAAGTCCTTCTTCATCTTCTCCCATCACTGGATTCCATCATTGCCATCTACCCTGGCTAAATCTTTACTTGGGTTAAACTGGAGTCAGGTGTCCTGATTGAAAAATCTTCCTTCAGATATTGACTTCCCTTTGTGACACTGGACAAGTCAACACTACCTGGGCATCAGTTTTACCATCTTTAAAAATGAAGAGGTTGGACTTAAGGACTTTGGATGGAGATTCTTTCTATGTCTAGATCTAAGTCTATTCTCCAGATATCTCTATACACTATCTTCATCTACTATCCTCTCTGGAACACACCTTAATTTTCTCTTTAACAATTTTGTTTTCATTTTAGGTCTCTTCCTTCCATACTCTTTCTATTTTATCACACCTATGGAAATCTGATGTAATGTTATGGGAATTGGCAGATCTTCCCTGCCTCTTAATAGGCCCATTTGATCTTTGAGCTCTGGCCCAGACCACAGTTTAAGTGACATTGAGCCCATGGTGGGAGGTGCTAGCTGAATGGATGGAGCAGGAAGGGTAGAGCAGGAGGAGAGACTGAAGCAGAGCTGGGAAAGAGGGAGGCAGAGCTAAGGCAAAGTATCTAGTGCGAGTGAGGCATTTTGCCTAGGGGAGCTTGTTTGTGGGGATAGAGGGAAGGCTTGGGGATATTGGTGCATCCTGGATTGGTGATGTGTATAAACTTCTTTGTTACCTTGGTGGAACTGGCTTTCTGGTATCTGAATAAATATTTTGGTTTTGCCTTTGAGGAAGAGTTATTAATATTTTGCTAATGTACCCTGGGAACACGCATGCACATTCATGGGTTTCACATTGGTGATATATTTGATTGTCCCAAGAAAACCTCATGAGCCTAGATAAAACACTGGTTATGCATGCCTTGTACCTGATGACACAATGACAAAGAAGAAGTCATACTATTTGCTCCTCATTGAAGTTTCCAGTCCTTCCTTCTGCTGCTATCATTCAGCAACTATACTCTCTTTGAGACTGATTTCATCTATTGACATCACCACATCCAGATCTTTTTTTCCCAAATATTTGCTGTCTCAAGTTCATTCTTATATCTTTTTTTATTTTAAGGAGTTTATTATGTGGTTCACAGTTTTATTATCCACCTAACCAGTACCTTCATACTTGGGTTCTTCAGTAGGGAAAAGAAAGGCAATAAGCATTTATTAAGTAGCTGTTATAGTATGCCAGGCCCTATGAAAGTATTTTGTAAATATTATCCTCTTTGATAATAATTCCATGAGGCAGGTGATAGTGTTATCCCCATTTTTCTTCCAGTTGTGAAAACTGAAGCAGAAATTAAGTGACTTGCCCAGGGTGGCACAACTTGTATGTATCTGAGGCTTTATTTGAACCCAAATCTTCCTGAATCCATGCCAAATTGTGCCACACAGATGTCTTTACACACACACACACACACACACACACACACACACAAAATAAATGGATATATGCAGACATATGAACATATATGGATATATATCACTTTATGTATGCTATTTAATACCCAGAGTAAATATATGGATGTATGCAGACATATGAACATATGTGGATGTATATAACTTTATATATGCTATTTAACACACACACATATATGAAATACATATATACGCTCTTACTCAAGCACTCTAACTTCCCATTTCATTTATATTTTGCAAATTTACCCTGGAAGTATACATGCACATTCATAGCAGTTGCTAGTATTGCATTGGTGATATTTGATTGTCCCAAGAAAACCTTATAAGCCTAGATATCTCCTAAGTTATCAACTAAGTTATCTAAGTTATCAACTCCTAAGACCATCATCTACAAACAGGAATGAAACAGGTTAAACATTTGTTCTAATCATTTCCTGTATGTTTTCTAACTCCATAATACAAAAGGCAGAAAGTTCCCTCTCTGATAACAATATCCTATTTTTGTATTTCTTCTTCTACCTGTTTATTCTTAAGCTTACTCTTCTTTACTATAATAACCTCCAGTCAGTCTCCCTTCTTTTCTCCACTGCCCCACTCTGTTCTAATCTATCAGCCCTGCTCTGGTCTCATTTATTTTTTTTTTCCAGTCTGAACTCTATACCTTATCAACTCAAGTATATATTGTTTTTACTTCCAACTGTTTTGCCAATTTGTCCTTTAACCATTCCTGCCATGACAAAACCCATCCCTGGTTATCATTCCCATCTATCTACTGTAGTCTCATTTAACTAATGTTAAACATTGCTGAAGGGAATCACTGACACATTTGTCAATCCTTTTTGTCTTCTTTGATTGATTCTGCTGAGTACCCCACAGCAGCTGTTTCAAACCTTCCCTGTCTCCCCAAGCCTCCTTGACAACTTCCCTGCCATTTTATCTGAGGAATTCACTTTCTACATTGATGAGGAAAACAGAAGGCATCACTGATGACTCATTTCCTTCTACCTCATAAACCTGTGACTGTAATCTCATTTTGTCCTACATGCTTTGCTTCAGAGACATCCAATCCTTCCATTCATGCCCTTGATACCATCTCCTCTATCCTTTGAGCCTTTGAACATTCTCCTGACAATCTTCAATCACTGATTATATGCTAGATACTTCCTTAACTACTAAAAGCATGCCCAGGTGTCACTATTCTACAAAAACTTTTATTTAGCCCTGCCATCTTCCTCAAGATACCAGCTCTTTTTCACAGCTAGTAGTAGTTATTGCTTGAACAAAATTTCATGAACTCCTAATCTAATTTTCTTTCCAGTAGGCCACTTAACATCTCAGAAATCCTAAATTTAAGATGAACTTTAGGTTTGTAATAACCAAATTACATAAAATGAACTGTTGAAAATAGGCAATTTCTCCTGGATAATAAAAATAGGTGGTTCTACCAGATGATTTTTGGTGAAAAATTGTTGGGAAATGGCTTTTCAATCCAAAATTTAAAAGTCATTTATTCTAAGGAAATGTAAGTATAACCATCAATTGCAAAATATGTATAAGAATTTTTTTAATGTAACATAATAGTTACTGGTAATAATTAAGATTTCTAGATTCTAATAAAAGTGAACAGTTAGGTTTGAAATAATAGGAGCAGATAGGACAGCAGGGTACATAAAAATGTGACAGAAGGAACAGATGGCAATACAAAAGTATCTCCCCAATTGGAAGGAAACTTTTCCTTTGGGAAAACCACTTTCAAGCTTATTTAAGTGCCTTTCATGTGAAATTGCATGAACAGAACCTAATTATAATATTCTTGAATCTCATATGAATTGAAAGGTCATTTAGCTGGTAGATTTCAAAGGAATTCAATGTATACTTCCTCTTTCTATACTCATGCCTAGTAGCACCATTCTGAATGTCACCCAATACTTATATACAATCTGACAATTTGTGGGAGTGCTGTTTTTTTGTTTCCTCCAACTTCCTAACTTCTGAAATATTATTAAGAAAACTCCTTTTAAGGAACCACTATCGGACTAGAATTAAAATTACATTTAAGACTATTTAGAGACCATACTACTGTCTTCCCCCTACCTTTTCCGTTTTTCAAACCAATTCATATGTATTAAATATAATGTGGCATAATAATATAAACCATGTTATTCATGTATTTTGTCTTTACATCATATTAATTTCAACACTATACCTTAGATTCAGTATTCCATTTTGATAATGTAATAGACACATACATGCGTCTACACACATAAATGATCACTGAATCATTTTACTACTAAATTTATGGAATTATTATTTATAATCACATTTTCAGTTTTCTGCATTTACCTCTAAGCTTCTTTTTGATTTGATGTATACAAAATTTTTGTACATTCTCATTATGTACTAGAAAAAATGTAAATTGCTTTTCTTGTTGAGTTCTTTCAATATATTTATTAGATCTATTTTATTTAATTCTATTTTAGTTCTTTGACTTCTATCTTATATATTTATTGGAATTATTATATTTGATAAATATGATTATTGTAATGCTAGAAATTGATCGCTATTATTGAATTTTATCTATTTTTTTTCTTTTTTTAAATTTATTTTTAATTGATTTGTCTATTTACTTTTGGTTTACAAGATTCAGTTCTAGAATTCCTGGAGTTTTGAATTTTCTCCTCTTCCTCCCCCACCTCCCATGGTGGCTTTCAATCAAGTAAGGGATCTACAAATACTTACACATTGGACATTAGTCTGGTTGTATAGAAGGGTTGTAAGCAATGGAGTGAACCATGGGAAAGAAGAAACAAAACCAAACATGGAAAAGAATGATAGTATGTAGATTACTTCAGTCTCCATTTAAACTCAGTTCTTTCTAGATCTTTTTCTGAATGTAGATATCGCCTTCCATCCTGAGACTTGTAGAGTTGTCTTATAACTGCACGTTGATGAGAAGAGTCCAATTTATCAAGAATGGTCATCACACATACGATGTGTCTGTGATTGTATACAAATTTTTCCTGGTTCTGCTCTTCTCACTTAGCATCAATTTGTATAAGCCTCTCCTGGTAAATATGAAGTCCATCTTCTCCCCATTTCTTATAGCACAATAGTATTCCATTATATTCATATACCACAACTTGTTTAGCCATTCCCCAATTGATGGGTATCCCCTCAATTTCCAGTTTTTTGCCACCACAAAGAGAGCTGCAATAAGTATTTTTGCATATATGGGTCTTCTTCCCACTTCTATGATCTCTTTGGGATACAACCCTACGAGTGGCATTACTAGGTCAAAGGGTATGCAATTATTTATAGCTCTTTGGGCATAGTTCCAGATTGCTTTCCACCAACAATGCATTAGTGTTCCAACATTTTTTTCTTTTAAATTAAGGGGATAGATTATTTTATATGTCTATATCCCATTGTCTTGATTTATATCTTGCCAATGGATTTCAATGAGTCTGGAGGAGAGAGTGAGACTGACAGCTATGTGCAGCTCTGCCTCATTTAAATCCAATTCACATGGAATGAAGATATTACCCTTGTTCTCTATAAGAACAAGGACTAACAGTAATAATAAATAAACAACAAAATCTATATATTTTACAGATACCATTTTAGCACAAAGCAATATACTCTATCTCTCAAAATTTTTCAGTTTTAATTACACTGGAATATCATGAGTGATATCTATTTTTCATGTCTAAATAGCAGTAGGGTATGCTTAATCCATTCTTTCTGTTAGAATCTATTTGTTTGCTTGTTTTCTTGTCCGGAGTAAATACATTTTCTGTAATAAACATATTGTTTCATTCTGCTTTTTAATCCACTCTGAAACTTCTTGTTGTTGTTGAAGAGATAATTCCATTTACATTTTAGTGTCAATGTTATTAGGGCTACGTCTTTTAAGATTCTTTTAAATAATGGGTCATCCAATTTGTTACAGAATCTAAACTTATTTTCATTATTTCCATTGTTATCTTCAATTTAATTAAAAATGCTCTGAACAAAATTATTTTTTACTTACTAGTTTCACAAAATCACATAATTTTAGAGTTGAAGGTCATAAAATCCAACCAACAAATGAAGGGAATCTCCAGTATAATACATCTGCTAAATGACCATCCAGCCTTTGTGAAACCCTCCAGAAGAGGTCAAACTCACAATATTTTGAAGTAATCCATTATACTTTCAGACAGGTAGGAACGGAAAAATTTATTAAGTACTACTGTGTGCCATATCCTGTGCTAAATGCTTCATAAACATTATCTCATTCAGTCCTCATAGCAATACTGGGAGGTAGGTGCTATTATTATCCCCATTTTATAGTTGACAAAACAGAAGCAGTCACACTGCTAAGAAGTCCTCCTCCTCCTCCTCTTCCTCTTCTTCCTCTTTTCCCTCTTCCTCCTCCTCTTCCTCCTCCTCTTCTTCCTTCTAACTCTCTCTGTCTCAATTTATTTATCCATAGCTATTGCTATATAGATACAAATACATGGCAGGAGCTTCTCTTTGAGATTACCTTATCCCACCACCTTTCCCCCCTGCCTTTAATTTTCTGAACATTTCTAGAACGTTTAGTAATTTAGCTAATACCATATTCTGATTCTTGCATTTTGTCAGTACCTTATTTATTGTGATTTAAAAATTATTGTGAATGATTTTAAACACCATTTTGGCTTGGCACCTTGACTGTTGGAAGAATCCCTTGATGTGAAAATCTCTTTGCAAAATAGTCAAACTCTAAAAGTTATATAAAATATTTGAATAATCCCTTCTTGTAGTATACTATATTTTTCTTGGTTGATAATTCTTGGGTTTTGACTTATATTTTACCTTTGCCTCAATTTTCTTATACTCCAATTTATGTAATTGTTTAAAAGGTCTGATATGATCTTGAATGTTGTTCTTTGATAATATATATTTTTATGTTTTTGCAGCTTGCACAATTTCTTTTACTTACACTATTGGAGTTTAATGAGAACAAGGGTAGTAGAATTCAATTTTGTTTTTCTTTGTTGTGGTCTTGAGCATTCCTTACATTTTTACATTCCTCCTTGTTGAGTTTTACAAAAAAAAAAAATTGAAGTATTTCCTGAAATATAGTGTCGAAGTACATTTGGTGGGGGCAATTTCTCTGGATATCAGCAATATAGATATTGTTGCATCTTGATTTCTTTTGTAGGTTTGCCTCTTGGATCTATTTTTCAAGTGTTTCCATTCCTGAGCTTTTCTTCCCCCTTCCCAAATTCTATCTTCATTGTCTGCAAATCTCTTTTCATTTGACTTAAGTCTCATTTGTCTATACATCTCTATTTTTAAAAATTCTATTAATTAAGAATGTAATATTGTTTGATTATCACCCTACTTTCTATAACCTGTTCCTTTATATCATCTTGGTATTTTACTACCCCAGTGTATAATCTTGCTATCTTTAAACATGTCAGTTTTTTTTTTTTAGGTCATGTTTTAGTTTACCTAACCGTTTTATTTTCCTATTGACTTTGCTTCTGGTACTTTAGTCAACTTAGATGCTCTGTATTATATTTTTTCTTTTCTTTACTTTTCTTTTTTTATTTTAAGAGCTAGGAATTTTCTCTGACAAACACCTTTGCTTAACATTTGTCTCTCTCTTTTAATGCCCCTTTTGATACTGACAATCAGTAATTTTGTTCACTTTCTATTTTGGATGATTTTTATTTCATATGTGGTTTTCAGTAATTTATCTTCTTGTTGATATATTTTTGCCATATATATGCATGTATATCTGTGTGTACGCATACCTGTATGTATGGTGTATGTATATGCATGTATATTATATGTGTTATCTTGACTGGAAAATTTACTTTGACATTTCAATAAATTTTTCTTCTTTAATTTTGTGAAATTCATACTTTTAAAGTAAAGAATCCACTTTAAAATCAGTTTCATCCTCCTGCATTCCAGATGTACCATCAATCTGGATGGCATTATAAGCAAGTACTAGGATTCCCACATGCTGGTTTCACTGTGCCTTTTGCTTCTGCACTCTGATCCCAGAACACTTAACAGGATATAATTGATGTTTTCTGCCTGAAGATGTTTGCAGGGATGTCAAGGCATGGTTCTAGAATGCTTCATTGCTGTCACATAATGTTGTTTTTTTTTTTTCTCTGAGCACTTTGATTACAAAACCTTTACCCTGATTAGCATGTATTCTGACAGGAAGCCACACAATGATTATGAAATAATAACTTGGACATTGTATATTCTCTGTGATTTTGGGATGGGTAGTCATATAAATGAACAATGACAATTGGATTGTTTTTTTTTTTTCTATCTTTTGATTCATTTCAAGTGTGAAGATACTAAACATAATGTTTCCAGATATCTGCTTCTTCTTAAGTATCCCAGGTATGTGCTTATTAGTAGCACTCTTTGCATACATGGAATGTTTTTCACTTTCTCTCTCTCTCTCTCTCTCTCTCTCTCTCATATCAAGATGGAGAATTGTTTTGTTTTACTATAAATATTTGTTCTAAAATTTCTTTTTAAAAAAGCAAGGGGGAAGGTGGTAGTAGAGAAGATTTATTTTTTGGTTAAAATATCAAAAGAAATTCAAGAAAAATTGAACTTTCCATTGAACATCTTATCTTCAAAATCACAAAATTTGTGGCCATGAATCTGCAATTTCCTCCTTGATTTTTTCATCAGGTCTTTCCAGGAGCAGCTTCTCTTAGAGCTCTGTAGAACTTGCTATATTTGGTTTCAAGCTTTGCTATTTTGGGGGCTTCCATGCACCTAATTAGTGGGATCCAATATTGTTCTGTGTTCTAGGCTAACCTTTTGCACCTCTTCAAATGCTTCTTTGAGAATCACATCACTTTTTTACATACATATGGACATACACACATATGTGTGTGTATATAAATATGTATATATGTCTGTGTTGATATATGTATACATACACATACATAGGGAGCAAAACTACAAACTCCGTCTTTGAAAGAGTCAGAGTAACTTAACTCCATGTCCAGTTTTGTTGACTACACACTTGTTCTCCTTTCTGTGCATCCTAATCAAATTTAGTAATCAACAAAGCACTCCAATTTGTCTCTAATTATTTCACTTAAGGACCAAAGAATCTCTCTGAGGCAAGTAAGTGATTTTATTCAATTCAAATTCAACCAGCAGCACAGGAACTGAAAAGGGGGTGGGGAAGGAGAATATTCTCTTATCCTTGTCTTTGTAGCCTTAATTCCTCAGGGAAAAACAGGGAGTGTGCGAGATGAGAACATGTCAAAGTATGAACTTCACATATTGTTATATGGAAAAAATGCCATAAGTGTTGCAATTTAACTTTGGACCTTATGTAATGAGGGAATCATTTCAACTTAAAAATGACACTTCCCTTAAAGCAGCTGAATTCCTCTATTCTGGGATTTGGTATTAACTTAAATTGTACACCTGACACACCTCACAATTTTTATTATACTTTTTTATTAAGAAACCCACCAGAGCTTAATACCCTATCCATAAAATGTCTTGGTGAGGTAAGTTTTGATTTGTAGTACAAGTCTTTCCAAATGCAAGTCCTTGGGGCCTGGTGGATGACAGAGCTATTTCTGAGTGGCTGCCAAGTTATTTCAATGTTTGATGTGAAAGCTTATATAGCTGGTTGAGGAGAATAGGGAATGTTTGTGTATGTCCCTAAACATTTTATACATGCAAGCATACAGTCACATACATATATAAGTATACACATTTTATATGGTAATTTGTGTACCCATATTCCCCTAATGGCTTATTATCCTAGAGTGTTTTTACCTACACACATCCATATATACGTATGCATGCACATACATACTCAGTACGTACAAATGTATTGTCCAGAGAGCTGACATCAAAGTCTAACCTCTTACATGTACTGGCACTGTGACCGTGGTAAGTCACTTGACCTTTCAATATCCCCAGATAACTGTCAAAGCTAGAATTTCTAGAGATGTTAATGGTATGAATTTGTAAAGAAAGATAATTCTTCACTAGAAATTAAGCAATTTAGTCAACAGGTATTTATTAAACACCTATTATATAGCAGACACTATTCTAAGTTCTGGGGATAGAAAGAAAGGCAACAGTCAGTGCCTGCTGTCAGGTACTGCACAGCCTGATTGGCGGAAGGGAGGAATGAGATAATATGAAGCACAGATCTTGTAAAAAAAAGACAGAAAAAGCTAACAAAACAATATAAGTATATACATGTGCATGTACACATGCATGTGTAATATGTACATGAATTGTATAGCATGCATATATACATATGTCCATGTTTATGTCCCTGTCTCTATTTGTGTAACAAACTGACTTATTATCCAGAAACCTTTTGACCAAAAAGTGTATACAAATAATTTTTAGTGCCTTAAAAATAAGGTAATTTAAACTTTAGCCTCAAAAAGTTTATAGAACTTAGTTATAGATGTTAATTAATATTTTTTAAAATTGAAACAGCCTTTTAAATTTTATTTTTGTTTTTTATTTTTATTTATTTAATTTTTAATTTACAAAATAAAACAAACATTTCCATAACATAATTTTTAAAAAGATGATTAAGCTTTAAGGAATGTTATTATAAAAACCAATTAATTATAAGGCTAATTATATCAATGACCACAGTGATTTTTTTAAAAAAAATATACTGAGCTGGAAAAAAGTTTTCAAGATTTGCTGCCCAATTTAAATGTTAAGGTGGAAAAATGTAGAGTGTTGGATTTGGAAACAGAAGGACCAGGGTTCAAATTCTTCCTCCAATACTATGATTTGTGACCATGAATAAGACACAAACTTTGTGATCAAGTTTCCTCATCCACTAAATAGGGAAAAAAAAATATAGTACTTATTTCATATGGGTATGTAATGTGCTCTGAGTCAAAAAACAGTATTGAATATATTTTATTAATATTTGTATACTATTACTTCATTTTAAATTCTTTTGGTGCATTTTAGAAAAAAAAGGCCTTAGGAAAGGTCTATATCATTTTATAATTCTTTCATACCTAATGTTTTACAAACTAGGCAACTAGTTGGTACGGTGGTTAGGCTCCTTGGCCCGGAGTCAGGAAGACCTGAGATAAAACCCAGCTTTAAACATATCCTAGTCTTCCGTCCCTGGGCAAGTCACTTAACCTTTCTCTGCCTTGCTTTCTTCAACTATAGCATCTGCTTCAGAAGGTTGTCGTGAGTATCAAATGAGATATTATTTATCAAATGGTTAGTTCAGCACCTAGTACATACCTAGTACATAAAAAAAAATGCTTGCTCCCCATTGCATAAGTGGATAAGATAATTTGTTTTTTCTAATTAAATAAAGACATTACAATCCTCTGTAGACTTACCTACAGTAACTTTGGTACAGCAGATATGATCTTTACTTCATCCTATTCTCATTTAAGTCTGACTTTTTTGTATCCATCTCTCCTGACTTTTGTGGTTAAACTCCTGGGGCAGGCCATCTACAGTAGGGGCCTCCTCTTCTTCACCTTTCATTCTCTTCTTTACTCCCTACAATTTGTCTTCCTACCTAATCATTCAGATGAAACTATTCTCTCTAAAGTTATAGTCTTTTAATTGCCTAACCCAATGGCTTTTTCTTAATCCTCATCTTTCTTGATTTCTCCTTAGCCTTTGACACTGCTGATCATTATCTTCTACTTGATACTCTCTTTTCCCTAGTTTTCATGACTTTACTCTCTCCTTATTCTCTTCCTATCTATATTCTTACTCATGGTCCTATGTTGGATCTTCACCCAGTTTATGTCTGATATGGCTATCCCACAGAGCTCTCTCCTGGACACTTTGCACTTCCCCCTATGTGATTTTGTGTTTGATGTCACATACACAGTTAGTAGACCAAAATACTAAAACAGGGTTATCTATCATTTTTTTTTAAAAAACTGAAATTTGCTATCACCACCAAGAATTAATGCATTCTTCAAATATGTTGCAGAAAATGTAAAAACTTTTAAATACTTGCATACAATCACAAACTAGCAACGTTTCCTATATTAGGGTCATAGGTAGAAGGGAGCAATGCTCAAGGAATACCTGCAAGTACAGGAATCAAAAACCCTGAGAGCAGAAATGGTTTGAAAAAGTTATAAAGACTTGTATCTTGGTGATTTCATCAGCTTCCATGAATTCAATTGACATCTCCAGAGTTCTAGTTCTCAAATTTACCTATCTTGTCATAACCTTTGTCTTCCAGTCCCACATGTCCAATTGCCTATTAGACTTCATAAACTAGATTTCCTGATGACATTTTAAACTCAACATGTCCCAAGTTGAAATTATTATCATTGCTCTGAGAAACCCTTCTGCTTTTCAAACTGCCTTATTATTGTGGAGGGTACCATTATCTACTCTGTCCCATTGTCTCACAGCAGAGGTTGCTTTTTCAACTCCTCAGTCTCTCTTACCACCCATATTCAATCTGTTGTCAAAGTCTGTTGATTTTGCCTTCAGAACAGCTTGCACATACAATCTTGCACTCCTCTGACACTTCTACCAGGATGGTGCATGCTGTCATCCATTCTCTCCTGGACTATTGCAGTAACCTACTGGCTGCTTTTCCTTCCTCAAATGTCCCCTCACTTTAGTCCATCCTCTGCTCAGTAGTTAAAGTGGTCTTCCTAAAGCACAGATCTGAGCATGACCTCCCCTAACTTCAACCTTATATACACATATACTCAATAAACTCAAATGTCTTCTTATCATTTCCAAATAGAATATAAAATCTTTTGGTTAGTATTTAAAACCTTTCATAACCTTCCCTCTCCTTTTATATTTCTAGACTTCTTGTATATTATAACCTACCATATACTCTATGATTCAGTGACACTGGCTTCCTTGCTCTTCTTTGATCAAGATATTCCATCTTCTGACTTCAGGCACTTTCACTGGCTTTCCCCTAACCATGGAATATCCCCTTTATGACCTTTTCCAGGCTTTGCTGACTTTCTTCAAGTTCTAAAATCCAGAGATATATGATTCGAATCTTCAAGAATGTGAATTAGCTAATGATAAGATCTTTCTATGTCTTTTGAAGTTCTTTATAACTTTTTCAAACCATTTCTGCTCTCAGGGTTTTTGATTCCTGTACTTGCAGGTATTCCTTGAGCATTGCTCCTTTCTTCCTATGACCCTAATATAGGAAAAGTTGCTAGTTTGTGATTGTGTGCAAGTATTTAAAAGTTTTTACATTTTCTGCAACATATTTGGAAGAATGCATTAATTCTTGGTGGTGATAGCAAATTTCAGTTTTTTAAAAAAAAATGATAGATACCGTGTTTTAGTATTTTGGTCTACTAATTGTGTTTCTGACATCAAACACAAAATCACTTGCTGTGGGAGGCCAAGTCTAACAGATTCTTGAGCTTGTGTATGAGTCCAGAGACTTGTGACTTGCTCTGAGTTCAAGGACTTTTTGAGCTATGTCCGAGTCCAGACTTGTTGACTTGTTCAAATCCAGGAGGATGCAAAGTCCCCTCTGGACAGATGTGTCCTATCTTTTCCCTAAAGAACATGTGGCAATCAGTCTCAAGAAATAGTGCTATCTCCCACAAGCAAGGTCTTTTGCTGCTATCTATGTTTATCTGAGTGCATCCATGAGAAACTGGTGATGCTGAAGCTCACTGTAAAACTTTCCATGCATAAACAAGAAAGATATATAATCAATTACACTACTCCATTAAACCAACATTGTTGCCTAATTATGCACACCTAGCCCGAATCTTTTGTTCACCATCCATCCTACAACGTCAGTTGCTGGCAACTTGCTATAAGTAGGACCTGACTCAGGCCAATAAATTGAGGATTTAAGTTCAGTTTTGGGGAGAAAATGAAACAGAAGATCTGACAATTGGAAAAAACATTTTTGGGAGGTTTTAAGAGGGGAAGGATATTTAGTACAGATATTTGGTGAAGACACCATGTTTGTTGATCAGATTGAAGCTCCCTTGCCTTTAATTGCCCAGTTAGAGGTCCTTGAAGATTTTTTGTAGTTAGGCAAGCAGAAAGTCATGTAAAAGGTCTGACCCTTATTTCACTGAACTAACTAAATCTCTGAGAGTTTCAAGAACTCTCAAGGAAAAACACCACCACCAACAAACTAGTGTAGCTTACATAGGGCAAGGCCTTAGGATATTGCTTTCTATGAGCATTTTCCAACATTCTAATATAAGTATAACCTAATAGTACTCAATATATTTGGAAGTCTTTGTCAGTCATATCAATATAACATAGAAGTTCTTGAATTGGCATCAAGTGTAGATTTATAGTAACTTCATATAATTTAGCTTTTCTGTGTTCATATTTAAGCAGTTTTTCAATTTCTGCTTCTAATTTCATCAAATCTAGATTTAAAAACTAAACAATTTCTTATAGTAGTTTGAATTACACATAATACACTATCATATTTTTTCTAATTGAATGTATTATTGGTAAAAAAATCATTGAAGATCAGTTGTGTATAGAAGGTTCAATGCTTTATAAGATTTAGTATATAATGAAAAACTAATATGTATAATTTGTTTTTATATGTATTTGTCATTTGCCTATTTTAGTGGTCAGGATTTTCTGCACCTAAATATTTCTAGAAGCTGGAGAATGGCATTTTTAACTTGTTGCAGTTTAACTTACCTTCCTGTGGTCCTATAACAAAATGGAGCACCACTCACTCAACAGTTATCTGTGTCAAACTGATCACTGCAACCATTATAAATAGTACCAGTCTGAATCTCTTTATGTCTTTTACTCTTTAATTAATTCTTATGAATATTTGGGTCACATTATCAGAAATGCCAACCTAGTCAGTACTATTGCCATGGTTAATTGGCTAATGCTTTAGATATCTTGTCAATTCATAATAACTAGTATAATGATCTTAGAATGTAGAAAATCCCTGCTGTACATCACCAGGCTGGCCATCCATTACTTAGATACAACCTCACTCCCCAACTTCTAATAATAATGAAATTAGCTCCTCTAATGCTGGGGATATTTTGCATATTGTCTGTCACATAGTAAGAGATATTAATAATAAAAACAATAGTTATAGCAATCTAAGATCTATAAAATGCTTTACATGTATTTGTCCTGTAATCAGAACAACCCTATGTAATGCCATGCAGGAGCAGCTTCCCAAAAGAATGCTACTGCAAATAGATTTTAAGGTTCTGATTACACAGTATAGTGAACACTATTTATTCAAGAACAAATCAAAGGAAAACATTCACAACAAATCAAGATACAGTGTTCACAACATTACATCTTATCACAGAAAATCACAATATAATGTTCACAACAGCTTATTAAAATGGCCACATAGTTTTCACCAATCTGGTCACAATATTTAGAAGAAAGAACAAAAGAACAATCATCTGGTATCCCTAAGGAGGTTTGCCTCCTTACTTAGTCATTCAATCATCTCACAATACAAGTCAGTCTTCCACTCATAGGGTGACTAGGTTAACTTAGTCACTTATTTAGCAATCAGTTACTAAGTATTGCTAATCACTAAGTACAATCATCAGAAAATACACAAACTTTCCACCAGTTAACTCAATCAGTCACTTATTCAGATTCACAATTACTAAGTATCATTAATCACTAAGTACAATTATTAGAAAATACACAACCCCACCTCCCACCCCTAGGTCACTAGTAAGCCATGTTATCATCACAGTATTCAATATCCAAGGAAAGAACTTTTCTACATCTTGACTCTCAGATTCCCTGGATCCCCTTCCATGGCCCCAGCTCCTATCTGAATCCACCAGTCACTTGGATTCAGAGGCAGACAGCTCCCAGATCCTTGTCCAGTCTTCCAGGTAGTTCCTGTGACACACTGAAGTTCACAGAGTCCAGTACATCTCAAAACCTTCGCAATTTCTGTTTCTGGGAATTCAATGATCAACCAAGCCACAAACAAAAGAAGTCTTAGCATCCTGGTCATGCTTCCTCAGTCCTCTGGCAGTTTGGCTGGCCCCAGGACTCAGAAGAATTCTCAGCCTTCCAGGCAGTCTTCCTGGCAGCAACTCCAGCCTTTACCAGACCTCTCAGCAGAACAGCTTCTTCCACCAGGATCTTGTCAGGAGAAAATTCAGACTCTTTCTCTCTCTGGGGTTTTTCTTATATACACACACAGCATTGGCTTCCTGTTTCAGCCAACCCCTTCCTGTTATGTCAGCAACAGGAGACAGAATTCACACCTGTTTCTTTCACAGAAGTTTGATTAGTTAGGAAGGGCTAAGTACCTGTGTACTTGACATAACAAAAAAGAGTCTTGAAATTTAAATTAATTACCATTTCACCCTATGACAGCACAATACAGTAAATATTTATTAAATACCTATTATATGCCAGGTACTATGCCAAGTATTAGGGATGCAAATCAGGGGAGCAGGGAAGAACAGTTCCTGCCCTCAAGGAGCTCATGATATAACAGGAGAAGATGATGTAAAGCCAAGCAGGAGCAGCTTTCCAGAGGACTGCTGCTGTGAACAGCTTTAAGGTTCTGAACATATAGTATAGCGAACTCTCTATTTTTTCAGCCACAAACTAAAGCAAAACATTCACAGAAGCCAAAGTACAGCATTGTTATAACATGACCATTTATAACTAAAGTGGCCAAATAGTTTTCACCAAAGTGGCCATATAGTTTTAAACAAAAGATCTCATTCAGTAAGTCCTTAACACAATCATCCTTAAGGATCAAGCCTCCTTAAGGGACGCAAAGGTCAAAGTTCTCCACCCATATATCACATAGGTTTAATCTCTCAGTCAAAAAGTCTATTTTCTACTTGATTTGACATTAGTTTCCAATCATCCTTAAGAGGTACAAGGTACAGAGTACAAAGTTCTCTCACCCCTAGGCCATTGTAAAGCACTATCTTTTCAGTCAGCATTATGTATCCAAGGAGAGGTCTTTTCATCCTGACTCGAGGCTGGCTCTCAGATTCCATGGTTCCT
Source organism: Pseudochirops cupreus (assembly GCA_028627135.1). Taxonomy (NCBI): domain Eukaryota; kingdom Metazoa; phylum Chordata; class Mammalia; order Diprotodontia; family Pseudocheiridae; genus Pseudochirops; species Pseudochirops cupreus. The sequence continues at coordinate 168,935,817 of CM053580.1, read as the reverse complement.
CTCCCATGGTCCTAATTTTTACTTGAATTTACCCAACTGCCACTTAGATTCAAAGGTAGGCAGCTCTCAGCTCCTTATCCAGCTCCTTGTCCAGTTCCTTGTCCAGTTCCATATTGAAGTATTGAGTTTAACTCAAGTCCTTCACAGTTTCTGTTTCTGGGAAGACAAAGCTTAACAGAGCTACAATGACATTCATTCACATTTCAGGCACCATCATCAATTCATTATCTGCCTATGAAATCAACACAGACCCACCAACAAGGTCTGAGAACTCAATAAACATCAGCAATATGGTCCTAGGACCTCTGAAACACTCCTCCAGGACGTCTACAAACAGACAGCAAGAAAATCCTCTTCCAGGGCTTCCAGTAAGGTCCTAGGGCTTCTGTACAAAGTATCACAAACAAAACTCAACACAGACAGAACAGACAAACAGAGTGCCAGCCTCCACAACTGTTCCCCTTCTCATTTCTGCTCTCTCCCAGCTTGGGCTTCTCCTTATATGTGGTCATTAGCTTCTGCCTGTCACACCCCTTCCTGTGGCATCAGCAAGTTACTTCTACTGTAGGTTTCACAATTTCTGTTTCTTAACAAAAACTTAATATAATCATGGACAAGGCTCAAAAGAAACTTGAACTAAAACAAGGTGCTAGATCATTAAATAACTGAAACAAAGCATTAAGTACTTCTTTGCTTGCCATTACAGAAGATAAACAGAAAGCTGAAAAAGGAGGGGAATTTGGGAGAATTCAGGCAAGTCCTTACTTTGATTCCATCATCTGACCCGCTGTCTTTATTCTATGAACATATTTTTGTAACTGTATCCATAAAGATGTGTTTACTAGCAAGTACTTAATAGTTGTTGTTCAGGTGTTTCAGTTGTGTCTGACTCTTCATGACTCTATTTGGGGTTTTCTTGGCAAATATATTGGAGTGGTTTGCCACTTACTTCTCCAAATAATGTCACAGATGAGGAAACTGAGGCAAATAGGATTAAATGACTTGCCCAGGGTCACACAGCTGGTAAGTGACTTGAGTTCAACTCTGAAATCAGCCCCTAAGTCCAGGGCTGGTACACTATCCACTGGTCCATCTAGCTGCTCTATTAGCAAGAAGACTACCAAATATTTAGCCTTTCTGTATTATTTTAATTGGAATAACTTTAATATGTCTTGTTGGATTTTATTAGTAACTTATAGAAATGATGATAATTTATGCCAATCTATTTAAGATCCTGTAAACTTGTTTATGCTATTACTAAATTAATTTTATTTGAATCTTCAAGATTTTCTAAATAACCATTAGATCATCTACAAAAAGCAATAATTCTCTTTCCTCTTTGACTGTGCTTATTCCTTACATTTATTTTTATTTTTCCATTTCTATAACTAGAACTTTTACCACTATGTCAAGTAATATTGTTTATAATGTGCATCCTTGCTTTTGATTTTAATGAAAATTCCTCTAGTTTATATGCATTTCAGTTATTTTGGGTACTTGTATTTAGATATATAGTGTGTATCATATTTAAGGATGTGTATTTATTTTTTTTTCTACTGCTTTTTTTAAGGCCATGTACCATCTGACTTCTGCCTTCTTCTCTAACTGAATTTTTAAAAAAATTTT
>CM053580.1:168904916-168933691 GCA_028627135.1 Pseudochirops cupreus | reverse complement strand
TACACACACACATATATATACACACACACACACACACACACACACACACACACACACACACACATTGGCTTCCTGTTTCAGCCAATCCCTTCGTGTTATGTCAGCAGCAGGAGACAGAGTTCATACCTTCTGTTTCTTTTACAGAGGCTTGACCAGTTACTAAGGGCTAAGTGCCTGCTTACTTGACATAACAAAAAGTGGTCTTCAAATTTAAATTAATTACATTAGAGTGATTTATAGCATTTTTTCATATCCATGTAGAAATCTTTAAATTCTTCCTCTGAAAACTGCCTGTTCATATCCTTTTACCATTTATCAGTTTGGGAAAGACTTGTATTCTTATAGATTTGACTCAATTATCTATATATCTCAGAAATGAGGCCTTTCTCAGAGACACTGGTTGTAAAAATTATTTCCTACTTTCCCATTTCCCTCTTAATCTTGGTTACATTGACTTTGTACAGAAGCTTTTCATTTTAATGTAATCAAAATTACCCATTTTGGATTTGATAATGCTCTCTAATTCTTGTTTGGTCATAAAGTCTTCCCTTCTCCATAAGTCTGACAAATGCACTATTCCTTGCTTTCCCAGATTGCTCACAGTATCAGCCTTTATACCTAGATCATGCACCCATTTAGACTTGATTTTGGTGTATGGTCTAGATAATGGTCTATGATCAGTTTCTGTCATACTATATTCTAGTTTTCATAGCAGTTTTGGTCAAATAGTGAGTTCTTAAACCAAAAACTGGGGTCTTTGGGTTTATCAAACCATAGATTACTATAGTCATTGGCTGCTGAGTCCCATGTACCCATTGATCCACTACTCTATTCCTCAACCAGTACCAAATGGTTCAGATGACTGCTGCTTTGCAGTAGAGATTAAAATCTGGTATGGCTGGGCCACCTTCCCTAGCATTTCTTTTAATTAATTCCCTTGATATTCTGGACCTTTTGTTATTCCAAATGAATTTTGTTACTGTTTTTGCTAGCTCTGTAATTTTTTGGTAGATTGATTGATATGGCATTAAATATGTAATTTAATTTAGGTAAAATTGTCATTTTAATATATTAGCTCCACCTAGCAATCGATATTTTTCTAATTACTTAGATCTGACTTTATTTGTGTGAGAAGCATTTTGTAGTTGTCTTCATATAGGTCCTGGGTTTGTTTTGGCAGGTAGATTCCCAAATATTTTATAATGTCTACAGTAACTTTAAATGGGTTTTCTCATAGCTTTTTCTGTTGTATTTCATTAAAAATATATAGGAATGCCAAGGATTTATGTGGTTTATTTTGTATTCTGCAACTTTGCCAAATTCAATTATTGTCTCAAGTAGTTTTTTACTTGATTCTCTAGGATTCTCTAAGTATATCATCATATCATCTGCAAAGAGTGATAGCTTGGTCTTTTCTTTGCCTAATTTGATTCCCTCAATTTCTTTTTCTTTTCTAATTGCTACTGCTAACATTTCCCGTACCACATTGAATAAGAAGGGTGACAGTGGGCATCCTTGTTTCACCCCTGATCTTATTGGAAATTCTTCTAGCTTATCCCCATTACATATAATACTTGCTGATAGCTTTAAATAGATGCTACCTATTGTTTTAAGGAAGATTCCATTTATTCCTATTTTTTCTTGTGTTTTTTTTAATAGGAATGGATGTTGTCTTTTGTCAAAAGCCTTTTCTGCATCTATTGAAATAATCATATGTTTCTACTAGTTTAATTGTTGATACGATCAATGATACTGATGGTTTTCCTAATATTGAACCATCTTTTAATTCCTGGAATAAATTCTTCCTGATCAAAATGTATTATTCTTGTGATCAGTTGCTATAGTCTTTTTGCTAATATTTTGTTAAAAATTTTTGCATCTATATTCAGGAGGGAAATTGGTTAATATATAATTTTCTTTCTCAGTTTTATCTCTTCCTGATTTAGGTATCAGTGCCATATTTGTGTCATAAAAGGAATTTGGTAGTACTCCTTCTTCACCAATTTTTCCAAATAGTTTGTAGAGTATTAGAATCCGTTGTTCTTTAATTGTTTGATAGAATTTGGTAATAAATCCATCTGACCCTGGAGATATTTTCCTTGGGAGTTCGTTGATGGCGTTTTCAATTTCTTTTTCTGAGATGGGGTAATTTAGGTAATTTACTTACTCTTCAGTTAATCTGGACAATTTATATTTTTGTAAATATTCATCCATTTCACTAAGATTGTCAAATTTACGTGCATACAATTGAGCAAAATAATTCTTAATCATTGATTTAATTACCTCTTTGAAGATAGATTCACCTATTTCATTTTTGATATTTGTAATTTGGTTTTCTATTTTTTTTATCATATTGGCTAAAGGTCTGTCAATTTTATTGTTTTTTTCATAAAGCCAGCTCTTAGTTTTATTTATTATTTCAATAGTTTTCTTATATTCAATTTTATTAATCTCTCCTTTGGTTTTCATTATTTCTAATTTAGTAGTTAATTGGAGATTTTCACTTTGTTCTTTTTCTAGCTTTTTCAGTTGCATGCCCAGTTTATTGATCTCCATTTTTTCTATTTTATTTATGTATGCATTCAGGGATATAAAAGTTCCCTAAGAACTGTTTTTGCTGCATCCCACAAGTTTTGATATGTTCTTTCATAATTGTCATTCCTTTGAATGAAATTACTTATTGTTTCTATAATTTCTTGTTTGACCCACTCATTCTTTAGGATTAAGTTATTTAGTTTCCAATTAGTTTTTAGTCTATCCTTCCATGGCCCTTTATTACATAAAATTTTTATTGCATCATGATCTGAAAGGATGTGTTTAATATTTCTGCCTTTCTGCAATGAATTATGAGGTCTTTATGCCCTAGTACATGGTTAATTTTTGTGTATGCGCCATATACTGCTGAGAAGAGGGTATATTACTTTTTATCCCCATTCAGTTTTCTCCAGAGGTCTACCATATCTATCTTCTCTAAGATTCTATTTACCTCCTTAACTTTTTTCTTGTTTATTTTGAGGTTAGATTTATCAATTTCAGAGAGGGGGAAATTGAGGTCCTCCATTAGTATGGTTTTGCTATCTATTTCTTCCTCTAACTCTAGGAATTTGGATGCTGTACCACTCGGTGCATAAATGTTTAGTAATGATATTGGTTCATTTTCAATGGTGCCTTTTAGCAGGATATAGTTTCCTTCCTTATCTCTTTTATTTAGATCTATTTTTGCTTTTGCTTTGTCTGAGATAAGGATTACTCTCCCTGCTTTTTTTTTTTTTTACTTTAACTGAGGCATAATATATTTTACTCCAGCCTTTTACCTTTAGCCTGTGTATATCCCCCTGTTTCAGATGTGTTTTGTAAACAACATATTTTAAGATTATGGTTTTTAATCCATTCTGCTATCTACCTTTGTTTTATGGGAGAGTTCATCCCATTCACATTCACAATTGTGATTACCATCCATGTGTTTCCCTCTATGCTTTTCCTTCCCCTGTTTATGCTTTTATTTTTCCCCTTTCTCCCTTCCCCTCCTTAAGAGTTTTCATTTTGGCCTCTGCCTCCCTCAGTATTCCCTCCTTATCAGCCCCCCTCCATTTTCCTACCCTTCCCCTTCACTTCTTCTTCTCTCCCTTCTCTCCACCCCTCCCTCCTTTCTTACTCCCTGTAGGGTACTATAGATTTTTATGCCTAATGTAGTATGTTATTTCTTCCTTGAATGAAGATTGATTAGAATATATCTCATTCAATGCTCCTCTCCCTCCTTTCTTTCTCTCCATTATGACAGGTTTTATGTCTCTTCTTGATAGAGTCCTATATTTAACTGATTATGTTATTCCCTCCTTACACCCAAACCAATGAGGGTGAAGTTCCTATAATGTTTATCTCCCTCCCTTCTTCCCCTCTATTATAATATGATTTTATGCCTCTTTGTGTGGCATGATTTATCCTTATCTGCTTCATTCTTTCCTGTTCTTCCATTGTGGTCCCTTTATACACCTCAATAAGGTTTTTTTTTAATCATCATTTAATTTAATTTGTACCTACCCACTCTATTGATCTCTATCCCTTTTAAATGTTGCAATAAGAATTCAGTTCATTTCTCAATATTACCAGGTATCAGCTTCCCATATAGGGGTTCTTATTAAATAATGAGGTGTGTGTGTGTGTGTGTGTGTGTGTGTGTGTGTGTGCATGTTTTCCCCCATTTACCTTTCTATGTCTGTCTTGATTCTTCTAATTGGAGATTGAATTTTCTATTGAGCTCTGGCTTTTTCATCAGGAAGGTCTGGAAGTCCCTTATATCATTTAATGACCATCTCCTTGCCTGAAAGATTATGCTCAGTTTCACTGGATAGCTGATCCTTGGTTGTAACCTGAGATCTTTTACCTTGTGAAATATCATATTCCAGTCCCTCCATTCTTTCAATGTAGATGCTGCCAGATCCTGTGCAATCCTTATTGTAGTTATACAATATTTGAATTGTTTCTTTCTGGCAGTATTTTTTCCTTTATTTGATAGCTCTGGAATTTGGCTACAACATTTTGCAGGGTTTTCAATTTGGGCTCCCTTTTGGGAGGTGTCCAGTGGATTCTCTCAATTTCTATTTTATCCTCTTGTTCTAGGATCTCAGGGCAGTTTTCCTTGATGAGCTCTTGGAAAATGTTGTGCAGGCTCTTTTTTTAATCATGACTTTCTGGTAGACTGATAATTCTTAGATTATCTCTCCTGGGTCTGTTTTCCAGGTCAGTTATATTTCCCTTGGGATATTTTACCTCTTTTTCCAATTTTTCACTCTTGATGTGTTTTACTGATTTTTGGTGCCTCATAGAGTCATTAGCCTCAATTTCATTGATTCTAATTTTAAGCAAATTATTTTCCTCAGTCAGTTCGTGAAGTTCCTTTTCCATATGTTTTTCCATTTCACACATTTTTCTTTTTAAAGAGCTGTGTTCTTCATTGTAATGTTTTTCTAATTTTGCTATTTTGATTTTAAAAGAATTATTCATTTTATCTTCCACCTCTCTAATTTGGTTTTCAAAGTCCTTCTTGAGGTCTTTTAAGACCACTTTCTGTGCTTGAGACCAATTCATATTCCCTGTTGAGGCTTTAGCTGTGGGTGTGGGGTCAATTCTGTCTCCTTCTGAATTTGGTTCCTTCAGCTTACCATAATAGGATTCTAGAGCCTTTGTCTTTGCTATTTGTTTGTTTGTTTGTTTGTTTGAACTTATTTTGAGGTAGAGTTTTAGCCATGCCCTTTCTCTAGTATGCCCAAGTCCTCACTATTTTAAAATTTTGCTCTGGGGCAATAATTTCTGTGTTTTCAGGGTCAGAAGTGGGGATTGGAGCATCCAGGTTCACTCTGCCATTCTGATCCCTGGAAGTTCAGATAGCTGCTTTTTAAATTTCCAGGCTGTGAGTTGGTAGTCCCAGGAGTAGCTGCTGCCACTGCCACGGGCCCTGCATTTGTCTCTGACAGATCTCAGCCCTGGGGTGATAGTCCTGGAAATGGCCCTTGCAGCTGGTGGATCAATCTGCAGCTCTCTGCCATGTATGCCATGGTGGGCTGCTCTCCCAACAAATTATCTTAATAAAAGAATTTGTTCTGTATAACTTAGATTCAGTTGAAAGGCTACACCCAAGGATTTAAAAGGTTACACATGGCCCTGAGGGTACAGATTCCCCACCTCTGGTAGTGCAAAAAAAGCTGGCCCAGAATCCAGGAAGATAGAATGTCATTTTATTTCCCTTGGATATATCACATATATATATATATATATATATATATATATATATATATATATATATATACACACACACACACACACACACATATATATATATATATATATATATGTGACACTAATCAAGTTACTTAATTTTTCATTGCTCTTGACAACTCATTGGTGTCAACTTATTAGTAGTGGAAGTTACCTGACTTGGGAACTCTGTGTATCAATTTACAAATTCTGCTCTATTCTCAGTCCATAATGTGCCCTATTTAACAACATACATAATTGTTACTGTTTTGGTTGGTAATTATGTATAAATTGTAGGCATTTGGCATAAATGTCTATAGTTAGTATTGCTTTTCAACAACCCAACCATTTTTCTTTCATAAGTTTTTTTTTTTTTAGTTCTCAAAATCTTTACCTATATTATAAGTTTCTCAAGCAGTCTTTCCTATTCATCATTATCAGGATAATTATGTTTAAAAAGCAAAATAAAGCTTAAAATCTTGGATTGTATTCCCCAACATATGGAGTTTCCTTGTTTTCTGAATGTATTTGGAGTATTGAATCTAGGTCTAGTTTCCATCTTTTAGAGAAGATATCCTGTTCATAAACTGAGACCATTGAGTAAACAGGAAGGTAAAAGGCACCAAAATTATGCTGTATTAGGATTAGGGGAAGCAATTTCTTCACAACCTAGAGAAGAGGAAACATGGAGTACATGATAAGCTGCCTTCATGTATTTGAAGGAATGTCATATGAAAGACATTTTTCATTCTTACTGGCCTTAGATAAAAGGAGTATAGGTGCTTCAGAGAGGCAAATTTAGATTTGACACAAGGAAAAAGACTTTCTACAAATTAAAGTTGCCCCAAAGTAGAATGGACTACATGGAAAAATCAGTCAATCCTGCTTTCTCTTCCCTAATGGAGTGTCTTCAAAGACTAGAAAGCCACTTGTTGGATATAGTATGGAAATACATTCTTATGGAGTAATAGGTTGGACTAGAGATAACTTCTATGGTCTCTTCCAGTTCTGAGGTGCTCTGACTCTGTGACCCATCTTTAACATAGTCAATTACTGAGATTCCCTGTCATCCACCTAGGCAGTCTTATCCAAGTGACCCTCTTATCTACCTATTACTTTCTTACTCTTCTTTTGCCTCCAATATCAGTGTTTCTTTGTTCCCTTAGTATATAGTTTGGGTTAAATTTTAAAAAGGGATCTTTATCATTCTCCATTATTGTTAAGTCTCAGAATCAATAAGTAAATAAAAACTTATCTTTGGATCTATGCAGCCAAACCAATAGTATCATTGTGATATTGTATAGTAAGGAGAGCAGCATTTTTACTTTTAAGTACTATTTTCAATTTATGCACCAGGTTAGTCAATAGTATGTCTATGTCATATAGAACATGAATATAGAAAAGAAAAATCATGAAAATGCATCCCAATCTATTCACTAGCAACTGGAACTTAATGTGTCCTAAGTTAACATCACTTCTTTGGCATGAGAGAAAAAATGGAATAATGGATTACATAGTAGATAATTAATATATATAAAAAGTCTAACCATTGGATAATTGATGTACATAAATATTTGATAGGTGACTCTTGGATTGGATTGAATTGAATACTGTTCAGATGGCTGGAGAAGAGCAGATCCAGGAATAGTAGACAGAAGAAAACACTTGAAATTATTATTGTAAATCAGTTTGAATGTAATCATTGCAGGAAGCAACATGAGAAGAGATAATTATTTTATCTAGTGTCCCTAAATAGAGGTAGAGGCACAGACTCTTAATGACTCCTAAGATAATTTTTGCAAATCATTAAACTAGTATCAAATATCACAACACTTGAGGAAAGTATTGAATTAAAAGGAAAACGTGGAAACAATTTAACATGGTAAAAGGTCTTCCCTATTTTCTCTTTTAAATTAGAAAAAAAAAGTTTAAAACCCATCCATCTTACCTCAATATTTCAAAGTTATAACCTTAAAAGTTCTGAATCACTTTATAGATTTAACATTTGTAGAGTGTTATAGCACCAAAGCTTACTGCTTCAAGGAATCATTCTTAATTATGCAAATTAAAAAAATGAAGAACATTCAGTACTTATGGCCCATGGTCAATTTGTTTTTTTTTTCTTCTATTTAATGGAAAACTCTGTGGTCTAAGCACAGAGTGAATTCTCATATTGTTGCTGTGGATTTATGTGAAATTGGGTGAGTCACTTAAGGGAGTCAAAGCTCAGAGGTTATCAGAAAAATGTAAGCAATACTAACCAGAATTATGAAATATTAATTTCATATTATTAAATATTATTTCATATTATTAAATATTAAGGCACCATTTCTCCCTACCTCCCCTCCCCAACAAAAAAAAACTGCTTCAAAATTCATTCTTAATATAGATAAAGCAAATGAATTATATTGTGTAGTTTTAAAAAATATACCATTCTACTAAGTCCATAATAATTGTGGTTTTTGATAATACAGCTTAAATTTTTATCTTCCTTCTATCTTGTCCATCCTTTTGTCTATGAATATGCATCAAAGTGACTGCTATTGTCACATTTATTCAAAATGCCAATATCCCTATAAGACAACTTCAGGAAACATCCAGGGAAAAAGGTGAAGTATTTTGTTAAGGTGTTTGGAAATTATTTCATCCTGTAAAATTATTCTCTTATGCTGGAGATAAGTCATTTATAACCTGTCCAACTCAATTTTTTTTCTTCCTTTTTAAGGTAAATAATCATGTTGTTGCATTAACCAATACTGGGTTTCCTTAATTTATATTACCATATTTTCTTGCATGACTTCCTTTCCTTTTAGCTTGTATTACATTGCTCAAAATAGGATACTGAGTTTGTTATAAGGTTAAAATATTTTTTGTATGCTAAGGTAGTGGTAAATAAATCATTGAAATGAATAATGTCTGCCCCAGAATTCCTGAAGTCTTGGTAAGAACAGTTGAAGAGCTAGCCAATGATTAAACACTTATTTTCACCAAACAAGGTCATACAGGCATTTTCCAATTGTACTTCTACTACCCAGAAGAGGAGAATATAAGAAAACAAAAGGTTCATCTGTTCCCAAAATATAACAGGAAGAGGATGGAGAAGAGGATACATAAAAGGGAGAAAAATGTAGAGTGGTAGATAAAACTATTTACCCTCACAGAGCCCCAAAAGGAATGTATTGCTTGTAAAAATAATGATTACAGAGTGCAAATCAAGATCTGAGAAGCGTATACTCTCTGAATTGGGCAGGATCTTAGAGGTCATTTAGACCCATCCACACATAAAGCAACTTAGATATACTGTTTTCTCATATTGTTCTGCTCAACTGTGTGTTAGATAAAGCCATAACTTTAATCTGCAAAGTCGAAAGATGGATGATCTCGTGAGTGTAACAGGCTTGGAAATTGGCACCAGAGCTGACAATTGACTCTTTAGTAAATGTTTATTCATGAAGTAACTTTAGCAATTCCTATGCTATATTATATGGTAAATTAAGTTGTAAGAGGTGTTTAGATCCTGGGATACAGCTGTGTGTGTGTGTGTGTGTGTGTGTGTGTGTGTGTGCATGTGTGTGTGTGTCTGTGTCTGTCTGTCTGTGTCTGTCTGTCTGTCTGTGTGTCTGTATTGGGGAAATTGTTGGGGAGAATGAGAGACTCCTCCATGGGACTATAAGGACTGACAGTATCCTTTAAATTTTAGTGTTCTAGGATAAAATTCCAATGTTCCCCCCCTAGTTATAGCTTTGGAAATACATAAAAATAACAGTAACAAAATAACAAAATGATAATATCCACATGCGTGATTTTGAAAAGTAGTAGGAAGGATCAGAAAAGGATCATACTTTCTTTACTAAACTTAGTTCTGATTTAAGGGCTGTGGGTTTTTTTTTTTGTATTTTTCACAGATTTGAAGGTGGGAGGCATCTTATTTTAGAAGGAAAACAGTCTTAGTGGAATGAAATAAAGTATAGAATAAAAGGAAAGTTCCAAATAGTCCATAACTTATGGGTGAGTTCAATAAAGTAGAGAGGATAGTAGCTGTGGAGAGAAAGTTTGGGAGATTTTGCATCCCACTTGTGTTGTAAAACAAAACTATAGCCACTGTTTTCCCATCGATATGATGGTATTGTTTTAATTGGGGCTTAGAGGAGAAGCAGTGGCTGCTTGCCAGGTTTATGTGCATGCATCCAGTTGTTCCAACAGTTATAGGCCTTAAGTTGTAATGGCTGAGGAACTGGCAGCCATTCAGTCTGCCTCCTAGACACAAGCGAATATCCTACCAGACTATTTAAGACTTAATATGGTAGTCATTAACAGTTAGAGAAAGGGGAGGAAATGCAGTCTACTTGATTAATCAGAAATGCTCAATAGATTTAATGCCTGGGAGGGGTTCCTTCTTAAATCTATTTACTCTTACCATTTTAATTTGTTTAAGTTACTATGGTTCCCTGAACATTTAAACCTCTGATTTTGACACAGTAACTCAACTAAATCTGCTATAGAAAAGACTATTGTTCAAAGGGAAGGGAAAAAAAAAGTTTATATTCAATTTTTTTCCAGACACTTTGGACCTGAGAGAAATTATTACAGAGGCCCCAATTGATTAATTGTTCTCTTCTTTTTAATTAACACTCAAAGATTTAGACAGAAGGAAATAATAAATTTTGTATTCTTTTGGGGACTCTCAAGTCAGTGTTTCAAACTCATCAGATAAAAATTTCTTCGTTCAATGAAATTCTTCAACAGCAACTTATTAATGAGGAAATACTAGAGAAGGGAATAGGAAATTATGACTATGACCAAGTTTGCCTAGGGAGTTTCTTAAGAGCTTTCTATTGTGTTCTTTTCTTGTGGTAGCTTACATTTAAATTAGGTCAGGTACATGGGTTCCAGGTTTTTTTTTTTCCTTCAGATCTGATAGAAATTATGACAGAAAGGAATAATTAAGAGTCAGTAAGTAAGTAAGACATAGATAAAGTCTTGTACTTAGGTTTGAAAATGAAATTAGCCCAAGGATAAGATGGAGATTTAGACTGATAAGAGTTTGTTCAAAAATGCCCTGAGGCCTTTATGTAACTACAAGATAAATGTGAGTCAAAAATATGGTGTGGCTACTTAAACAACAACACAACAACAACATACTTTTGAAGACCAAAAATTATAATTCTGCTTTGTAGGAAGCTCCCAGTGAGGAAATCTCATGCATTGATACAGAATGGCACTTCCTCTGCCATTTAAAATTTTACTTAGAGAGTTGCCTATATTAATTAGAGCAGAGGTGTCAAACATGCCTCTGGCAGGCTGCAAATTGCCCACAACACTCCCAAGTGGTACCAGAACCAAATTAAAATGTAATTAGGGAACTATTTAACAAAATAAATTAAAATATGAAACAGATGATATCACATTTTGAAACTATTCTGGTTCATTGCCTGCAGTCTTGACTTTTGTCTTGCCACTGGACTCTGAAGACTGGAGGAGAGCCTCACTCAGACCCAATGCATGTGCAAGTGAAGACATTATACCCTCCTGATGTCATTGGTTTACTCTGGAAACAGCAACAAAAACAAAGTGTTCTGCATGAAGTCTCTACACAGAGAGAAGGACTTCCAGAGTAAGTGATGTGAATAAAACCTTTGTCACACAAATTTCTTATACACCTGCCTCACTAAGGTCTAAATGTAAGCTTATTCCTCACACGGATGCTATATGTATTTGTGGAAAGGAGTGAGTCAGTTTTTTAAAGAACTTTTTGTATTAATTCTCTTTACCATGTTATCTAAGAGAAGTAGTAGATACCTCTGGGGACCCAACATGCCAATTTGAGTAGAAGTAGGAGAATGTTGCTATTCTCCTCTTCCTCCTTCTTCCTTCTTCTTCCTCTTCTTCTTCGCTCTGTAAGGGATGATGAAACTTTTGTTTCCACTGAAATCATGTGATATGTAACTTGTGAAACCTAGACTGCTGGTGCAGGCACTAAATTGATTGTAGAGAGAGAAGTTGGGAAGATTGAGAGCAGATACTCCCTTCTTTGTTTTCTGAGAATGCCTTTTTCTGCAAGGTCAGGTGAAGCTCCATTAAGGATGAGGTCCATTAACCCAAGATACTGTCTTGAAAATGGGATTTTTCTTGTATTAATTATAGGGGAAACACAAATATCCTGCGTTCAACTCTCTTATCAATTGAGAAAATTCTATTCTCATGCTATGGAGATCATAAAATCTGAGTGATGCAGACATCCTGAGTTGGGAATAAAAGTATTTATGGCTTGTCATTCTTTTACCAAATAAAGTATAAAGAAAATGAGGATGGTGTGGGGGTGCTAAAATGTGGGATGAGAGATATAAGCAGGGGTGGAGACCCGTATATGTGTGTCTGTGTGTGGGGGGGGAGTTAATCTTGTTTGGATAGTCTGTAAGCTCTGTAGCATGTAACCAATGGGGAAGCAGGGTAGGGGTTTGTTACCAGGACAGAAAGATAAAAGGTTATGTTTTTTTGCACCACAAGTGTGTCTGCCAGGTTGCCTCTTGGTAAGAACCTTACATAAAAATATTTTTTCTGAATTCACTAATGGCCATGTGGAGTTCTTGGTAAGGCACTTGTTTCTTATACCTCATCACATACAAGTATTTTTTTTTTCTTTCTGTTTGTTTGTGGGCTACATTTAAAAAAATAAAATTATTTAATTCATTATTTTTAATTATTTTTTTATTGTTACTTTTTAAAGCTGAGACAGTTGACTATTTGTTCTGTACAGTTTTCATTTATCTGAAAAAAAAATAGACTTAAAAAATACCATTGTACTTCAAATGAAGCTACCTTTAAACCCAAATCACTCTGGCTTTCATTGAATGGCCAATAATAGCCCTAGCCTGAGCCTCCAAAGAAAACTGTAAGGTTTTTATGGCTTAGAAAGACTGTAAATAGTAATTGCTTTCTCTTCTGGTCAGAAACATTGAAGATCCTAGATTGCTAATTTTGCAACAGTAAATTGGGCCATCATTTTTTTCTTAATTCTTACCTAGCCTTTATTCATTGAGTGGGTATTGCCTGTGACCTGAGAAAAATCTTAATTTAGAAAGGCCAAGGTCACCAACTGCATCCTGGGCCATTGCTAGTTGTCTTGACTTTTGCCTTGCCACTAGACTTTAATGACTTTGGAAGAGAGTGAAGCTGACAAATTTATGCTGTAATGCCTCTCATTCAGATTGAATTCACGCACAAGTCGAGATGTTATCGGTCTCCTTGGAGGACAAAGGACAAACAACATTTGAGTTTGCCACCACTGAATTAGAGGCTTAGTTTAGCCAAGGATCACATAACCTTTATGTGTCAGAAGTAGGCCTTGAACCAGTGTTTTCTCCTGATTCTGAGGCTTCCTATTTATTTAATATGTCACAGCAGCCCAAGTGTGAGCTTATACTACAAAAATAAAGAATTCAGGTCAAGTAAGGTAAGATTCCCTCTCTTCAATGTTGATGATTCAACATACAAAACACTATATCCATTTCTTAGTAATCTAAGTTAAGGAGATTGATTATTCGAAACATCACTGGAAAAACAAGTAAGGAAAGAGTCTGAAAATATTTTCCTTATGAAGAATGGCTGAAAGAATAAGGAATAGCTAACCTGAAAAAAAAGAATTGCTTTTCTGACCTATTTTGGGGACTGACATGAGGAAAGGGGAATTTTATCAGCAGATGTAGTTATCAAAGAGTCGAAGTTATAAGATGGCAGATTTTGTTTGAAAGAGCTATCCCAAAATGTACTTAGATGCTTTGTGAGGTACTGACCCATTCATTACTTTAACTCTGAGTCCAGTATCTAGAAAATAGTAATAGTATGGGGTTGCAGGGTAACTAATTGGCACAGTTCATAGAGTGCTAGCCCAAGAAGCAGGAAGGTTCATCTTCTGCAGTTAAAATCTGGCCTCAGATACTTACTGGCAGAGTGATCTTGCACAAGTCACTTAACCTTATTTTCTTAAGTTACTCATCTGTGAAATGATCTGAAGAAGGAAATGAACAATGACTTCAATATCTTTGCCAAGAAAACCTCGTGTGATCACAAAGAGTTGGATGTGTATGAACAACAAAATATGGGGTTGAAGGTACCCGTGTCATTAGGAAAACTAACTATTCCTTAACCCCCAAAGACATTGGGGAAGAACCATTCTTTTGCATCTTTTCCATTCAGGGGCCTCCATGGACAAGATTCCCCTAGTCTTCACTTTGTTTTATATTTAGGAGTAAATGGAATCCTATAAACCAGCAGGAAGAACAATGGGGTACCCCCCTCCCAAAAGAACCTTTCTAGCTCTTACTACTTCTGAGGGAAGTGTCTTACTGTTTACTAAGTCTCTCTTCCCTGAACCACAATTTTAACCAATGTGTACCCAGGAGAAAAAACTGGATCCATGTTTTTCTTTTTTGGAAAATCATACTTTATAAAATATGAAATCAATAATAATTTCTTACAGATCCAGAGCCACCATTCAGGGAATAAATTGCTGCTCCTCTGTGTCTACCCTTCCTTCCCCCCTTTCTTTCTTTGCCTGTCTCTTTTTCTGTCTTTGTCTTCTCTCTCCTTCTCTATCCCCACAAAAATGCCTCACTGTCACCCTCTTTTGCAGCTCTCCATTTACAATAGTGAAGCTCACTGATCATAGGAAATAATTATCAAAACTTTAAGCTTATTTTTTTAAATCAGTTAAACAGATACACGTATTATACACGCACATATACATCTGTCTATTGATCAGTGAGTGAACTTCATTATGATGAAGGGAAAGTTGCGAAAGATGGTGGTAATGAGGTATGCACATATATCTGTTTTATTTACATATTTATATTATATTTACTTTATGTAATATGCATATACAAAACACATGCACTTTTATATAGAAGATATATATTTAGATTACATATATTTATAGGAGGTTTTTACTCAATTTACATATATGATATAACCTCTTTCTCTCTCTTTTCCCCTCTTCTTTCTTCTCTCTCTCTCTCTCTTTTTCTCTCCCTCTCCCTCTCCCTCCCTCTCTCTCTCCATCACCTTGAAAAAGTAGAGAAAGTTTGATATTCTCTGGGATAATAACTCACCCTTCCTAAGAGAGGAAGACAAGATGGGGAGAGGGGAAAGCTCACAAGTACACACACATAGCTAGAGTTTCTCAGTCCTTGGAAGTGTCTGCATGGCCAAGTTCAGGGGTGTTATATCTGTGGCCTCAAGCTACATGTGGTCCTCTAGGTCCTCAAGTTCCCCATCACTGGTCCAGTCCCAGATTGTGGTATCAGTAGTGACAGGCCAGTTTAAGGTAATCTCCCTTTTTCTCATACTTTCTTATTCTAATTTCCCAGAATGACTCCTGTCACCAAGGTACACTTTCCCGTACCCTTGCTCACTTCAGATTTCTTTCTTCCAGGAAGAGGAAACAATAAGCTGTCTTTTAAAGACTGACAAAGTTCCTACATCTCCCAGAGGGTCATGGTGCCTCCTTGTTCCTTCCTTTCATTTTGGTTCTAAGGATCTGTTATACGTGTCATAAACTTTAGGAATTTTGCAATATTTTGATTAATCATGCACGATATACTTGAAATATGGAATTATATATCACAGTATTAAAGTAAATAGCAGCAATTAACAAAACAATTATTAGTAAGTTAGCATCTCAAATTAGGGTAATATTCACAGCCATTATCCATCAATAATACATCTAATGACAGTACCATGGAAAGAATCACTTGACAATCTATTTTTGTGACTACAGGAATAAATTACATTGAGGATATATTCTATGTATATGTCACAGCAGTAATATCGATGGAATACACAAACAAGAGCAAAGCAATGAAGAGTAATAACATCACTGAGCTTACAAGATATGAAAGTATTCCAAAGTAGCATATAAACACAAATAAATATCAAAGCTATGCACAGTTAACACAGTGATGTTGCTACAATAAATGTCTGGTTCTAGGCCAAGAGCAAATAAAGATATCAAAAAATGATTAAAAAAAGAAGCATACTCAAACTAATAAATGGTATGAATATCAATGAACATAGGCAATTGCTTGAAAAGCATACAATGTGTGGGCAAATATTAATATTTTCGTCCAGTTACATGTGTAACCATTTCTCAATTTTCCTTCAGAGTGGGTGTTTTTTAAATCAATTTTATTTTATTTGCAAATCTGTTTTCCCCTTCTACCTTTCCCTCCTTGAGAAAACAAGAAAAATATAAAAATGTGCAGTCAAGCAAAACAAATGTCCTCATTGGTAATGTCACCAAAACCAAAAAAACCATGGGCTTTGATCTGTACTCTAAGTGTCTCACCTCTCTATCTGAGACTGGGTAGCATGTTTGATTGTGGATATTGGGGATTATGGTTGATCATTGTGTTATCAGCCTTACTAAGTCTTTCAAAATTGTTTGAATTTACAGTATTGTCATTATTGTAGAAATTGTTCTTCTGATTCTAAAGAGTAGAACTTCCTAACCTGGGGTATGTAAATTCATTTTTTTTCTCCCCATAGTTCAATATAAATAGTTCATTAGAATTTCTATGTATTTTTATTTTATGCATTTAAAACTTTATTCTGAGAAGAGGTCCAGAGGCTTCATTAGATTTCTAATGAGGTCCATGACAAAAAAAAAAGTCTAGAATATCTATCCTTTAGAATATCTTAAGTTTGGCCACTGAATGAACAGGCTTAGCTCTCCTGTGACCTGTTCACCTGTCTTGTCCCTATAATCTAAGATTATAGTTTTGGTGAGGATTGTGATCATGATTTTTGCGCAGATCATAATCCTCACCAGAATTATAATCTTAGATTTCTTAATCTGAATTTGTAGAATGTAGAGGAGCACAGGCCAGTGGGACTCTGACCCTGATGCCTGAATAAGCCCTCTCAGCTGAAGAGGCTGCCACCATGCCTGGATTGGTTCCCCATCCCCCAGGAAGTAGCTCAAACACACAGGTGTGAGGATTATGTCCTCTAGATAAGTGTGGAACTTATACCCATGGCCTCGGAACAAAGAAGTGCACAATGTCCTCAGGGGAAAACAATTAGGAAACATCCTATAAAAGCTCATATGTGGGGTAATAAAGACAGCTCTACTTTCTACCACTCTTGGAGTCCCATCTCTTTTGTGCATTCTCCCTCTCTCTCTCTCTCTCTCACAGCCTCTGTGTAGGTCACTCTTTTCAGTCCTATTGTAAGATAGCAGAGCTCCCTACAACTGGCACTCAATGTGAAGCCCAGAAACAACAGGCACAGAAATGAGAGAAATGAGCCCATGTCGGTTTCCACCAGAGGTTCTCCCTTGGAGTAACACAGGATCCTAGGACAAGGTAAAGGGAAGGCTCTAACAAACTGGTTTTGGTACTCTCACTTTCCTCCTGAGCAAGCATAACAGCAATGGGGCAATTGCAGAATAAGCAGCCTAGCCGAGAGACATATGAGAAAGTCCTCCTATGTATAATGAAAGAAAGGGGACTCATTGTCATCCATAGTTTTTGGATCTGCTAGAGATCACTTTTCCTTGGCTATCTAAAGAAGGCATATTATACCCTGAAAAATTATAAATAAATTAAATAAATATAAAAAAAAATTAGACCCATAGTAGATGAACAATCAACAGAATATTACTGCATGGTAGAGCCAGAGAATTTCTAAGTACATTGCTTTCAGTTCTACAATGTTCTTAAATTGTGTTTAGACAATCCAAATCATTACCAAGAGATCTGGAGGTTTGTTACAGGGACTCAGGTGGAGGAAGAGAAGGAAGAAGAATGAAAGCAGGGGAATAATCAGGGAGAAAAGGGCTGTTGCCTGATTGGGGCAGGGAGCCCCATGCGGCCCTCCAGGCCCTGCTGTCTTGATACCCCTCTTGTTGGAGTGGGTGCACCCCTGCTAAGGGCGTGTTCGGGTGAAAGGAGCATAGTGAGCGCTTCCCCCTTGAGGAGGCTATCCAACAAGCCAGATGGGGGACCTCAGAGAAAGAAGGATTGAAAATGCTTTAATTACAGGAAACCAGGTCATTTGCAAGCCCACTACAGGCACAAATGTAAAGATAAGAAGAAGCCTGTTAGAACAAGGCCCTCCAGGCCTAACACCCCATGCCCAAAATGTGCAAGAGGTTTTCATTGGTCCCCAGAATGCAGGTCATGAAAAGGTTCCTGTCAACAATAGGGAATGGCCACAGCCTTGAGCAGCCCCCCAGGTTTGCAGCAGCAGAGCATTCAACAGCAAATTCAACAGGACAAAACTATTGGAGATTGCAAGCCTCCCTTCATGAGGTAACTGTTCCTATTTTTGCTGAACAGGAAGTTCCGGTACTTCAATTTACTCACATCGTTGTCCCAGTGCAGAGCATACAACCTTTGCCGCTTGGTACCGTGGGAGTCTTAATAGCACTCCCTGAGGCCTCATATCAAGGTTTTACAATACATCCCTAAGTCTGGCAATCAGGAGAAACCCTCCTTAAAGTGACCGTTATCAACGCCAGAGAGAGGGAGTTAAATACTTCCTTAGACTACACTATAGCCATGGCCTTTTACACAAACAGTGTGGGTCACTGGAATGCACTAGGTTATAAAGGGAAAAGCAAGAACAACTCTGGAAAGAAGTACAGAGGGCTAGTATTTATTGGAATCAAGTAATGAGGGGTTCTCACCCATTATTGAGGATAACATTGCTATGGTATTCTTAGGGGATGGTCAGACCTCACCTCCCCACGGGAACTCACTGTTAAAGCAGCCAAACAGCTTACCAGGGCCTGGAAAGCAATGGTACAGTCCACCACTGGGAGATATGATCCACAACAATGATTGGAGATTTCCTTATTAAATACACCTGTTTATCCTTCTGCCTTACTACATCAAGGGCTTAGCATCCTTGGGTGGTGCTTCCTTCCTATGCAGCCCAGGCAGTCTTTACTTCCTTATCCCATGGCAAAACTCCCCCTCTCCCTTCTTTCTTGCTAGAGAATGAACAAAGTATTTTATTATTTTACAGGTTATAAAATGGTTATGATAAGTTGAAGAGTGTAGGAGTAGTGTCAGGTCAGAATCAGAAAGAAATTTAAGCATGTAGTATAAAAAGGAGCTGGGTAAAAAATTTAAGACAGGTACAAATTATTGGCATGAAAAGTGTGAACAGAAACTTTAAGATTTTTAAAAGCTTGAAAATCTGTTTCTCTGACTCAACTCTGGCCAAGTTGGGTGCCAACAAGGAAATAGGATGGGGGCCTTTTCCCCTCAGATCAAAGAGGAGAATCGATGAGCATGTCACCATTTCTGACCTCATGTGAGAGAAAAATGTTGTGTGTTCAGAATGCAACTATAAGTCAATTGAATTCATGTGAAGGATAGGAACTGTCACTCCTGGTTTGATGCTGAGGATGGTCAGAATTTGTTATACTGCTTGGTTTTTGGGCAGATTTGGACATTTTTTTTGGATCTGATAAAAAAACAGGAAGTCTTGAGCTCCTTAGTATAGGGGAGACGGAATATAGTGCTATTTGTAACTTCCTTTTCACTGGAGGATTCGGGGCTCTCACTTTCAAGGAAGTTTTTGGAGGGTGGATACATAGGTGCAGTTTTCTGAAGTAGAGGTTTTAGCAGCTGAAAATATTTTGCAGATTTTCATTGCAGCCTCTCATCCCAGATTAGAGCAGCAGAGAGAATGCCACCTATTAGAGGAGAGTTTCGGTTGCCCTCTCCAATCTGGCAAAAGGGAGGAGGCATACTAAATTTATCAAGGAACCCACTGGAAACAGCCCTGAGGCACCCTGAAACCCACACCTTTAAGCACACAGATAGACCTCTCCAAATCAAACCCCTAAATCCACAATCAGGCTCTGCAACCGTGAGGAGAGGAGAAAACCTCTGCACCAAGTATTTATACCTGTACCTATAGTTAAAAAGGAGGCTACAGCTAAAACCATTTGGCTATCACTTCTGGAAATTATTATCTAAATTGCTTTACTGTTTTAATGCTAAAATTTTCCATCAAGAATTAGTTACAACTTTTCCATTGATTTTCTTCATTGAGGTTTGGTGATCTTTTATGAATCCTTGTTTAAATTTTTTTTTAAAAAATTAGTTTTTAATATTCATTTATACAAGATTTGGAATTACAATTTGTTCTCCTCATTTTACCCTACACCCTCCCCCCAAAAAGCACGCCTACTGAATACCCCTTCCCCCAATCTGTTCTCTGTTGTATCCTCGCCCAAGCAGGAGAGGTATGTCAGCTGTGAAGCCACCTCCATGTGGCTGCTTCAGAGCTCCCAGCCTGCAGATTGTAGGGGGGCCAAGTGACCATATAGAGGATAATCTCATTCTGGGTGGCAGAGGCCTAGTGCTGCCTCTGTCCTTCGCAGTTCCAACAGAGTTCTACACTGATGTTTTAGTTTGTCTTTGGCATTTATGGGTTGATAATTCTGGTGACTGCCACAGCTGCTGGTCATTCACTCTCCCAAATGCTCCAGCCACTGCTGGTTGGAGCCACCCTAGGGCTAAAACCATGGGCTCACACAGGGCTGGGCTCGGCTCCCAGCATGCTGCAATGAACACTTCCTTCCAGCCTGCTGAGCTGCCTTCACTGGGAAATTTGTTTCTCTTTGTCACTTTGTGGGTTCTGAAGAGAATAATTCCTTCAGAATTAGATTGGAGCAAATGGAAGCTAATGACTTTATGAGAAATCAAGATACTATTAAACAGATCCAAACAAATGAAAAAAATGAATGCAATGTGAAATGTCTCACCGCTGACCTGGAAAATAGATATAGGAGAGACAATTTAAAAAAATTATTGGATGACCAGAAAGTCATGATCAAAAAAGAGAACCCTGAAATCATCCTTCAAGAAATTGTCAAGGAAAATTGCCCTGATATTTTAGAACCAGAAGGCAAAATAGAAATTGAAAGAATTCACTGATTACCTCTTGAAAAAGACCCCCAAAAGAAAACTCCTAGGAATATTATAGCCATGTTCTAGGGTTCACAGATCAAGGAGAAAATATTACAAGGAGCCAACAAGAAACAATTTGAATATTGTGGAAACACAATCAGGATAACACAGAATCTAGAAGTTTCTACATTAAGGGATCAAAGGGCTTGGGACATCATATTCTGGAGATCAAAGGAGCTAGGAGTAAAACCAAGAATCACCTACCCAGCAAAACTGAGTATAATGATTTAGGGGAAAGTATGGTCATTCAACAAAATAGAGGACTTTCAAGCATTCTTGATGAAAAAACCAGAGTTGAATAGAAAATTTGACATTCAAATACAAGAATCAAGAGAAACATGAGAAGGTAAACACAGAAGAGAAATCTTAAGGAACTTATCAAAGCCGAACTATTTATATGCCTACGTGGAAAAACAATAATTGTAACATATGAAACTTTTCTCAGTATGAGGATAGTTAAAGGGAATATAAACGTGTGTATGTATGTATATATATATATATGTATACACACATATGTACATATATATGTCTATATAGGAGGGTATATGTGTGTATGAATGCATATGTGAATGTGTGTATATATGTGTACAGGTATATTTAGACAGAGCGAACAGGATCAATTGACTAGGAAGGGATGATATTTAAAAGGTGAAATGGAGAGGTGAGAGAGGAATATAATGACAGGAGATGGGGAGAGGCAGAATGGGTTAAATTATCTTATATAGAAGAAACTAGGGGTAACTCTTACAATGAAGGGGTAGAACAGGAAGGCAAAAGGGAATGGGTCAACCTTACTCTCATTAAATTTGGCTTAGGGAGAGAATGAAATAAACACTAAATTGGGTGTCTTGCCCTACAGGAGAGTAGCGGGGAAAGGGATAAAGGACAGGGTCAAAATAGAGAATACCACAAGTCGGGGGAGGGATGGTTTGGAGAAAAATATAGTCAGTCTTTCACAATATATCCACTATGGGAATGTTTTGTATAACTACACATGTACAACCTATATTGAATTGCTTATCTTCCAAGTAAGGGTGGGTGATGAGGGAGGAAGGGAAAGAATCTGGAATTCAATGTTTTAAAATCAAATATTTAAAAAGATATTATGATTATTATTATTATTTACGTGCAACTGGGAAATAAGATATACAGGCACTGTGGTATGGAGATCCATCTCGCCCTACTGGAAAGTCAGAGGGGACATGGTTGAAGATATAGGAGAGAGCAGATTGGGGAAGAGGGTATACAGTGAGATTGCTGTTTTGGGGTGGTAGGTAGGGGAAAGTTGGGGAGAAAATCTGTAACTGAAAATCTTGTGGAAATGAATGATGTAAACTAAAAATAAATGTAAAATTCAATTTTAAAAAAAGAAATCCAAGTTTAGAGACAAAGCTGATTTTAAGTTCTTTAGGTAAGTCCCTCAATGTCCCTGCAAAATAGGAAGTGTAAAGGGCACAAAGAGAGAACTGAAAAAGGAAGTAGGGAAGCAGTTAACACTGTAGTGCTACAGCCTCAAATACATGGCAGATGGGTTCTAGGCCCAGAGGAGCTGAGGCTCAGCTGTGGCTGATTTAGACCCTAAGAGTTTAAATTTCTTTAGAATGTACCAGGAGTTTGGCCAGTCTCTTCCTCCCTCTCTCTCCCCTTACTCTTTTCCCTTCTTCTCTCTCCTCCCCCACCCTCTCCTTCTGTCTTTTTCTAAGTTGACATTCATTTTACCTTCTGAAACCATAATCATTTTGTTCCTAGCAGTGTGCTTTCAATATCTTTGCCTTTGTTTGAATGAATTCTATCAGGAAATCCATACACAGAAACAGGAAGCCTTTCCAGGAAACTAGGAGAATTTCTAGTTTCTAGTTCATCTTGTCTTTTAAACTGATCAATGACCACTAGTATATAGCTTATGTTTTTCCTATCTTCTTTAAAACATAGGAAGTCGTGGCAGGCAGCTTTCAAAGGTCTCTCCCCACCCCTTCTGTTCTACAACTATGTAGCATAAGTTGGCATTATGTTACGTAAACAATAAACACAAGTCCCATGCTTCTTCGTGGCATTTGGAACAATCTCAGGCCTGCAGAATCTGTTTCTTACTAGTTCTTGGGTTCTTTCTTGATCCATTCATCTATTCTAAAGTCATCATATGAAGCCTTTGTAGCCCTACAGTGATATGCATTAGGTATCACCACCTGCTTCCTGTTACTATGTGTGGGATCAGTGAACAATCTTTTACATCAATCTATTGCACACTTCTAATGTCTACCATTAGCTCAGCAGTAGAGTGCCTTCAGGAGACAAAAGAGTTCATTATTAACACCATCTTACTTCTTGGTTTGTATCACTTCTCTTGTTCCTTCCTCATTCTCTGTTCTAAACATCAGTCTTCCATAGACAGCTGAAGTGAAGAAATTTGGTTCATCAATGCCAGTTTAAAATATGCTTCTTGCACGCTGTTTGTTGGAAGGCCCAGACTTCCAGCTTGTCATTCAGGTTCTTGGATGTGACATATGTCATCCATTGCTTCTTTAGGTATCACCACAATTCTTTAAATTAATTTTGGGACAAGGCATCTACAACCACATTAATTTTCCCTAGCCAGTAATGAATTCTGAATTCACAGCTGGCTATTGTTGCTAACTATTTTTTTGCAAGCAGAATCTAACTTTATACTCATCAGTATATATCAGTGGATTTTAAGTACACACTTTTACTTTATACCCATATAAATTGCCTTTCAATTTTTCATTTATTGCTTACTCTAAAGCCAAAGCTTCAACATCTGTCTAGAGTCTCATTATTACTCTTTTCTAGACAATGCAACTGATTTCTGCTGATTGTTATTATTTTTTTTATTTTCTTCATACAGAACTGTTGCCAGGAACTACAGGCTGGTAACTATAAGCAGAAGAAAATTCTCTTTTACTTCTGTACAGGCTAAAACTGGTACATGTGTGACACAACCAATGAAGTTTGGGAAAGTTTCTTCACATCTCTCCATATATCAGAATCTGAAGCGTTCTGTGGTTTTTAAGACAACTATGCATTTCTTGCCTCTGTGCTTTGTGAATTAAACATGCTTAATTTAAGTGAAGGTATTCATTGTATTAGCAATAGCAATATTGTTCCTAAATTAGTTAAAAAAAATTAATTATGACCACCATGTCTTACAAAAATCCTTAAATATTAAGGATTTTTCAAACATAGCTAAGTAATGAACATGTATGTTTTCTGGATCCATCCTCATAATTTGTTGTATTACTTTGTAATTCAGAAGCTCTGGAAAACTGGGCTTGCCATTTGACAGTTTCAGGCTATTGTCTTCGAACAAATCAAACAATTCCATCAATCTTTGAATATTTTCTTCAAGTGTCTTCCCAAAGGGGCGGTTAGGTGGAACAGTGAATAGAGCACTGGCCCTGGAGTCAGGAGGACCTGAGTTCAAATCTGGCCTCAGACACTTAAAACAAAAACTAGCCATATGACCTTGGGCAAGTCACTTAACTCCAACTGCCCTCCAAAAATTAAAAAAAAAAGTATCTTCCCAAAGATATTAATTTTGCCAATGTATTCCAACACTTATAAGGGGGTCATTTTTCCAACAAACTTTTCTATCAGTTTGTGGAAATGATGGGTGCCCCTGAGATGCTCAGTGCCCAAACTGGTAAAATCTAATTTGACAGATGAAAGCAGTATTCTCTTTATCTTCCTCTGCCATAGAGACCTAGTAGTAGCCACTGTGCAAATCCAGTACTAACAACTACAGGCTACCTAGTCTAGAGAAGCTGAAATATCAATATCATGTGTAAATCCACTTATCCTTTTGTTCAGTGTCTGATAGTCCACACATACACACACACACACACACACACACATACACACAGAGTGAGAGAGAGGGGAGGAGAGGAGAAGAAAGACATAACTAGAAGGAGCCAGAATTGCTTCATTAAGAAAAAAGTCATGTCAGGATAACCCCATTTCCTTTTTCAACAAAATTAAAAACTAGTAGATGAAAATAATATTTTAGAATTTGACTGTATCTTAGGAAAGCTTTAGATAATGTATCTCTTGCTATAGTGAGCCAAAAGGGAGATGGGTTGGATAATAATACAATAGGATCGGTTCATAAATGGTTGTATGGCCAGACTTGTATCATTGACGGATAATATACTCATCAAACTGGAAGACAGCATGAGGAGAAGAGGTATAGATGATATGTTAAATGAGAGTCAGTATTCAAAAGGATCCTTACAGACTGGAGAATTGGTTTGAATCTAAAAATATGAGATTGAATAGGGATAAAAGCAGAGTCTTTTTCTTGTAGACAAAAAGAAATTGACTACATAAAAATTTGATGGAGGTAGCATGGATCAAAGTAGTTGTTCTGAAGAAAGATATAGGAATTTTAGTGGACCACAATCATCAATATGAGAGTGCTATCCCCAGCCTCCCCCCAAAACACACACAGAAACAAAACCAATGCAATAGTGGGGCACAACAGGAATGTGATAATTTCATAGTACTATATCCATATCAGACATCATTTGGAGGATTATTTCCCATTCTGAGCGCCACAGTTAAAGAAGAATAATAGAGGAATTTTTTTGTAGTAATCACTGTAATTTTCAAACTGAGAGGGTTGAGAAGAGTGTGCTCCTTATTTGGGAGCTGTTATTCTTGGATTTCCTGGTATATTTTCTCAGTAAATATCCCTTTATATAATCTAATTGATAGGAATTGGTTAAATGATTTAGGGCAATGTTGCTTATTGATGATCTATATTGGGGGTGGCATACTAGATAAAGGTTTGTTAATAATAGAATTAGGACACCTCCCAACTCCTCAGGTTTATCCTGACTGGACATCTGTGCTCTGGAGACAAGTAGGGAGGTAAGTTGAGAGAGCCCAAAAGATGCTCTGAACAAAGATAAATAAAATGCAAATTTTAAATTAAGAGTATTGATAAGTTTAATATTTAGACAATATGTAAAGTCGTAGGTTGAAGATTGTTAAAAGATCACAGTTCTGTGGAATAGATAATACTTGAGTTAATCTTTAAAGGATTGGCAGGATTATTAGGTCTATATATTTGAGAGTTATAGCATTGTATGAAAACAGCAGTGATATCTTTCCATCTTCTTGTGTCTGAAGAAAGAGCCTAAAAAAAGACACCAGTCAAACAAATGCCTATTTAGGATGTAAGTATTACAACTTTTGAAATTACTTAAAATGAATAATATTTTCATAGATTTAGAATATGATGAGTCTGAAGACCATAAAGGCCATTTAATTTGACTGCCTCATTTCATACGTGAGGAAACTGAGGCTGAGAGTGACTTACCCATGGATTACACAAATAATGTCTAAGACTACGATCTTCCTGATTTCAAGCCCAGAACTCTGTCCGCTGTGACACCTAGTTGTTACCAAGAAACACTCACTTGTTCTTATGTGAATCATTAATTCATAGGCAATTTATAACTGAAAAGAATCTTACCATTCATCTGGTTTTAATCCACTCCTTTTTAGACGAGGCCCAAAAAGTCTAATTGAATTGCCCAGGATCCCACTCTTAACATATTTTTCCAGCCTAAGAGGACATTAATCAATGCCACACAAACTTCCCACATATAGACCATAGGTTCCACCCAGAGGTGGGGGAGGAAAAATCATATAGGGCTGAATAACACAAAAATAATTTAAAAATAAATCTTTTCAGATCAATTTTATGTTGGATCTAACAATAGTATAAACAACAAATTAGATGGAGGTGGCATGGATCAAAATAGTTGTTCTGAAGAAAGATCTGGGAATTTTACTTCAAATATTTGGATTGACTTTTATTCCCCTGCTACATTAATAAACATATGATTTTATCATTCTAGCATAGATCACAAGCCGTCCATACCTTTCCATTATATGTTTTGCCTGTTATCTTAGAAATCAGTTATAGAAATTTATTCAATATGGTAGATATTTTCCTCTAGCTCTTTTAATATTTTGTATTACATATTACATTCTAAATCCTGAGCTCTTATTTATCTTTCAGCTTCAATACTTAAGTTGCTCACCTTTTCTGATTATAAAATTCATTTTATACCAGTTATTGCTTATAAGTAATAGCTGAATGAGCAAATGCTGCATGGTAGCCACATTTAAGAATGACCCTTGGGTCACCTGCAATTTTTATTACTTTAGAATCATAGATTTTCATAATTTACAGCCATATAGAATAAAACTCACAATACTTAAATCATATCTTTAAGAACAGGCTATGGCATTGATTCAGTTTGCAAACCATCATGCTTACAGTAAAGTATAACTATTCTCCATTCTTCCTCTTGAAATTTGCCTCACTGAAGAGGAGGGGTTCTATCAGTGATCTTACCCTTACTTTCTCCTGACTACATTAAGATACCTGGGGAGAATACTGAATTCTAATCTTTATCCATTGCTCACAACATGTCACCAATCCATCTTCCTTTTGGTCATACATTTCCCTGATCGTATCCTTTACTCTAGTTCTTTGAAGATATTTATTTGTTAGATGTTGTAGTATGCTCACAAATCTTGTATTTCTCTGCATTGCCCTTATATATGATGTAGAAGCTAAAATTATTTCCACAGGTTCTTTTAAAAAATACTTAATATGAAGACAGTACTGACTGGTTACCCCCACAAAATGATGTTTGTTTGTTTTTTTTTTCACCTTCTTGACAGGAAGACATGGAACATTCTTGCCTCTGAAGAAATAAAAATAAGTATCACACAAAGGGCAATGGAAAAGGGGCATGATGGATGTACAAAGGCTGTTACATATAACTAATGAGGAACACACACACACACACACACACACACACATGCATACACACAGACACCCCAGAAGCAAAAAACCTCCGTTGAGAAGTCCCAAAATGTGAAGTGACTTGGACACAAAACTAATAAGTGTCTAAGAGGGGATTTGAATATAATAGATACTCTTACTCCAAATTCAGGGCTCTTCTCTGCTATACCATGGAAGAAAGCAGGTAGGGATATTATGCAATTTCTTAAATGCAACACTGCTTTGCTCTTTCTATTTAATTCTTTATTCAATTAACTGGCTACCTCCAGTTTCTAAATACACACACACACACACACACACACACACACACACACACACACACACACACACACACACACACACACACACACACACACATATATATATACATAGACACACACACATATATTTATGCGCTAACTCAAAGGGGTACACATTCAACTATCTTCACCTGACTTCACTCTCTATCCACCTGGTTTTCTTTTATAGATCTTTAGATTGATTTCTTTATAAGGCCTATGCACTGTTCTAGGAGGATCATACAGTATAGTCTTCTGGGAATTGATGTAATAAAACATTTGTGTTATGGGAAAACAAGAATATATGAAAAATTTATTGTCAAAGCAATTTTTTTTCAAGTATTAAGCCCTCATTTCAATATAAGATAATTTTGAGGATTTCCACACGACGGGATGCACTTTTATGATATAAAATTGTTGGATAATGAAAAAATGCCTCAGCAAAGTCAGGAATGAATGGGAAGCCTTTAAAGTTGAGATTCTCCAAAGGCAGTATTAGAATGCAAATCAGAACTTTTGTTTAGGGTGGGCTAGAAGTAGACCTGATGGGAGCTTTTTGCTGTGGGCTCGGGGTGGGGACAGGAATCCCAGGAGAGTTGCTTGTCTACGTAAAGACTGTGCGCCCGCACCTTTTGCATAAGCAAAAGGTGAGTGGGACAGGGGGGGAAATCTTTCTTTGTTTAAATTCGTGCCAGAATGGGACTCCGCCCCTCCTCCAATGAGAAGTCAGAGACCCTCTGACTTTACCTGCGTGGAATCCATACCCTCTCTCTCTTCCAATAGAACTTAAAAGAATGTACTTTTTATGACTTTTTATGACTCTCAGGGTTTTAAAAAAGGGCACCTGGAGAGGTCTCTCTCTCTGTCTTTCTCTCTCTCTCTCTCTCTCTCTCTCTCTCTCTCTCTCTCTCTCTCTCTCTC
>CM053580.1:168884823-168904816 GCA_028627135.1 Pseudochirops cupreus | reverse complement strand
CGGACATGTGGCAGGGAGAGGTCTCTCCCCACCCCAGGTATGTATTTTTTTTTAAAAGAATAAAACTCCTGTATGCTCGAAGTTCTCTTCTACATTCCTTTGATTTGGGTAAGTGAGGTTTCTCACCCACACAGGAAGGACCTAAACCAGCCAGCCAGTGGGGCAGTCATTTATTAATCAGGCATTTATTAAGCACTTGTTATATGTAAGGCACTAGTTCAGGGTGGGAAACTCAAACCCTCATCCACTGTTAGAGTGTTTAGTTCCTTAATTGGTGGCATAAGCGTAAACATTTCTTAATTATGCTTCTAAGTTTAGAACATACATTCAGATTCTATATTTATAAATATACCTCTTAAACTCGAGTCAAGATTACACAAATATTCTTAACCATTCCATGACCAGAGAATAATCCATCGTAATACCAAATGAGAGAGAGAGAGACAGAGAGACAGAGACAGAGACAGAGAAAAAGAGACAGAGATAGAAACTGCTATTTGGAAAATAAAATAATTAGCCCATCATCCAAGTCTGACTGAATATGCAATATCCATATGCATAATCCTCCATCTCTGCAAAGAAGAAAATATTGTTGTTGATGTTGTTTCCCCACCCTTCAGTGCCAATCTTCTCCAACATTAACTTGCAGTCATCCTCATTACCTCCTTCTTTTTCATCCCTCATATCCAATCATTAATTGACAAATTTGTTCATCTGTACTTTCACCATACCTCTTCCATATGTTTCCTTCTCTCTACTCATGAGACTCTCTCCCTAGTTAGGACCTTCACCACATTTCAATAGTTTCCTCCCTGATTTCCCTGCCTTGTCTTTCCTTTCTACAATGTAATATCTCATTCAGTAGCCAATATGATTTTCTGAAACCCCAAGTATGATCATAATCCTCCCCAATGCAATGAATCTTAGGGCTCCTTATTCCTTCTAATGGAAACCCTCTAGCATGTAAAGTCCTTCATAACCTATCTCCAACATACTTTTCTAGTCTTATTACACTTTTCTCCCCTTCATTCTCTGTACTATCTAGCCAAACTGAAATGCTTTTTTTTTCTTTACAAAAGAGAGTATTCCCTACCTCTACTTTTTGCATAAGCTATCTCTCATTACTTTAATATAAAGTAAATGACAAATAGTAAAGTATTAGAAGACTGGAAAGGTAGGAAGCAGTCAGACTGCAAAAGTCTTCAAAATCCAAAAGAAGATGTTATATTTGATTCTGGAGGTAATAGTGAGTCAATGGAGTGTGTTGAGTAGCATGATGATGTGATCATATCCAGACTTTAGTATGATAAATTTGGAAGCTTAATGGAGAATTAGTTAACAAGAAGATATTTGAGGCTCATGAAAATGAGCCAGATTAGTGAAATAGTTCATGTAGGAAGTGATAGGGGCCTGTGCCCATGGTGTTAGAAGCATAAGAGGATATATGGACTGGTATATAAGTGATATGGTAAAGGCTGAATTGAAAAGACTTGAGATGAGAGAGAGTGAAGGGTCAAGGATGGCTTCTTTGTTGTCATCAATGACACCTATAGTAGCCATGGGGACTTGCAAGATAAGGTTAATCAGGTGGACCTCATTATGTCTATGAAGAAGCATAATCCCTCCCCAAAGCAGAGTGACTCCTCCTGGGGCAAATGTCTTCCTGATTCAGCTGCTATGGATCAGTAGTTTAACTAATGAAGAATAAAGATATTTCTCAAGATTAATGAATAAATGAAGGTGAAAACCCCCCACAACATTTATCAAGTTCTTACAATGTGTCAACATAGGAGACTAAAATACAAATTAAGGTAATCTTTTCCCTTAAGAAGTTTACACTCTAAAAAACAAAACAAAACAATACATATAGAGTGTTTCTTGAGTTGGGTTTTTACAGAGAGGATATACCAAGTTAATACATCAGAGTAGTTTCCTTCAAATAATTTTTATTAATACTTATTACTTTCCCTATTTTTTTTATAATTTTGGATTTACTCAAATGTCAGAAAGCTTTACATTTTAGTTCTAATTCTGCATCATTTATTCTTTCACATTAATCTATATTTTTTACTTCATAAAGCACAGTAATGTATTAATAGTGCTTCAAGTTTTTCCCCTTTTATGAGGGAGAGGTTGGACCAGCAATTTCATTTGCATAGAAAAGCTCATCTTGTTAACATAGATAAGCAACCTCTCTGCATTTTAAAACAATTTTAAGCAAAGGTTTCCAAAGTGGGCAGTACCATTGCCTGGGGGAGGGCACTGGAATTATCTAGAGGATGGTAGGAGCCTCTGGTACAATTCAGTGGCATTGGATAAAAATAAGGGATGATGGAAGCATAAAGAAAGAGAAGAAAATTTTGAAAAAAAAACTGTTTATACATGTTTTATCAGTTGTGTAACAGAGTTTAAATTGTAATGATTACATTATTTTCCAAATAAACACACAAAATGCAGCGGTCAAGTCCACTGAGAAGTCTTAAGAAGCAAATATTGGTAGGTGAGCTTGTCCCACATCGTCAGGAAGTCCAGCATGCATCAATAGGAATATATGCATGTAATGACTTGTTTACAAAACAATGTTACATGATGCAATATTGTGTTATTAAAATTTCAATGCAGGGTGGGGAAACACACATTTATAATAAATTATTAAATTTAAGATGCGTCATTTTAAAAAAGTTTCCATTTTTTTAAGTGATGTTAATTTTAAAAAAAATGTTAAGGAGTTAAAGAAAGTGGACTTCCAAGGGGTGCTGAGTATTTTTTTTTTTGAAAACGTGGTAGTAGGTGGCTAGGTGGTGCAGCAAATAGAGCACTGGCCCTGGAGTCAGGAGGACCTAAGTTCAAATCCGGTCTCAGACACTTGACACACTTACTAGCCATGTGACTTTGGGCAAGTCATTTAACCCCAATTGCCCTCCAAAAAAAAAACAAAAACAAAAACAAAACAGAAACAAAAAACCATAAAACAAAAACAAAAAACCAAAAAGAAAAGGAGGTGTTAGGTCAAATAAAGTTGGGAAGCTCTGTTTTAGAGAGTTGACTGAAGTATTGAATGGTAAAGTGGTTTGTTCAGGGGTCACATGTTATGCTCTAGAGGTGGGACTTGAACCTAGGTCTCCTTCATTCCGAGTATCTTCTTTATTCATTAAGCCATGTTACATTTCAAATTATGGTCATTTTTTTTTTGAAATCTGAAAACACTTGTCTTTCTTATTCAATTTCTCACCAAAATTTCATTAACCTATCTTTTTCTTCAAAAAAGACCCCATTTTTTTTTCTTATCTTTGTGTCCAGATCTTTGAAGCAGGCCATTGGAGTTTTATTTATTGTTTAAATTAATTTAGATAGTGTTATCATCTTTATTGTCTCAAAATGGCCATTTGTATTATAGTTCTGGTTACTTAATTCTTCAATTTTACATGTTTAAGATGTCTTAAAAATGCCTCCTCATAGGTCTTATGTTTCTCAATAGGTTTATATATAAATATTTTACTTATATTGATATTATTAAAGTGGTACTTCTTTTTCTAACAATGTCTTCTGTTTGTGGCTAGGAATTACTTCTGGGTCTTTAGTACTAATATATAAAGGACATATAGAAGAAATGGAGGATCTTTATAACTTTATCTTTTACATACATTTTCTTGCTAAAAATAATTTATGAAATATTGCATTGATACTTCATTATTTTTGATTTTCTAAATACTTTATTTTGAGATTGATGATGAAGAGTTATTTTGAAATAATTTGCAACCTTATGGTTCAAGTAGATTTTTCACATTGGATATATTCTACTCATTCTTACCTACAAACTTTCTATTTCAGTCTCTGATTAGCAAAAAAATTAGCCATTTTGTTAAGTTATAGAATTATCTCACAATTCACTGTTAAAGTATCTGATAATAATTTATAAGTAGTAATTTCTGAGGTGTTGCCTTTATAACTGATGTTTTTTGCCCTTGGGCAATAGCCAGCAGGATCCTTTTCACAATCTTTTAACAACTTATTCCATAAAATATGTTAAATCTTCTCATTTGACAGGTCTCATTATCACTTGTGAACCTTTGTGGGGCTTGTAGGAAAATAGGTACATTGATGCAATCACTATTGGGGGACTTAGAAATGGTTATAAAAATTCTGGAAAACAATATATAATTACATACGTAAAGAGTTGCTTAAACAAACAATTTGACTCAGCTATAGCACTTATGAGGGAGAATGGTTTTGCTGGGATTTCTAGGAAATCCTTGGAGGATTCTTTTAGTCTGAAAAAGAATTCCTGGACTCAAGCAATCTTGGCGAGATTGTAAAAGTTTATTATTACACTTTTCGGCGGGCGAGGGAGTGTCTTAGAAGACCTGTGAAAGTGTAGGAATTAGAAATACAGATCATATAATAATAAAACCATAAATCAGGTATTAATTAGTCTAACTATGTGGGTGAGGGTGGGATTAGGGAGGAGTTAGGACTGGTCAGTGCTTAAAGGGACATGCACTTTTTTTTTTTTAGTAGTTTGAGGGTTTATTTAACACAAATAAAAATGTGCAAAGCTTTTTACTCATTTTCTTCATTCCTCAGTCTAGCGTTTGGATTGGTGATCTTGATAGCTAGCTGAGCTGCTCTCTCAACAATAACTTTCCAATTCTTAGAGGAAATATTGTGAGCAATCTCAGCACAGTACGACTTGTTGCACATCAGGAGCACTTCTAGCTCTTTGACATTGTGCACCAAAAACTTCCAGAATCCACTTGGCAGCATATGTTTTGTCTTCTTATTGCTTCCATAACCAATATTGGGCATCAAGATCTGGCCCTTGAATCGCCTTCGCACCCTGTTGTCAATGCCTCTTGGTTTACACCAGTTTCTCTTGATCTTGACATATCTGTCAGACTGGTGCCGGATGAACTTCTTGGTCCTCTTCTTGATGATCTTAGGCTTCACGAGGGGTCTGAGGGCGGGCATGGCGCGGGTGAACCACCACGGGAAGCACCGACAGAAAGAGAGAGAAGGAAAGGACATGCACTTTTTATATCAACTGAGCAGGCATATTGGCCATAATTCACTGGGAGAAAGCCCAAGGGGGTAGGGGGAATACCAGGAGGTATGGTTTTTGCCTTGAGACATCATCAGTCAATTTTTGGGCAGGGCTGACTGAGAGGTGTCCAGTCTGTTACCCATCAATGTCCTGTTTGACAAGATGGATGTTGGGAAGCTGGATTAATTGGGGAGCCAGGATGTGCCTAATGGTGAGGAGTTATCATACTGATAGTGCATTGAAGGATTCATGGGTGCAGCTGGCCACTAGAACAAGGAGGTATACATTTCTCTAAACCAGTGGTTCTCAACCTGTGGGTTGCAACCCCTTTGTGGGTCAAATGACCCTTTCACAGGGGTCGCCTAAGACCATAGGAAAACATATATTCCTGATGGTCTTAGGAACCGAGTCACCACTCCTCTGTCTATCTCCAGGCAGGTCCAGCCACATGCAGATACTCCCAGATACACCCACATACGAGTATTAAAGGGTTGTGGCATTAGGAAGGTTGAGAACCACTGCTCTAAACTAAAAGATTTGTTTACAAATGCTTTTGTGAAGGATTCTTAGGTATAGCTTGTTATTGTGCCAAGTAGAGATAATTGCAGCTAGGCAGAGTGTTGGCTGAGGGAAGAGGCAGAGTTAATGGTTTCAGGCTGGGGGAAGTGTGATTTTTTTACAACTTAATTACATAGGCTTTTACAAACATACGTACCAAACATAGGTACAAGTGAGATTTTTACAAACTGTAAATATATTTATAGTAGTTTCCTCTGTGGTAGCAAAAACAAAAACAAACTGGAAACTAAGGAGATGCTCATCAATTTAGGAATGGCTGAACAAATTTTCATATAAAAATGTGACTGAATACTATCCTGAGCTAAAAACAATGAGGAACAAAAGATAATTTCAAAGAGATATGTGTACTGATTATGAGTGAAGCAAGCAGAAAAAAATATACTATTCACAATATTCTAAAAAAATGAATAATTCTGAAAACTTTTATCTCTTTTTTAAAATTTGTTTGTATTTTTTGCTTCTTGGAGGGCAATTGGGGTTAAGTGACTTGCCCAGAATCACACAGCTAGTAAGTGTGTCCAGTGTCTGGGGCCAGAGTTGAACTTAGTTCCTTCTGACTCCAGGGCCAGTGCTCTATTCACTGCACCACCTATGGAAACTTTTATAAAATGATAAAGATTGAAATGTATAGAAGTAGGAAAACAGTTTATGTAATAAGATTGTAAAGACAAATAACACTGAATCTTTAAGAATTATGATCATAAAAATGACCACGCAAGATATTAAAAGACGTATGATAAAACATGTTATTGAATTTGTGACAGAGAAGTAATGGATTTAGGGTAAAAGACATAAGGCAGCTAGAAGGCTCAGTGAATAGAGTACTGGGCCTAGGGTAAAGAAAACTTCAGTTCAAATCTGGCTTCTTTACTGTAGGCATTGTGAATGCTGCATTGCTGATACAACTCAATGTTTGTGTGACCCAGGCCAAGTCACTTAACCTCTGTTTACTTCAATCCATTGGAAGAGAAAGTGATTAACCACTCCAGTATGTTTCCCAAGGAAAAATCATAAGAGGTCATGAAGAATTGGATGTTATTCAACAAGATAAGACAGATATTTTAGCACATGGCCAACAAGGGAAATTGTTTTGCTTGGCCATGCATATTTGTTACAAAGAATTAATTTTATCTTTTCTCTCTTTTTTAATGGTGTGGGAATGGGAGGGGAGATAAAATAAGTCTGTCAATTAAAAATGAATAAAAAAGAAAAAAATTATGAATTTTGAAGTGAGATGATTATGGGAAATTCTTCTTTTATAATATATTTTTTTCAATTCATAGAACTTTTAAAATTCTCCCACTAGTAATGGACTAATATTATTTCCATTTGTACAGAAAGTAATTTATTGTAATCAAATACATTTCAAAAAGTGTTTAAAGAGGGTAACTTCCTGCTGCTGGTGTTTAAATAAAAAAAAGACTTTTCAATTTAACAAACATTTATTAATTGTCTTATGGAGCTCCCCATTAAAATTTTTGCCCACTGCCTCATCATACCATGGAAGTGTGTTCTCAAAGGAATATGCCATATCAATACTTTCATTTAATGTTGGTTTAAAATATCACTGAATCCACAGTAGAAATTATAATGAACCTCAGCATCATTGTCCTCATGTAGGAGAATTGGCTACTGATACCTTTGGAAATGAATCTCACTGAAAACATTTCATCAAAATTAATTTTCAAGAGCAAACCTGGCATTTAATTTTGGAGAGTTCCTTCCACAACAAAGAATTAAATTATGTGATATATAAATTGAAGAGAATTTTATGCAAAATTATTTTCCCTTGTTCTCCCTAAAACAAATTTTTTCTTTTATTTTTGTTTCTCTTTATAAAATACTGTTTTGGAAGGAAAATGAAAATCTTGATTTTCCTCTTCAGATTGTCACTGTGGCAATGCTCATTAGAAGATTTTCACAGTGGCTATTTCAAGAGCATTAATTTAAGCAGCATGGGATTCAACCCTTTTGAAACTAGGTAAGTGAAATACCTTCCCTAAGGACACAGAAAGTTAGTGATAGAATATGACCCTCCCCCTAGAGTTTCCAGTCAGTTGTTTAATCACTCAACCATACCCCCTGGTGTGCTACATTAATGCTTTCTAAATGCATGCTTAGCAAGCATAAGAAGGAGAGAGACTATCAGACAAGAGATTGGTGCTTTTCTCTTTTCACTTACAAATCAGTTCTGCAACTGACTGACTAGAGAGAATTTTTATCAAAATAAATCTATTCAAAGCCTCATTTTTTTAAGCAAGGTTTTTTACCTTCTGCAAAATTCAGGAATTGTCTTTCCTAGAAAAGTTTCTCTTTGCCTCATTAATATATACAAAAATTTAAAAAAAATTACATTTCAAACTCATTCTAGGCCCTCAATGCCATCTGGCCAGCAGTTGCATTTTCCCAGGAGTGACACTGAAATTTTGAGTTCCACTGTACAGTTTGCCCTGATCTGGTTTTTTGGGCCTCCTTAAATAGAGTTTGTACGCAAGACGAAACAGTACCACCTTGGGATCTATTTTTTCTACTCAGTTAAGATTTCCCTTCACTGTCCTTGCCAACTTAAAATGCTAATGACACATTTTATTTTTCTGTAAGAGTCACTCCTTTTCCCACAAAAAATAGGGCTTCGGCTACATTGATTATCAAATGGATCCGAAGTTTCTCCTGTTAAGATATACATTTGAATTATTTATTTCTATCTTAACTATAATATTTAATCTTTACAGATACAAATGAAGGAACTTTTTTTTTAAGAAAAAAGGATCATACCATGCAATTTTTAAAATAAAAAAAAACATTAAACATCTGCTATTTGTCAAGCATTGTTTTAAGTACTGGGATCCAATACAAATCCAAAACCTAATACAGTTCTGGCCCTCAAGGAGTTTTTATCCTAAGGGGAAGACTGCACAAAAAGGAGAGTGATTTAAAGAAATAATAAGTGGTACTACAGTGGAGTAGAAATTAACCCCCCTATGCTGTTTCCCACTCAATAAAGGAAAAAAAAAGTCAAATGCAAATTATATAGGATTGTATCATATGTGTATATATGTGTGTGCATAGATATATTTAAATACATTGGATGTAAGACCATATGTATTTAATAATTCTTTTGTTGTATCGAATATTTGATTTTTTTAAAAGTAGTTATTCAAGATGGTGGTGTAGAAGCAACAAGATTCTGCAACTCCTACATAGCCACCTCAAATACCCATAATATATGACTCTAAACAAATTTTAGGGTCCAAAACTCACAAAAATACAGAAAAACAAATCTCCCGCTGAAGGCAGCTCGGTAGGAATGGTTCATCGCAGCACACTGGGAGCTGAAACCAGCCTGGCCAGAAAGCGTGGCTTGCCCCCAGGATGGCCAGGACAAACTGCAGCTGTAGCCTTCAGGAGAGTGGATCAAGGGCAGCTGTGGCAGTTTCTAGAATTATCAAGCCATAAGAAACAAGGATTAAGTGAAAGGTCAGTGAAACTCAGCTAAATTTGGGGGAGAAAAGTGGTCTGGCCAAACTGCCTCCAGGGCAAGGAAGTGGCAGAAGTGGTGGCAGCCGCCTCTACATGGTTGCTTGAGAGTTCCCAGCCTGATGACTGCAGGGGGGCCAAGCAATCATTCAGAGGCTAAGTGCTCTTGTGTTGAGCAGCCTGGATCCAGATCATGGTCTTGGGAGGTGGTCCTGGGGTGCATTTTGAGTGAGTCAAAGTTGGTGAGGGCTGTAGCAGCCTCTTAATAGCTCCGGTGGCTGCAAAAACCCCAGTGATTTGGGACAGAGCTTTCCCTTCTGGAAGCACAGTTCCACAGAGCTAAAAAATCAAATAATTCACTGGCAACGTGAGCAGGCAAAGGAAGCAAAGTAAGAATAGCAACCAAATTTTAGATTCCTTCCTTGGGGACAAAAAGAATCAAAGCATGGAACAGGTGGAAGACAACACAATCAGAACTCACACACAAAAAGCTTCCCAGAATCATGAAGACTGCTGACAAGCCATAGAGCAATTTAAGAAAGATTTTGAAAACCAAATAAGAGAAGTGGAGGAAAACTTGGGAAGAGAAATGAGAATGATGCAAGAAAATCATGAAAAGAGAGTCAATAAACTGACTGAAGAAAATAACACCTTAAAAAATAGATCAACTCAAATAGCAAAAGAGGCCCAAAAAACCAATGAGGAGAAGAATGCCTTAAAAAGTCGACTTTGCCAGATGGAAAAAGAATCTCAAAAGCTTGCTGAAGAGAATAATTCCTTCAGAATTAGAGTTGAGAAAATGAAAGCAAATGACTTTATGAGAAATCAAGATACTATTAAACAGATCCAAACAAATGAAAAAATAGAAGACAATGTAAAATTTCTCCTTGAAAAAACCACTGACCTGGAAAATAGATCCAGGAGAGACAATTTAAAAATTATTGTACTACCTGAAAGCCATGATCAAAAGAAGAACTTAGAAAGCATCCTTCAAGAAATTCTCATAGAAAATTGCCCTGATATTTTAGAACCAGAGGACAAAATAGAACTTGAAAGAATTCATCAATCACTTCTTGAAAAACATCCCCAAAAGAAAACTCCTAGGAATGTTATAGCCAGATTTCGGAGTCCCCAGATCAAGGAGAAAATATTACAAGCTGCAAGAAGAAACAATTTGAATACTGTGGAAACCCAATTAGTATAATCCGGGATCTAGCAGCTTCTACATTAAGGAATTGAAGGGCTTGGAATATGATATTCCAGAGATCAAGGGAGCTCGGATTAAAACCAAGAATTACCTACCCAGCAAAATTGAGTATAATGTTCCAGGGGAAAATATGCTCATTCACTGAGGTGGAGGACTTTCAAACATTCTTGCTGAAAAAACCAGAATTGAAAAGAAAGTTTGACACTCCAACACAAGAAACATGAGAAGATAAACACGGAAAAGAAATCATAAGGTACTTATCAAAGTTGAACATTTACATGCCAACATGGAAAAATGATAAGTGTAACTTAGGAAACTTTTCTCAGTATGAGGACAGGTGAAGGGAATACAAATGTATATATATGTATAGACACACACACACGCACACACACACACACATATGAGAGTCTATATATGCATACAAACACATATCTGAGTATGTGTATATATGAGTACATAGAGGGCACAGGATCAATTGAATAGGAAGAGACAAAACTCTAAAAGGTGAAATTCTGAGGTGGGAGAGGATTAGAATGAGGAGAGACAGGGAGAGACAGAATGGGGTTAATCATCTCATATAGAAGAGGCAAGGGATAATTGTTACAATGGGGGGGGGGAGGAAGAACAGGACAGCAAAAGGGAAAGGGTCAACCTTACTCTCATTGAATTAGTCTTAGGGAAGGAATGACATAAACTCTAAACTGGGTATCTTGCCACAATGGATGGCGATGAGAGGTGGGATGATGGAGGGGAGGGCAGGGTGGGTTAGGGGGTGGCTGGAAGTACACACTTCTGTAAAAGGACAGGGACAGGGTAGAGAATAGAATAAGATGGGGAAGCAGGATAGGATGGAGGGACATATAATCAGTCTCTCACAATATGCTCACTGTGGAGATGTCCTGTGTAATTAAACATGTACAGCCTGGATTTAATTGCTTGTCCTTCTAGTAGGGGTTCATGGTGAGGGAGGAAGGGAAAGAATGTAGAATTTAAAGTTCTATAATCTGATGTTAAAAATATATATGTGTATATATTATTATTATTAACTACATCCAACTGGGAATTAAGATATACAGATATTGTAGTAGGGAGATCCCTCTTGCCCTACCAGAAAGTCAGAGGAGTGAGGGGGAGGACATAAGAGAGAATAGATTGGGGAGGGGTTATACAGTGAGATGGCTGTTTTGAAGTGTGATGGGTGAGGGAAAGATGGGGAGAAAATTTGCAACTCAAAATCTCACAGAAATGAATGATGTAAACAGGAAAATAAATAAATTTATTTATTTTTAAAAAGTAGTTATTCATTAATTGGGAATTGGCTGAACAAACTGTGGTATATGAACTTAATATAATACATTATACCATATGAAATAAATGATGAAAATGACATTCAAATAAACATATGAAGACTTGGATGAACTTAAAGAGAGTGACCACAAATATTTTAATACAGCAAAAAAAAAGCAACTTTTAAAGACTTGAGAACTCTAATGTAATGATCAATCACACTTCCAAGAAAACTAATGATGAAACGTTTCATAATTCTAGAAGACAGATATTGGATGTTTTCATGTCTCTTGGCAGAAAGGTAATGTTTTTAGAATCAGACACATTTTAAGAAATGACAAAATGTGTGAATTTGCATTTTTTTGACTGTATTTGTTACTAAAAAAGAGACTTTTTTTTTTGGTGGGGGGGTATATTGTCAGAGGGAAGTTTGTCAGTGAAATAAGGAGGTAGTGACAGTAAATGAAAAGAAAGAAAAGGATGTCAATGATACACACACACACACATACACACACACACACAAATGCACAAAACAGTATTTTATAGGAGAACCAAAGGGGACACAAACAAGCAAAGGAGTTTTGGTAATATTAAATTTTAATAGATTTTGAAATATCTTTCTTTTTTATCACCTGTGTTTTCCCATCTCTTTCCTTTCTTCTCTCAGAAAGTTATCCCTTAGGACAATAGTTTTGATTTGTTAACCAAGGAAATAGAGGGGGGGAAATCATCAAAACCAATGCATCTAAAATATTTGATATTATTTGTAATTTTCAACATTCATGGATGTAGGATATGTATTCTTATATGTGTTGTTAAGGGCCAACCTTGGTCTTTATAATTTTTAACATACAGTTATCATCATTTTGTGTCGAATCATTTCTTCTACTTAAATTAGTTGTGTATTTATTTTTTCCAGGCTCTGCTTCCTCTGCATTAGTTCACACGGCTTTCCATGCTTCTCTATATTTATAATTTTTTGTTGTTTCTTACAGCACAGTAACATTGCGTGACATCCATGTACCATGATAGAGTCAATCTGCAGTTGATGAACCTCTCCTTCCTTCCCAATAGCTCCTGTCCAGTTCTTTGATACCATAAAAATCGCTACTAGGTATTTATGGGTATTCCTGGAGCCATTCTTTTTTGTCATTGACTTCTTCAGGGTATGTGCCTAGCAGTAAACTCTCTAGAGTAAAGGGTAGAGACATTTTAGTCACTTTATTTGCATAATTTCAAACTGCTTTCCAGAATG
This sequence comes from Pseudochirops cupreus, assembly GCA_028627135.1. Lineage (NCBI taxonomy): Eukaryota > Metazoa > Chordata > Mammalia > Diprotodontia > Pseudocheiridae > Pseudochirops > Pseudochirops cupreus. Next base: position 168,891,970 of record CM053580.1, on the reverse strand, counting down.
GATACAGCAATTCATTACTTTATTGAGAATGCATTAGTGTGCCTTTCTTCCCACAACGCTTTCATCAAGAGCTATTCTTGTCATTTTTACCCATTTTCTGGGCATGCACCATGTTAAAAATATACTTTAAAAAAGGACAGATGCAAGAGAAAGTTATAGATATAAAATTCTCTTTTCTATTCTTTTTTATTAAAATGTTCATCATTATGTTTATAATTAAAAAACAGGAAATTTTGTTTTAAAATTGTTGCTCCTAACAGTTTGGTAAATATAAATCCCTTATTTCAGTTTTTGGTCTTCTGATATTTGCCCAATAGTGATATAAAGATCTGAGCCACTTTTTCACGTAATTCCAAATTCTGCAGTGATTTTTTTTATCTTGTAGGTTAAAAATGACTATGATTTAAATGAATTCAAATAATAGTTTTCTTTTTCTTGAGATGCTTGAATGAGGAATGATCTTTTGAAAAAAATAACAATCAGGACACAGGCTAGGAATAAACCTTCAGCTAGATTTCTATGCTCTCTCCTTGATTGAAAACCTGCTCCTGCTGATACAAGGTAGGCTAGTTCCTTTGACCTTTTTCAGTAAAGCTTTAATCATCCTAAAACTCAGTAATCATCCTTACAATTCATTTCACATTTTGGGAAACATAGTGATTATTTTGTTTAGTGTGCTGTCCAAGACAACATGACAACTGAAAAAAAAATGCCTGATATCTTAGTAGCCCTTGAACCCTTAAAAAGGATGTCCTTAAGGTTCAATACTTGGTCCTCTTGTTATTCCCCATATTCTCTTCCGTGATTGTATCCAATGCCATAGCTTCATTTTATTAAATTTTAATAGATGAGACACAATCAATTCCTTCATCTCCAATTTCTTCCTAGAAATTTAGTTCCATTTTCCATTTGTTTGCTGGATATTCCTACCTGATATTCTAAATGACTCCTCAATATTAACATGTCAGAAAAATGACCTCATCATCTCTCACCAAAAATCTGTCAGTACTGCATCTTGATGGTGTCACCATGTTTCTAGGTACTCTGGCTAATGACAGAGTAATCTGTGACTTTTTGCTTTTCTTCACATCAAATATTCATCCGGTTTCCTAGTTCTGCCAATTCTCTCTCTTCATATCTCCTTATACAGCACCTACTCCTTTTCAAGTCTCCTTTTTTTTTCTCAGCTGTTCTAATTGCCTTTTAACTCCTTCTCATGATTCTATACCCTTCACACTGTTGCTGGACTCAGCTTCCTAATTTACTGTTCTAATTATGTCATTCTTATTCACATAAAACTTCAGTAACTCTAAATTATCTGCAAATAAAATATCCACTCCTAGCTTTTAAGAGACTATAAGGTACCTTTCTCACATAAGGTGGGATTTTTAACAGCTGCATTATCCTCACTCGTCACTAGAGGGCATTTGCCTGCAACTTCTTAGACTGCTCTGCCCCTTCCCTTCCTTCACTACCCCCGGGAAAACTGAATGGAAGCAGTGGGATTTGGAACCACCTTTGCTTCATTGAAGTAGTCTGTCTGTCCTTTCATTCACCTTCCCACTCTGGTACCCACTGCAAATCCTACTGATCCCTCCATGGTTTCCACTGTTCAAGGATCTAACCTTTTTCATCTTTCACTTCTCTCTTCTGGAAAGAGAGTATGGGAAAGGAGGGACTAAATTACCACTCACTTTTTCCTCCTGCAATATCTTTGTGATCTCTTTCTATCTCTCCTTGGCTGGAAGTTCATGGTTCTCAGCCTAGACTGAGTGTTAGATCTGGATGGGGCCACAGACATCTAGTACAACTGTGGACCAGAAAAGTAAATTCTGCAACTAATTAGCATCAGTGTCAGTCTTAGATTGTAAAGTAATGAACAATAATGAAATGTAATAGTACCAGAACCAGGGGAAAACATAGTATTTTGAGGTTCTAGTAATCCTAAGAAGAGAGGTAAGATCATTCATTCATTGAGCCAAGTAGTTGCACTAGCTGCATAATTTTTCCTTCTAAACAGAAGGAAATTTTAGCCTTTGAATAAAAACTATCCTTCCAAAAATTTGTTTAAGAATGACATCAACAAAAAACAACAATTTTTTTCTCCTTTTCCTGAAGAGCCATAATTACGGCAGGGCAATAGAGGATTTTTCCCAAGGCTCCAAAATGTAAGGCAATGTTTTTATTTCTATTCTTATGACCTTGAGCAAGTTACATTATTTAACTGGGCCTCAGTTTCTTCATTTGTAAAATGAGGTGGTTGTATTCAGTGGCTTCTAACTTTTCTTTAAAGTTTAATTCTATTATTTTATGATCTGTAAGTGGGTAGGAAAACTGAACTTTGCTTCTAGAAAATGGGAGAACCAAACCTGTGATTTCATTGGAAGAAGGCAATTAATGGTGATGAAGCTTCCTTAATGAAAATATATCTCTATCTACTGTGCAACTTATTTTATTGGAGGGCTACCTAATATTTAACATATATCTGGGATACGTGAACAGAAGCACTGAGACCAGATCTTCCTGAATCTGAGGACAGTCCTCTACTCCCCATAACACAGTCTCTTGTTATAATTACTTAGAAATTATGATCTACCAGTGATATACTAGCTCCCCCAGTGGCTACACCCTGGATTAATTCCTCCCTGTCCTGTCCTGTGATTCCTTCTTGAGAGGCCACCCTAACAGTGACCTCATATTGTCCGACATTATCTGTCTCTTTATACCCATGTTTGGTGGAATCTTAACTGGGAAGCACTTCTAATCTCTCCCAAAGAATTGTTTCTCCTGCCACATATGATATTGTCTTACAAAACTGATGTAAAGTCACCTTTTATGCTGGTTGCTCAGATGCTAGCATTGTTACTCAGTAATTTTTTCTCTGCATTTCTTCTTTACAAATAGTTTGCAAACAGTGACATGTTCACCCAATATCTTTGATAATAACTTATTTAAGCTTTTTATTTTGTTTTGTTTTGTCTAAAGTGTTTTTCCAGATTGCCAATGGCTATATAACTTTGAATAAGTCATTATACCTTAGTAAATAGAAATAAGAATCCCAAAGATTAATGAAAGTTGCTTAATGGTGTCAGTAAATCACAGCCCAGAAGCTTACATACTTTCTCCTGCCCTTTATAAGAATGAATAACATGAGGGAAAGAAAGGGATGCTGCATAAGTAAATAAAGTATACACACACACACACACACACACACACACACACACACAAACACACACACAGAGTCTTGAAATCCTATTAGGTTTTTCAGTGTCTTAATGTTAGAAATGAGCCCACATCTATAAAGAATTCAACTAAGAAATTCAGTCTATTTATTTAGCAAATATGAACATATTAATGAATTGTATTGCATGGGTGCACTGTCTTCCATGGATGGTTAGTATTTGGGCTTGCATGACTAAGAGTGATAAATGAGCTCTAGCTACAAGATAATTCTTAGGCTATGAAAGTCATGAGAACCTATGTATTAGTTTGACAAAATTTAATCTATCTCTATTTTTTACAAGTGAAATATAGTCCTGAAAAGAAAATCAGGCCTATAGGAAAACAAAATTGAGCACTTTTTCCATAACCAAATGAAGAAAATGAATTAGTGCTTTTAGACTGGCTCCATTGTAGTTACGCTGTTTATAATTATTTTAACTATTTCTGTGACTTCTTATGACATATGTTTTTCTTTACTGTATCATACATACAAGGATCCTTTCACTGTTGTTTTTTTCCAGTGTCTTTAATAATATAAGCAATCATTCCTTCTGAATTGGAATGTTATTTTGATGCTTCATTGTCAAAGGGAGGTAACATCTGGTTCTTAAAGATATTGCTAAGGATATACTAGTTCTGACAAGGTTTGACAAGATGGCAAACTTGGGCATAATGTTGGAAGATGTCTTCTTTCCTAACACTAGCCTACCAACCTAATTAGAGAGAAGGTCATCACACACAGGCACATGAATAGTTGGTAAATTATTATGAGGCAATGACCTATGAACAAAAATATAAATTTATGTATTTAATATAAATATATACTAATATAAGCAAAAATATAAAATGGTCTTCACTTTTGTGAATACCCTTAGTGCAGATAGTCCTAAGAACCACACATTTTTAGAGCACATGTAAATGTGAATTTAAATATTATTACTAAGTAGGGAAATTCTGCATTCTTGACATAAATGCAGGAGACAATCTGCAGAAAACTATATATAAACAGAATATATGCAGGATAAATTGGAGATGGTCTTAGAGGGAAGGGCTTAAGATTAAAGAGGATCAGGAAAGGCTTCTTTGTTCAAGGTGGGATTTTAACTGAGCCTTAAAGTAAGCCAGGAAAGTCAGGAGTCAGAGATGAGGAGGGAGAAAGTTCTAGTCATGGAGGATAAACTGAAAATTCCCTGAGTCTAGAGATAGAGATCAGTGTGAAGAAGAGTAAAGGGCTGCATTAGCCTTACTAGTCACCAAAGGGGATTTGCCTCCAAGATCTTAGACTGCTTTCCACCTTGATGTTATTGGTAATAGGAAGCCAGCAGAGTTCATTGAAAGAAAATGGGGGTATATGTGTGCCATATCTTCTACTAAATGCTTGTGAAGTTTTAAATTAATAAAAACTTTTCAAAAAGCATTATGTAATGGAAACTATAAAATTGTTCACTGACCCTTCACCAAGCAATCCCAGTGTTAGGACTATATCCTAGGAATGATATTGAAAAAGGTGAAGGGTTGGGGAGGGCTACACCAGTCTCTACTAAAATATTGAAAGCATCATAAATCACAATAGCCAAAAAAAAAAAAAACCCAGTAACAATCCATGTTTCAAACACCTGAGGAGTAGATGAATGAACTGTGTTATGCAAACATAATAAAATATATTCTATCAACTAAAAAGTAGTAATCTGAAGAATAATACAAAATGTCACCAAGTTATCTTTTGCAGTAACATTGCTCTCACCCACATCTGAATTTAAATCCCCTTGTTTCCCAGCAGCCTCTTCCCTAGAGGAAACTACAGGAAACTGAGAAACTTGCAACTCACATTTGCTGAACAACAGAGTGTCTGACCAGGCTCCTCAGCATGATTTTCTATTTCTGATGTTTTATTTTGGGGGACTAAGACCCAGAACAAAGAACATGCCCTGGACACACACCTATACTGTGTCCCAACACCCCCAGTGGAGCTTCAAGCACCAGCCTTCTCACATGTTCCTTCTTTTTCTTGTTGCTAAGAATCCAAGTCCTGACACTCCTACATAAATGCTGATTCTCTAAAATTCTCTCTGCTCCTCTTGAATCTATTGTTACTCTCAACTCAGAATACCAGTCTCTTTTAAAAAACTTTGTTCCAAAGGATGACTTTGGGGCTATCAATAACCTACAAAATAAAGCTTCTTCAGTCCTCCAAGGTATTTTCTCCCACAGCATCTAATATCAGTATTGAGGGTATGCTCCAATACTGTTTAAGTACTATAAGACTACAAAAGAATAGGCATAACCTCCAGGGACCAATTGTTCCACCATTCTGATTCACAGACTCTAATAGCATCCTCCCTCCAAGCATCAACTCTCTGAGTCCCTCAGGTTTAATGCTTGTAGGGGACTGTCTGTTGCTGCATAGGGAAAAATTGTTCTCAGACTTGTTTGATATTTTCTGTAACAGTTCATGCTAACGGAAACTATTACTCTCTGCAAACTTGGTGACTACCTTGAGCCATATTCAACCAGATAGTAAATCCTTTAGATTGTCTCAGGTATCATTGCTAATACCCAAAAAGCAACATGTAGAAGGCATGTTGGTATAATAGCATACTGGACTCAGGAAGACCTGGGGTCAAATCATTCCTCAGACATGCTAATTGTGTAACCTTCACTGGGCCTTTGTTTCCTTATCTGTAAAATGAAGGATACAGATGCATTGATCTTCAAGGCCTCTTCCAGCTTAAAAAAAAAAAATCATTCTCTGTTTTTTTGCCTTTCCACTCTGGAGCTACTTATGCCTTGAGATCTGCTCTCCTCTTTGGTGAGGATCTTGGTTAGGCTACCTCTTCCTGAATGGCTCTAAACATACTCTTTTTATTCATTGTTCAATTGACTCTTTATACTTCTCTACTTCCTAACCAGCCACCTCCACCCCTTTCCAGATCTTCTTTATGTGTTGTCTTCCTCTATTAGATTTGAAGCTTCTTGAAGGTAGGGACCATAATGTTTGCTTTTATTTTATCCCAAGATCTTTCCACAAGTCCCTGAAACATGGCAAAAATTTAATTAGAATTTTGTTTGTCTGTGTATCTATCTATCTATCTATCTATCTATCTATCTATCTATCTCTGTCTGTCTATCTATCTATTTTCTGTCTATCAACTATATCTACATATGATACTATACTCTGTTTGCATTTGGAGTTATAATGAGAAAAAGTCCATTCCTCCTAACTGCTTTTCACTGACATGGTACTACATAAATGTCCTAGTAGAGAATAGGGATTATGGGAACTCAGAGTTGACTTTGTGACTTAAGCATGTGTTTCTATTTCAGTATTCTTGCTAATAATTAGCATTTTTAAAATTTGATTTTGAATTGATGCCTTTTGTTGTCACACCACAATCATTTCTGGACATACTTCCCTCTCAAACTCAGATAGCAGTTCTTGTAACAAAAATTTTAAAAGAAAGGAAAAAAAAAACCTTTCAGAAAAAAAAATCATTGGGATGGCTAGGTGGTGCAGTGAACAGAGCACCAGCCTTGGAGTCAGGAGGACCTGAATTCAAATTGGCCTCAGACACTTAACACAAAACTAGCCTGTGACCTTGGGCAAGTCACTTAACTCCAATTGCCCTACCTTGCCCCCTCCAAAAAGCAAAAAAAAAAGAAAAAGGAAAAGGAAAAAGCATCATATTGAAAAATTACTGACATCTCCCTTATGAGCTCAGGTGATAGAATATTTATCAAGGGTATTAGATTCAATAGAAAGTTGTAGTTCTAGAATGATGAATATTGACATAGATGCTGTTGAGGCTAGAAATCAGGTGGAATTTAAAAAAAAAAAAGCATGGCTACTAATTAGGTATCAGAAATCCAGGAAACACAAAGTTCTTTCTGTACATGTAGATTCAATCAAAGAAGAAAGTCTGAAAAC
>CM053580.1:168861890-168884323 GCA_028627135.1 Pseudochirops cupreus | reverse complement strand
AACATTATACTTAGTTTTGATGGATAGGTGATTCTTGGTTTTAATTCTAGCTCTCTTGAGCTCTGGAATATCATATTCCAGGCCCTTTGATCCCTTAATGTAAAAGCTGCTAGATCCTGGATTATCCTGACTGTGTTTCCACACTATTCAAATTATTTCTTCTTGGCAGCTTGTAATACTTTTTCCTTGATCTGGGAACTCAGGAACCTGGCTATAACATTCCTAGCAGTTTTCTTTTGGCGATCTTTTTCAAGAGGTGATCAGTGAATTCTTTCAAGTTCTATTTTGCCCTCTGGTTCTAAAATATCGGGGCAGTTTTCCTCAAGAATTTCTTGAAGGATGATTTCTAGGTTCTTTTTCTGATCATGGCTTTCGGGTAGTCCAATAATTTTTAAATTGTGTCTCCTGGATCTATTTTCCAGGTCAGTGGTTTTTTTAATGAGATTTTTTACATTGCCTTCTTTTTTTTTTTTCATTTGTTTGGATCTGTTTAATAGTATCTCGATTTCTCATAAAGTCATTTGTTTCTATTTGCTCCACTCTAATTCTGAATGAATTATTCTCTTCAGCAAGCTTTTGAGATTCTTTTTCCATTTGGTAAATTTGACTTTTTAAGGCATCATTCTCCTCATTGGCTTTTTGGACCTCTTTTGCCACTTGAGTTAATCTATTTTTTAAGGTGTTATTTTCTTCAGTCAGGTTGTTGACTCTCTTCTCATGATTTTCTTGCATCATACTCATTTCTCTTCTCAATTTTTCATCCACTTCTCTCATTTGGTTTTCAAAATCCTCCTTCATCTCCTCTATGGCTTGTAACCAGCTTACATTTTTCTTGGAAGCTTTTGTTGTGGCAGATCTGACTGTGTTGTCTTCCTGTCTTTCCATGCTTCGATCCTTTTTGTACCCAAAGAAGTAATCTAAAGTTGGATTGCTGAGCTTGGTTTACTTCTTTTGCCTGCTCATGCTTCCAGTTAATTAACTTGATTTTTGAGCCAAAGTAGATCTCTGCTTCCCACGGAGAAGAGCTTTATCCCAAATTGCTGGTGTTTTTGCAGCTGCCTGAGCTATTAGGGGCAGCCATCTCTGCAGCTCCCACCAGATTTGGCTCACTGGTCACACACCTCAGAAACACCACCCAAGACCATGATCCCTATCCAGGAAGGTTAATGCAAGAGCACTTAGCCTCTGAATGATTGCTTGCCCCCCCCTCCCTGCAATCTGCAGGCCAAGAGCTCTGAAAGCAGTCACGTAGAGTCAGCTGCAGGGCCACCACTTCTGCTGCTTTCTTGCCCTTGGGGTAGATAGTCAGACCTGCTTCTTTCCCCCAAATTGAGTTGATTTCCCCTTACCTTTCACTTTGTCCTTGTTTCTTATGGGTTGATAATTCTGGAAATTGCCACAGCTGCCAGTGATCCACTCTCCCAAATGGTCCAGCTGCAACTTGTCCTGGTGGCCCTGAGGCTGAAACTGCCACTGGTCTCCACTCCCAGTGTGCTGAGATGAGCCCTTCCCATCCTGTCTGCTGGGCTGCCTTTAGTGGGAGATGTATATTTTTTGTAATTTTGAGGGTTCTGGAGTTGTGTTTAGAGTCATATTTTACAGGTTTTTGAGGTGGTTATGGGGGGAGCTGAGGAGTTCTCTTGCTTCTATGCCACCATCTTGACTCTGCCCCCTGAGATAGAATATTTTTAATATGGTTTTGAGCCGATTTGATTATGTCATCTTAAAACTGATCATATCTTTTGGTCATATAAAAACTGGTAAATGACTCTTATTTTTATAGGTTTGACCCAGTTCTCTATATGTGTGAAAAAAGAAGCCTTTATACATTTATAGATCATATTCCAAGTCCTCATATTCTATAAAGTAGATGCTGCTACATCTAATGTTATCTTGACTGTGGCTCCACCATTCTTGAATTGCTTCTTTCTCACTGCTTGAAATATTTTCTCCTAAACCTTGGAACTTTGAAATTTGACTTTAATATTCCTAAAGGTTTTCATTTTGGAAATTCTATCAAGAAGTGTTCAGTGGACTCTTTTAATTTTTTTTTACACTCTAGTTCTAGAATATCAGGGCCCTTTTTCTTGATGGTTTCTTCAAAGATGATGTCCAAGTTCTTTTTTTATCATAAGTTTCAGGTAGTCTGATAATGTGAAATTATCTCTCCTTGATCTGTTTTCCAGGTCAGTCAGACTTCCAACACCTGTAAAATATGACTCTAAAGAAATTTCAGAGCTACAGAGCACACAAACTGACAGAGAAACAAATCTCCCACTGAAGACAGCCAGACAGGCTGATAGTAGGGGTCTATCATACCCGGACTAGGGGTGAGCAGTCCAGCATGACTCGTGCAGGCCCAAACCAAGGACTGAACCAACCAGAAGCCCAAACTGGCACAAAGAGACATCAGGAGAGTGAATCACTGGCAGCTGCGGTATTTTCCAGACTTCTCAACCCACGAATGCCAAAGATAAAGTAAAAGGTCAGTAGGGAACTCTGTTGGAACTGGGTAGAGAATAAAAGGGTATGGCACCTGCCACCAGGGAGAGAGGTGGTGGCTGAAGCTGCCCCTGCTTGGCTACATCCAGACCTCCAGACCTGCAGATTGCAGAGAGAGTAGGCAACCATATAGAGGGTAATTGCTCTGGCTTTGACCTGCTAGGATCTGGGTCACAGTCTTCAGTGGTGGTCCTGAGGTGAGAAACACCAGTGGGCCAGAGCCCTCTCTAGAGCTCTGGCAACTGAGAAAACCCCAGAAATTTGGGACACAGCTCTCTCCAATATGGAAGCAGAGTTCTACTGTGGCATAGAGCTCAAAAGTCAAGTAATTGTCTGGCAAGATGAGCAAGCAGAAGAAGCACAAGCAGACCATAGCATCTTTTTTCAAAAATGTATTTATTTATTTTTAGTTTTCAATATTTGTTTCCACAAGATTTGGAGTTACAAATTTTCTCCCCATCCCTCCCTTACACCCCACCCCAAGATAGCAGGCCAACTGAATATCCCTTCCCCCAATTTGCCGTTTCTTAAATCCTTCTCCATTCCCCCCACTCCCAACTTTCTAGTAGGGCAAGATGGATTTCTATAATCCAGTGCCTTTATACCTTATTTCCCAGCTGCATGTAAAAAAACAAACCTTTTTTTTAACATTTGTTTTTAAAACTTTGATTTCCAGATTCTTTCCCTTCTTCCCTTCTTTCCCATCCCCATTGGGAAGACAAGCAATTCAATATAGGTTGTACATGTGTAATTATGCAAAATGTTTGCGTAATAGTTATATTATGAAAGACTAACTGTATTTCCCTCCAACCTGTCCTGCCACCCACTGGTTTATTTTCTACTTTAATCCTGTCCCTTTTCAAAAGTGTTTGCATCTAACTACCTTCTACCCCAATCTGCCCTCCCATCTATCATTCCCCTTCTTATCCCCTTCCCCCCACTTTTCTGTAGGGTAAGATACCCATTTAAGTGTGTGTGTTATTCCCTCCTTAAGCTAAATTCAATGAGAGTAAGGTTGACCCATTCCCTTTCACCTTCTTGCACTTCCCCTCCATTGTAACAGTTTTCTCTTGCCTCTTTTATATGAGATAATTTACCCTATTCTATCTCTTCCTTTTCTCCTTCACCCATTCTATTCCTCTCTCACCTTTTGATTTTATTTTTTAGATATCATCCCTTCCTATTCAACTAATCCTGTGCCCTGTACACACACATACACAGTCACATATGTATTCTTACAGACATACACCCTCCTTTACACATATATGTGTGTATGCATATATACACACACATATATATAAACACATGCACATATACACATATATATATATATTCCCATCAAGCATCCCAATACTGAGAAAAGTCTCATGAGTTACAATTATCATTTATCCATGAAGGAATATAAATAGTTCAGCTTTAATAAGTTCCCTATGACTTCTTTTTCCTGTTTACCTTCTCATCCTTCTCTTGCTTCTTTTATTTGTTTTTTTCATCAAGAATGCTTGAAAGTCCTCTGTTTCACTGAATGAACATATTTTCCCCTGAAACATTATACTCAGTTTGGCTGGGTAGGTGATTCATGGTTTTAATGCTAGCTCCTTTGACTTCTGGAATATCATATTCCAAGCCCTTTGATCCCTTAATGTAGAAACTGCTAGATCTTGTGTTATCCTGACTGTGTTTCCACAATATTTGAATTGTTTCTTCTTGGCTGCTTGTAATATTTTCTCCTTGATCTGGGAACTCTGGAATCTGGCTATAATATTCCTAGGAATTTTCTTTTTGGGACCTTTTTCAACAGGTGGTCAATTAATTCCTTCAATTTCTATTTTGCCCTCTCCTTCTAAAATATCAGGACAATTTTCCTTGAGAATTTCTTAAAGGTTGATTTCTATGTTCTTTTTTTTATCATGGCTTTCAGGCAGTCCTATAATTTTTAAATTATCTCTCCTGTATTTATTTTCCATATCAGTGGCTTTTCGAATGAGATAGTTCACATTGCCTATTTTTTCATTTGTTTGGATCTGTTTAATAGTATCTTGATTTGTCATAAAGTCATTAGCTTCCATTGGCTCCAATCTAATTCTGAAGGAATTATCCTCTTCAGTGAGCTTTTGAGATTCTTTTTCCATCTGGCTAATTTAGCATTTTAAGGCATTCTTCTCCTCATTGGCTTTTCGGGCCTTTTTTTGCCATTTGAGTTAGTCCTTTTGTTAAGGTGTTATTTTCTTCAGTCAGGCTGTTGACTCTCTTTTCATGATTTTCTTGCATCATTCTCATTTCTCTTCCCAATTTTTCGTCCACTTCTCTTACTTGATTTTCAAAATCCTTCTTGAGCTCCTCCATGGTGTATAACCAATTCATATTTTTCTTGGAAGCTTTTGGTGCAGGAACTTTGACTTCATTGTCTTCTTCCTGTTCCTTTGATCCTTTTTTCCCCCAAAAAGGAACCTAAGGTTTGATTGCTGTGCTTGTTTTGCTTCCTTTGCTTGCTCATGTTGCCACTCAGTTATGAGACTTTTGAGCACTTTGCCACAATAGAACTCTGCTTCCAGTGAGGAGAGCTTTGTCCCAAGTAACTGGGTTTTTCACAGCTTCCAGAGCCATTAGTTGGGTGCCCCCTGCTGCCCCCACAAGCTCTGACTCTCTGGTCACACACCTCAGGATCACCACCGAAGAGTATGATCCAGATCCAGGCAGTTTAAAGCAAGACTAATTACCCTCTGAATGGTTGCTTAGTCCTGCTATGATCTGCAGTCCAGGAGCTCTGAAGCAGCCATATGTAGATGTCTGCATGACTGCTGTACCTCCAGCACTTCTTGCTTTCAGGGCAGAGGCTGGACCACACTCCATATCCCCCATTTCCAACAGAGATCCACACTTACCTTTTACTTTGTTTTTGGCATTTATGGGTTTTTATATAGGAGAAACCCCCACAGCTGCTGGTGATCCACTCTCCTGAAGTCCGCTCCAGCTACTGCTGGTTGAGTCCTCCCTGGGGCTAAACTTGTGGGCTCACTTGGGGCTTGGCATGGTTCCCAGCATGCTGTGATGGACCCTTCCTGTAGACCTGCAGGATTGCCTTTAGCAAGAGATTTGTTTTTCTCTGTCATTTTGTGGGTTCTGTAGCTCTAAAATTTGTTTAGAGTCATATTTTATTGGTATTTGAGGTGATTATGAGGGGAGCTCATGGAGTTTTCCTTTTTCTATGCCACCATTTTGGCTCTGACTAGAGAATTTCTTAAAGGATGATTTCTACTTTCTTTTTCTTTTTCTTTTTTTTTTTATTACAACTTTCAGGTTGTCCAATAATTTTAAAATGATCTCTACTGGTTCTATTTTACAGGTCAGTCATTTTTCCACTGAGATATTTCTCATTGCTCTCTATTTTTTCATTTGTTTGGATCGGTTTTATAGTATCTTGATTTCTCATAAGATCATTAGCTTTCATTTGCTCTGATCTAATTTTGAAGGAATTGTTCTCTTCAGTGAGCTTTTGAAATTCCCTTTCCATCTGGCAAATTCAATTTTTTAAGGCATTCTTTTCCTCATTGGTTTTTTGGACCTCTTTTGCCATCTGAGCTAGTCTATTTTTTAAGTTGTCGTTTTCTTCATTATTTTTTTGAGGTCTTCTTTCACAGGCTATTGACCACCTTTTCATGATTTTCTTGTATCATTCTCATTTCTCTTCCTATTCTTCCCTCCACTTCTCTTACCTGATATTCAAAATACTTCTTGAGCCCCTCCATGGCTGGCAACCAGTTCATATTTTTCTTTGAAACTTTTGATGCAGGAGCTTTGACTTTGTTGTCTTCTTCTGGTTCCATGTATGTATTAGAAGGTGTATGTGTGTATAAATATTTCTGTGAGTAGGTGTATATGTGTGTACATGTATACATAGAGGACACAAAATCAATTGAATAGGAAGGGATGATATCTAAAAAATAAAATCAAAAAGTGAGAGAGGAATATAATAGGAGAATGTAAAAGGGAGAGATAGCATAGAGTAAATTATCTCATATCAAAGAGGCAAGAGAAAACTGATACAATGGATGGGGAAGAGGAGGAAGGTGAATGGGAATGGGTCCTCATTGAATTTAGCTTAAGGAGGAAATAACATACACACTCAAATGGGTAACTTACCCTACAGAAAATAGGGGGGGAGGGGATAAAAAGGGTGTGATAGAAGGGAGGGCAGATTGGGGAGAAGGTAGTTAGATGCAATCACTTTTGAAAATTGACAGGGTCAAAGTAGAAAATAAAATAAGTTGGGGAGGAGCTGGATAGGATGGAGGGAAATATAGTTAGTCTTTCACAATATAACTGTTATGGAAATGTTTCATGTAAGTACACATGTGCAAACTATATTGAATTGCTTGTCTTCCCAGTGGGGGTGGGAGAAAAGGAAAGATGGAAATGAATCTAGAAATCAATGTTTTAAAAGTAAATGTTACAAAATTGTTTTTTACATGCAACTGGGAAATAAGATATACAGGCACTGGGGTATAGAAATCCATCTTGCCTTTTAGAAAGTAGGGGGTGGGGTGGGATGGGGAAGGATATAACAAAGAGCTGATTGGGGGAAGGGATATTCAGTAGGCTTACTATTTATGGGTGTGGGTTGGGTGAAAGATGGGGAAAAATTCATAACTCAAAATCTTGTGGAAATGAATGTTGAAAACTAAAAATAAATAAATAAAAGAGTTTTTAAAAGGAATATAGTGCTATTTATTCTTTAATATAAAAATTTAAAAGACTCTCTAGGTTAGTCAGATTTAATTTGTTTTCCAACAATTAATTTATCTCTATTAAAATAGCCTTCTAATTGGTTTCCTTGTTTCCAGGCATCTCCTTCTCTTATCTATCCTTCAGACAGACATAAAATTCATTTCCTAAAGCACAACTCTGGCTTACTACTTGCTATCATACTTACTAAACTACAATGGTTTCCTAAAACCTCTCCAAGTAAAAAAACAACAACAACAAAAAAGAAATTCTTCTATATGGCATATAATATCCATCACAATCTTTCAGTTTGTTGTACTTTAGGATTCTCTCATTGGTTTGAGGTAGTGGGAGTAGAAATGATCCTAGCTTACTTATCAATCTGACATCAATCAATCACCAATCATTGATTAATTGATTACAATGCACCAAGCACTGTTTTAGATGAGGGACTACAAAGACAAAAATGAACATCTCTACCCTGAAAGAGCATACAAAGAGGGAATACATATATTTTAGAAACAAAATTTGAACAGGAATAGTGGTTGTAGACACTAAAACCCAGGAGGATCAAGCAGACCTTCATATATGAATTATGCATATGCATATATTCCAAGTTCTGAAAGAAGCTAGGGATCTGTAAAGATAAAAGAGAAGAGGGAATTAGTTTATTCCAGGCATAGGTCTGTAATGGTAAGGAAATGTAAAGATCCCTTTGTATTGGAAAGCTAAGAGGCACTAAGCACCTAGTTCAAATTAAGCCTCTGTTAAAGAAATGGAATGTATGAACTCCTGTTGCTGATGTAACAGAAAGGGGATGAAAAGGAAGGGGCAATACTGTATATAAGGAGAAGCCCCAGAGAGGGAGAGTCAGAAATCCTTGGGATAAGCTTCATGGAGGCAGAAGCAGCTGTTGCCACAGAGGCTGAAGAGGAAAAGCTCAGGTTGGAGAGAATGATTTTGATTTTGGGAACCTGGGTGAAGTGATTTTGATTCTGGGACTGTGATACTGGTACTTTGCATGAACCTGTCCATGGCTTTGTTAAGCCTTGACTTCCTGGGAAGAGAGATTGTGAAGGATTTAATGTAGACTGGACACTGTGAGCTTCAGCATGGAAAGGAACAGGATGGAGAGCTGGACAAGGAACTGGGAACTGTCTGTCTTTGAACCCAGGTGACAGTTTGATGAATACAAGTAGAAGCTGGGGCCATGAAAGGGGATGCAGGGAATCTGAAAGCCTACTCTGTGTCAAGCTGAAAGAAGACTTTACTTGGATACTATGTACTGACTGAGAAGATTGTAACTTACTTGTGACTGAGGGGTGGATGGCCTGTGTATTTTACACCACCCCTTAAGAGAGTGCTGAGTATTGAATGACATTGGAACTTAGTGTGCCCCATGAGTGAAGAACTTTGACTTTTGTATTTTTCAACCCTTAACGAGGTAAGCCTCCTTAAGGATGTTTGAATGATTGAGCTGATTGAATGATTGAGTTACTAAGTGATTGATTGACTAAATGATTACACTTTGTTCAAAACTGTGTGACCACTGTGGTGCAGATTATGTGGACATTTTCTGTGATAAGTTGTTGTGAATGCTGTATTTTGATTATCTGTGATAAGTTGTAACATTGTGATTGTTGTGTCTTGATTTACTGTGAATGTTTTCCTCTGATTTGTTATTGAATAAATAGAGTATTGACTATACTATGTAATCAGAATCTTAAAAGCTATTCACAGTAGCATTCTTCTGGAAAGCTGCTTGTGCTTGGCTTTACAAGGTCCCAGTCAGTGGAAATCCACAGAGAATTTCCTCCTGTTCATTTATTTTAATAGAAAGCTGTTATGGGAGTCTGAAAATCTTCCTGTCCCAAGTCCCTTTGATAGGCTTAAGTGGCTCTGAGAACCTTCCCAGATTTGAAAGTATACTTTGCCCCCTAATAGGCTGAATATGGTTACATGGAGCCTGTGGCAGGAGGCTTGTTATTCAGGAATGCCCATGCCTTATTACTTTAGGATTGGGCAGTGGGTCAAGAGGGCTGTGACATTCTCTGATCCAGGAGAAGGCTATATATATCCTGATGCAGTGGTTCTCAACCTTCCTAATGCTGTGACCCTTTAATACAGTTCCTCACGTTGTGGTGACTCCCAACCATAAAATTATTTTCATTGCTACGTCATAACTGTAATTTTCCTGCATATCAGATATTTAGAGTACCTCAATTAGATTTGACTTGGAATAGGTTGCAAAACCAGGGAGAAGATTCAAAATGAAGTTATTGGAATGAATAGCACACATTAGCTTCCCCCTTCCCCCTAATTACTTAAAACTTAATCCCTCAAAGAAAATTTCAAAGAAAAAAACTGGGGGTTAAAACTTTCCAGCTTTGGTGTTAAAATAGCAGATTTTTTCCCCAGATATTTCCTTAAGCACTTGAATGCTATATTTAAAAATAAATTATGCCTGCATACATGCATATATGTAAATATATATATATATACATACATATCTATCTATCTATCTCTATCTCTGTCTATGAAATTTAGAAATGTCACTCCTTAAATCATATCCTAATAAAACTTGGAAAAAATGAACCCTGTGAGAGAGAATTCCTCCCCCTCACTTTAGGCTGTACTTTAATGTTTAATACATGGTATAGTGCAGAATGTTAGGCAGTAATTGGTAGAGAATACAAAATTAGATCAACTACAGATCAAGGGTTAGTGTGCTCATTATGGGAAGGGAATGCAAGTATTTCCAGTATATAGCAGATAAGCCCTCTGGCATTAAAGGGAAGGATGATGATCTCCATTTTCAGAAAAGAAAAAAAAAGACTTAAATGGAGTCCCATTTTCTATCTTTTTCTCCAAATTAAATATTGAACCCCAAACCTCTTCCCAGCTTTTGTCCTTTGAAGAAAATTATATTCTATAATTATGAGTATTCCAGAGCTATCACTTCAAAGAGAAACTGTTCATGCCTGAGAATGGCCACCAGAGGGCATCCACAGAACGTCATTCTTAGAATAATTCCTCAATCAAAAAGAGAGGGAGAGAAAGATGGGGGAGGGGGGAGAGGGAAGGAGAAAGAGAGAAAAGAAGGAAGAATGAAGGGAGTAAGGTAGGAAAAAAAGAAAGGAAGAAAGAAGGATTCCTCTGTTTTAAAGGACTGTATCTTTGTACACGTTATATTCAGAGATTTGTCACAAATTGAGAATATTTTGATAGTTTCTCCCAAACATGAAAAGTGTGTAAAAGTGGAAGCTAATTCCTAAACAAAGTTGAAAATAAGGCAAAGTTTGCCTTTAGTCTTCCGTTGTCCCTAACTCTTATTTTTATACTTTTCATCACTTTCTCTTTCCTAGCAAGAACTGATATTTTCCCTTTACAATAGAAAGATCCCTAAACTAGATGTAATAAATTAACTCATGCTAAATGTTAGAGATTTCTAGTTCTACTCCTCCCAGGAGTATCAAAGTTTTTAAAGGATTGGAGGTTCCAGGGAAGTTAGTGATTAAAAGAAGGAATGATTTGCTGAAAGCGTAATATCAAGGAGCAAGGGGAAATTATTTTGCTTAGGGAATCCACCTGTTATGTCTCAAATCAAATCACTTGAGGATGTTTCCAATCTGTTTCACTAGCCTTGATCACAAATTTACTTTAGAATACCATATATGAAGGTAACCCAGTTCCCACTCAAACTGAATAGGAACCAATTATATCTATAATGACTAAGTCCTCTGTTGACTCCTCTATTGCTATCAGTTGTCAGGCCAGAACAACACCTATTAACACCCTGGCACAGCAGAAGTGTTGAATTTGGAATCAAAAGACTTGGATTCAAGTCCACTGGCTGTGTAGCTACTGGCAATTCATTTGACCTCTAGAAGCCTGAGTTTCCTCATCAGTAAAATGGACCTGACAATATTTATAGGACATACACAATAGGATTTTGGAGATCATCAAATGAGATACAATATACAAAATAATTTTCTATTTTTAAAATGCTATATAACAATTAGTTGTTATTATGTGTGCAGTTTTATATTATTTTATACCAGGAAAACTGCAACCACTCCTGCTTTAATTCATCCTGTGCAGGCTAGAAAACTTTTCCTAAAAAAAAAATTTGAATGACTTTAGTGACTTTCTCAAAAATCCATTGAGGACTCCCCATTGCAAACTGAATAAAATCAGAATATCTTAAACTAGTATAATAATATTTATTGACATTTGCAAAACACTTCAAATTTTACAAAACAATTTCCTCACAACAGCTATATAAGGCAAGTGGTATAAGCATAATTATAATATTTTATAGATGGGAAAATAAGTTTTAATTCTGTTAGTTTGAACTTTACCAATTTTTAAAATTTATATATTGATTCATCTCATTTAATGAATGAATCATTTTAAAAAGTCTTATCTAATGCATTAACAACAATAACAACAACCACCTGTTACTGACCTTCACCTCTTTACCATAGAGGCAAAGATGTGCTTTCAAAATATTCATTTTTCCCTCATTCTCCAAACTCACCTATCACACAATGAAGTTGTTTTCTTTCTTCTTTTGTTTCATTAAAAAATATTCAGCAATTTATGAGGGTCATTTGAGAGAACGGCTATGAATAGACTTCCTTTTGGATAACATAATCAAGTTCTGCAAACCTTTTCTAATACAGTCCCTATGATGGAAATGAGATAACTATATAAGAAAGACAAGGATATTTATTAAACATATACTTAAATTATCTACATTTTCACAATTCAATTATGGTATTTTCTATATATTTGTACATATGTGCATATTTAAAGAATGTTTACCTTTGCATAAGGGATATCTTTCACTATTAATGAGGATTAATAATATTTCACCTTCCTAATGATCCACATCAATAAAAACCTTAAAGTTCCTGTACATGTGGGGTTTGTCTTGTTAAGAATCTTTTTTTTTTCCCTTGCATTCTTTTAAACTCATACAAATTTGAAGGAGGGATGTAGATGATGACTACTATTGCTTAGAGATCTGGCCTATTAGGAGTTGCTGAAAGTATTGTGTTAAGTATTGTGACAGTGTATTCCCTCTAAACATGAGTGCTTTACTATTTATATAATATTTCAAAAACCTTGTATTGACTTCAGGGATATATTTGTTTGTGTGTGTGTTTGTATACATATGTATGTATGTATGTAGGTGTATATGTATGTATATTCATATGTACACATATATGTATATATGCATAGCCATATAAATATGTGTGTGTGTGTATATATATATATATATATATATATATATATATATATATATACACACATACATTGTGAATATTTACATTTGTAATAAGCATGGGTGTGTGTTTATATATTCCAGTGGCTCTTTGTTTACCATTGACTTCAAATACCTAAGATTCAGGTCTCTGTCATATTTATGTGTATGTATATATTTGTGTAAAATATACACACACATATATGTGTGTGTATGTGTATATCTTTCTATCTATAGAAATAAACATATATACACATATAAAGTACATGCACACTTGTAATAAGCATGTGTGTGTGGTTGTGTTTATATATCCCAGTGACTCTGTTTACTGGTGACTTTGAATACCTAAGATGTATCTGGTTTCTGTCCACATCACAGTTTGACAAAAATCCAAGAGCGCATAACTGCCCTACCTCAAGCACACACACACACACACACACACACACACACACACACACACACACACACACACACACACCCTCCCCCCCCCACCCCGGCACGTGGAACCTAGGTAAACAGGAATGTCCTCCTATTTATCATTTACCTAATAAGATAGAATTGTCCTTTGGGAAATCTAGGCTGTTCAGTCAGGACTCTGATTTCAAAAGTACCCCATAATATAGATTTTGGTAGCATGGAAAAATAATACACTACTAGAATACATATACCCTATGTTTGAGAGTAATAACCATGAGACCAGAGACTCCTTCAAAATTTTTGGAGAGCTCTGAATCTGAAGAGCTTTCAGGTACAATTTTAAACTACTGGGTGTTGCCAAGTTGATGCCAAGAGCAAGTTAATTAATCTCTAAAGTTTCATCTCAATAAATTTGGCTTCAGAAAGCATCTATTTTGTATGTGGGTTAGTTTTCTTTTTTCCCCTGTTCAAATGTGGTTGCCAATTTAACAGAAAAAGCCCGTTTCAGAGGGTGAGCACATATGTATTTGCTGCAAGTGGGAGGAAGAACCCTTAAATCCCTCAGGTTCCAATTCAAAGAACTCTTTCAGGGTGACATGATTAAAAAGTGTTAGTATTTTGACTCCATTTTGAGTGCTTCTTCTTTTATAGGCAATGCAGGGTACAATCCAGCCCCATCTACCTTACTGGTATACTGTAATGTGTATGTATGTGTGTGTATATATATTTGTGTGTGTGTATACCTATATGTATGTACGTGCATGTATCAGCCTTCTGCACTAGACCCAGTGTTCAGAGCAAAGACAACCCCTTCATTTAGCCTTAATTTGCCAAGTATGGAGTAAAGAGCTTCTTCCTTGTCCCCAAACACACACAGCTTTAAACAACTGGATTTGGATTTTATGGACTACAGTTGAGGCTTTCCTATTGTTAAGGACAGGGATTTCAGTCTGTTTAGACATTGAATAATTAAGTTAAAGAAAGATTAGATTCTATCACAAAGATCAGGAGAGGCTGAAAGGGGCTGCATAGGAATGATGAAATGAGTAGAGTAAAGGTCCGAGACATGGATTGTTAAGGAACATCATAGCAATAAAGTTTCCTTTCTTCTTTCCAATGCCATATTTCTAGAAAAGGGGAAGAGAAGTAAATGAATAGTGAGAAATTAAGGGGAAGCAAGAAAGTATGTAATTCAAATGGAGTGCTCAGAGTCTGTACATTTACTCTTCCCAATCACAATTAGTCCATTTATTTTTCATTCTTTTTGTCATAGTAGGGGCCCACCATATACCAGGAATGTATCGAAGAGAGTAGTAGAATTCTTATGTGACAGAATTGTTAAATGGGTCAGCAATGGAAGAGAAAAGCCTGGAGAAGCAACAGGAGGTGGTATAAAGACATTTGAATCCATGTTTTTAAGAAGAAAGAAGAGGGATTGGTATATCCAGTGATTTTAAGAAGCAAAGGGAAATCTTAGATAAGCATCCAGCTTGAGTGTGATTTCTTTTATGCCACATTCTTAGAAATAATAACTGCCATATGATACTGCTGAGCAAGACAATTAGCCCAATCAGGAATCATATCTCCCTTACGGTCCCCTTTCCCCCAACTCATGAGTAGGATCTGCCTTGGCAACCCACTCCTACTCTATGGTGAAGCTTTCCTTTCAGATCCAGGACACGCTTACTACCTTTTAGGGAAAAAAAAAATGGTTGCCCACCTCACCCTCTTCCCTTACCTCTGACGCTCTTTCAGTTATTGTTTACCAGGAGTATGTTCTAAGAGGACACTTTAGGACACTTATTAAAACAACTGAAAAAACTCTCATATCTATTAAATGTACAGCTGAAACCCCAGTCATTTTGCACTGGCAAACTCCCAGTAGAGTTCATGAAACCCTGATAATTTAGATCAGTCTCTCTTCTAGGCTTTGCATGATAATTAACTAGGGTCAAATTCAATCATTTTATGATCAGTAAACAAAAGTATGTAAATTGAAAGAGAACAACAAATTTTATACGTGCTGAGCTACTTTCACATGAAGATAGAAGGGAATAAGGGCTTTGTCTCCTAAGAATTGGAAGGGATTATTGACTGAAAAGAGTAGCTTTTCCCAGGCAGGGTAAAGAGAAGAGAAAATAGGCCAGTGCCTTTAACCAGATGAATGTCTGCTCTTCTTATTTGCACCTAGTTGAAATATCGGGTTCATTCCCTCTTAACCATAAGCAATTTGAATACCCCTTCCTCTCACTCATGACTTTGCTTTTTTTCTGGCCCTTCTCTCTGGTATGTCTTCATGACTTATTTTTCAGCAGATGCTCCCTATGGCTCTGATGAGGCAGAATCTGCCCTGCTTGAAATGGATTCCTACTGTGTCAACCCATTAGTCTCCTTGTAGGTTAGCTTCAGGGAAGGAACTTGGGAATTTGAGTAACTGCCCATCCAGCAGGTCAGTCTCTTCACAAAATTCTCTCTGCCTTTTGAGGTGTAACCAAAGTTAGGCTTGTATTCATCAACAAAGACTTCTACTCACCACCTTAACAGTCATAGGAATACTACCTTTATCTAAAATGGGCAATGGTAGGCTGACAATTGTAGGAAACAGCTAGGTGGCATAGTGGAAAGAGTGCTAGGTCTGGAGTCAAGAAAACCTGGTTTCAGATCTGGCCTCAGACACTTAATATTTATGTGGCCCTGGGCAGTTGTGTAATCTCTGGTTACCTTAATACACTAGAGAAGGAAATGTCAAATGACTTGAGTATCTTTGTCAAGAAAACCCCTAGACAGTATGGTCTACAGGGTCATAAAGAGTGGAACCTGACTGAAAAACAAAACTGACAACATTTTAGAAAAGCAATTCCCATAGCATTTCCCCACGGTGACTTTAAGAAGTTTCCTTATGCAATATACAGGACAGTGCTACTTGTGTCTTTCCGTCTTTTGTCCATGACTTTTATGATTCTGAACGCATGAGAAAATTCCTTGTCAAGGCACACTGGATGTCTAGATGCCTGTTTTTGTTTTGTTTTGTTTTCATATTTTTAATTAGAAACATTCACAATTAAATCATCAGGTTTTAATTTTTGACAGCACCTTTTTCCTTATCCAAGAGGGTAAATAGGATAATGAGAGCACTAAAGATCTACTATATGAATTGCTTAAAGGATCTAAAAAAATAGTGATGTTTAGCCCTGAAGTTCAATGAAGGTTTGGGGAGATGTGACATGATAATTCTATTTAACCATCTGAAAACCTGTCATGACATATAGGAATTATATCTTTTCTACTTGACCCCAAGACACAGAAATAAGACTCATGAGTGAAGTTGCTGAGGAAGACAACCATGATTTAAAGAAATATTTCCTAATAATTTGAGCTTTCTGGGGTTTGAATGGACTTTGTAAGGACATATTGTGTTTTAAATCCCTGAAGTTATTCCGACAAAGTTGCCCTAGTGGCATTCTTAAACTTTTTCCCCCCAAAAATCATGAATGTGGACTAATGAAGCCTATATACCCCTTCCCAGCATAATGTTTTTAAATGCATAAAATAAAATATGTAGAGTCTCAAAGGAAATAAATTATAATGAAATACAGTTGTTAAAATCTGTTTTCCAAAAACTGCAAGTTAAGAATAGCTAGTCTAGGTAATTTCTGAGATTTTGTAATTCAAAACTTACTCAGTTTTTTTGGATGTTTTCTGTAATTACTCTGAACTTCTGAAATGTGTTTTTCTAACATTAGCCTTATTAATTAATTTTCTTTTTTTTTCAGTCACTTTCAGTTTTATAGATTTTTTTTTACATTACTGACTTTTTTGTATCATTTTCATTTCTCTGTGAGAAGTCTCCTCTAACCAAAAACAAACAATAAATAAATATACAAGCAGCCAAATAAACAATTAAAGACAGCTAAGTAAATCTAATCATACAGATAATGACAATACTGCCTAAATTGCTTCCCTTATTCAATGCAATTTCTCTGCTTTTCCCTCAGTTGTATGATATATGCAGCACAAGAATGTCTCAGGTACATATATATGAAGAATACAAGAGGAATACACATACATGAGGAAAATAACTAATTCTTGACCTCCTGTTGCCTCTCCCCAAGGATCAGTGACCACTTGCAAACCCAGATACAAAGGTAAAAGAACCTGATGCTGGCAGATCACCCAAAGATCATAATTTTTCACCTCACTAGAGTCCTTCTTAGCAAACAACCATGTCCTGTCAAGCTCGAAGTCCATAACAATGTTACCAGAATTTACTCTGTTTGCACCAGCCCCAGTACAGGAGAATACCCACAGGAAAATCTCCAGTGAATGCCATGTTACAGGCAGGGGTAGATGCTTTTACCCCAGATGCTTTTATACCATGTGAGATCACTCTCTACACCTTGTTATATTAATCTAACAACTATAACCTTGACTAGTCCCAAAAGGCTTGGCTATTTACGGTGTATTCCTGTTCACCAAAACCTTTTTCACTTGGAATCCATGAACATGTGCAGATGGTTTCATGCACCGAAATGTTGTAGGCTGACTTCCAGTAAAAAGGGTTAGCCTCTTTAAAGCTTAGTTTTGCTTCATATCTAATGTGTCCCCAAAATCATGGGGATGGAGGAGTAGGGTACTTTTTGTGTAATGTGAATTAGATATAGGAAAGATATTTATTTTTTCCACAGAAAAGAAATGCTAGATATAAAAGTATACCCTAGTGTACCTTGACAGAGACCTCAGAAAAAGAAGTATTTTTCAATACTGATGAATAGGTGTTTTCACATTTCACCTCATCTCTGTATTGTCTCCCTCAGAGTTTATGGCTTTTGGTCAAGAAGTGCAGGAGTTGGGTTCATTGTTATAAACTGATGGTTAACTTCTTCAGGAAGTACTTAAAGTCAATGGATTCCTTCCAGAACGCATCCAACACCAATATATGTCAAAGGATCTTTGGACCTCTCCAATTTACCAGGTCACCTGCAAGCTTCAACATGTCTATCTCAAGATTGATGTTTGATGATATCATCAGTCAAAGAAGCATCATTAGCAAAAGAAATAATCATCGGTCAAAGAAACAATGAAATAATGACAACCAGAATCTCAGACTCCAGCTCCACTTGAAAAGCCCCATCCCCTCCTCTTCTCTAGGTGTCATGTAGGACCATGTGATATCCTATTGGTTTGGGAAAAGTTCTCCCCCTCCCCAGGAGAACATTACTAGTCAGACAAAAGTATATGAAGAAAGGAGCTAACGTGGTATCACTCTCTTGTTAAAGTTTAACCAAATCATTAGCCCTTCTTGCTCAGTAACCAATGAGGGGATTCCTTTGTTATCCCCAAAGTACTGAGTCATTTGTAACCCAAGCTTCTTTAATCACATAGTGGCCAAGAAATGCAGTAGCTCACTTGGTTGGCTGGAAGCAGGGAGAGTAATTCTGTGAATTAAATCAACAGAAGTTTTCTGTCACTATCACTTCATTAACCAACTCATCCTTGTTTGTCAGAATTAGGTCCAGAGTAGCAGTTTGCCTCATTATTTCCTCTAACATTTGAGCCATGAATGTGATTTTTTCCCCCTTTAAAGTTAAACATGGAATAGATGGGGATATTAATCAAAGTGCTAACCCGAGAAAATTCAGCTTGTAGTGGATTTGTATTCTTGTTAACACTATGAGAGGAGACACACAGCTGAGTCATGAACACAGGAAAGTAAAATGTTTCTTTTGCATAGAGAGAAAGTGAAGAACTCTCACCCACATGCTGGCTCCACTAACCAGGATATTTAGGTAGGCACAGGGTACAGAGTGCTAGGCCTGGAGGGTGGAAGACTTGCATTCCAACACTTACACATTGTGTGAACCTGGGCAAGTCACTTAACCACTGTCTGTCTCTCTTTCCTCAACTGTAGAATGGTGATAACAATAGCATTTAGTTCACAGGGTTCTTGGATAATATTTGTAAAGCACTTAGCACAGTGCTTGGCACATAGTGGATGATCAATAAATATTTATTTATTTCCCATTATCCAAATGAGTGATTATGTGGTATAAAGATTCTAACTAAAAAGGAGAAAGGAAATCCATGCCACAGACTTTTGTACCTAAGGAATATTTAGTAAAAAAAAATATTATTTATGCATAGATAGCATTGGGAGTGGCATACTCCAAAGCTCTAAATTTGCATTGAGCTTGGAGTGATGCTATGGTAATTCCCCAAACTGTAGTGGTTTGGCAGCTCTCCATATTTTTATATTGTGGCATTTTCAAAGATGGCTTCCCAGATTTTCTTTTTTTTTTTATAAGAAAAAAAATTTTGATGTCTAATAAAGATAGTCATCCATTTTTGGTGTTCCAAGAGCAAGATGTTTTCTGTTAACTGTATTTCCAACATATATACATTGAAATATTTAAATTAAGTAATGAGAGTTTAGAGTATGAGAATGTTCCTGATTTGCTCAAGGACAGGAATAAGAAGGACATAGAAGGTCTTATCTATGATGTGTGGGATTACTGGGAAGGCTAGTCTTAGATGGGTACTTTATCTATATGTTTACATTGATCAGTAAACAAAGACATCAGTTAATTTTAGAAGTGAAAGAAAAAGGCAAGAGTCTTATCACAAGATCAATTAACATGAGCCTTGCCAATTTTCAGGCAAGTGTAAAGACAATGTCCTTAAGTTGCTCTCTTAAGTGAAGAATCAAGGGAGGATCTTACAGAGGTGTTTATGTTTGCTGGCTCTGTTCTCTTTTTGCTCTTTTCTTTGTTTGGTTGTTTTTTTGGTTAATTGTTTGTTTGTTTTAATGATTGTACAAATGAAATGCTAAGTAGAGATTTCCTTACAAAGGACAGAGAAAATTTCAACAGACAATAATAATAGTAAAGGAAAAAAGCTCTGACTTATGAATGTAATTAAGCATAAATGTATATTTTCATGTACATATTCACAAGCAAACAATATTAATTCATTTGCATCACTGAGTCAAGGATTGCACTTGCATTTAACAAATTCTAAGAAGCAAAACCATGTTGCCATACACAGAAGAAAGGTCATAGAAACTACAGAAAATAGACATAAGGAAAGCATTTAAAACTTATTGTCTCTACTGCTTTGTAGGATTGAGGTGTCATATTTGTAGTTAGAATCAAATCAAAATGTTTATTGGGAAATGTTTGACACAGTAAATAAAAACATAATGAAACAAATATGATATTAATTTGTTCCTGTGTAAGTCAATATGAAGTCCCAGGGATCCATTTCTATTTGTGGATAACTACACTGCACAAGACAACAAAGGCTCTTAAAGAGACATCAGTGATTTATATAGTATTAGCAGGAAGAGTCTATGGAAGCTGGAAAAATACATTTATCATCAGTAGAGCAAATATCAGTGATGATCAGTGTCCTGAGCCAGGATTTCCTCTCTGTTGGGGCAAATCTGTTTCAGGGATTGGAGGATCTTGATAATAATACCAGAATAACAGAGACTGTGCTCCCTCCTATTATTAGATAATCTAGTTACTGGGGAAATAGTGAAAGAGTTATGTGAGATAAAGGTTCACTTAGCAAAAGTTACCTATATAAAGCAATGATGACTTCTATGCTTGCAGTTGTGGTGTCATTTCTACAACACATCATATTTCACAGTATATTTCAGAATAAAGTAGATGGGAGCAATATAATACTAAGGAACTAGTCTCAATCCTTTGCAGCACATTAGGCTTAAATACTTTTCAATACTGGGAAAATGAAAGAAACTTCTTGGATTGCATAGTTCTCCTAATGAAGGAAGAAAAACAATCCTCTGGTAGAGAAAAGTCAGAAAATTAAAGCAGAATTCAGTGCCTGGAACATAGTAGGTTCTTGAAAAAGTTTTATTGGTTGGTCAATTTCATAACCAAATTGGGTCATGCCACCTATGAATGAAAAGTGGCTATTGCAACGGTAGATATATATGAAAAGGACATTCTCTAGTATAATAAATTGAAGAACTTGATAATGAAACCAGTAGAATATCTTAGATACTTCAAAGGATCTGTTATTCCATAGATATAGAAACTCTTTTCAATGATGCAAAATGAAACTCATTTTCACCTTGCCATCCTATTCAACTCTTTTGAATGCTCTCCCATAAATCTCCATAGAAGATATATTGAACCTGCTAGACACCATCTAATAGATGTTTTCTATCAGATTTTCTGTTTGCCATGACTGGCTCATATTCTTCACTGGTCAGGTGTATATTCAAAGGTAACTATTAGTGTATTCATCAATACTGGAAGCATGACATATTAGAAAAAGGGCTGACTTTGGAATGAAAAAGTTCTCTATATAAGTCTTGCCTCTGACACGTACTAGTTGCATGTGAATGGGCAAGTCACTTAATCTGTGAATTCTAGAAAATTCTCTCAAGATATCTTACATGTAAGATATAAATATCAATTGGTAAGTGGTTTTCACAGCAAGGTCTTACCCACACAAATAAAAGTATAGATCTGGATATGGATAGATAGATAGAAAGATAGACAGATAGATAGATAGATGTGTGTGTATGGAAAAATTGAAAAGATGGGATAGCAAAGGGGTAAATCATGAGTTATTAATAGGTCACTGATTTCTGGAAAGGTGATCAGGCCAGATAGATATGTTAATACATTTGAATAATAAGCTGTTGGAAAGAGTTGTGGCAATAACTTGGTAGAGAATTTTAGGAATAAAAAGTGTAAGACTAGAGAAAATCCCTTGAGACTGAAGCACAGGCAATTCACATTTCTTCAGCAAAGCTCAATCATGAGAGGATTCAAGGAAGACGGCAGAGTAGGTCAGAAAATGCCAATACCTCAAGATTTTCCCCCAGAAAAGAGTTAAAATATTACCTTAGGGAGAACAAAGTATGGGTGGAGATAAATAGGAAGAGGGGCACAACTGGAATCTTCCTGGGACAATTTGAGAAGATCTGAAGAAAAATCCCAAGAAAAGATTTGGTCTCATGAAGAGTAAATACCTTCATGCTAGGTTCCATTTCAACAACAAGCAGCAAGACCTAGGGTTAGTTGATTTGAGAGTATGCCTCTGCCCCAGACACAGGAACTTTTACCAATGGGAGAGTGAAGGGACTTGGGTGTTTGATCCTGGAAAGTTTCGGTGAACATCTGCTGACTAAGAATGCCAGACCCAGCTGTGCTGTGAAAAGTGGCAGGAGAAAAAGGAACCAGTGCATACCAGGTGATGAGTGCAGGAGCAGTGGGGCAGAAAGCCCCTGGCTGTGGGCACTTACAAGAGGTTGGAGGGTTGGCTTTGGTTCCAAGCTATAGGGGAAAACTGAAGATCTGGGGCAAGCGGTACCATTTCCCATACCCCAGGACTAGAGGTGATTATAAAAATTAAGAAAAAAATGCACAGGCAAAGGAGAAAGAATCCAACCATAAAAAGCTATTAAGGGAATTGAGATGACTGGGGTTCATTGTCAGAAGGGCTATTGAAGTAATTCAAAAGAAATTCATAGCAGATCTTTTTTTTT
>CM053580.1:168844891-168861390 GCA_028627135.1 Pseudochirops cupreus | reverse complement strand
TGTGTGTGTGTGTGTGTGTGTGTATACACATGACTTTCCAGGTTTTTATGAAACCATGTTACTTTTAATTTCTTATAGCACAATACTATTCCGTCACAATCAAGTGCCGCAATTAGCTTAGCAATTCCTCAATTGATATTCATCCCTTAAATTTCAATATTTTTTGTTACCACAAATAGATTTAGTATAATATTTTTGTAGATAAAGGTTCTTTTCCTTATTTTGGTCTCTTTGAGAGATAGACTTAGTAGTGATATTGCTGGGCCAAAGAGTATGCACAATGCTATAATCCTTTGAGTATAGTTCTAAATTGTTCCTCAGAATAGTTGGACCACTTTGCCACTCCACCAAGAATGCATTGGTATACCTTTTTTTTTTTCCATACTGCCTCCAGCATTTATCATTTTCCTTTTCTTTCATATCAGTTTATCTGATAGGTAAAAGGCAACACCTCATATTTGTTTTAATTTGAATTTTTCTATTCAATAGTAATTTCTAAGTATTGTTTTATTTTTTTAATGTGACTATCGATAGCTTTGATTTCATCTTCTGAAAATTGTATGGTCATATACTTTCATCATGTATGATTTGGGGAATTGATATGTATTTTATTAATTTTGCTCAGCTTCATATATGTTTTTTTTTAAATGGGATCTCTGTCAGACTTGTAAAAATTTCCCCACAATCTGCTACTTTCTTTCTACTTTTGGCTACATTGGTATTGTTTGTGCAAAACAATTTCTTTAAATTGTTTAATTATTTTTTTCTTAATTTCCCATAAGCAAAATTACCCATTTTACTTCTCATGATTCCCATATTTTATTTAGCCTAAACGCTTCCATTATCCATACATCTGATAGGTAATTTTTTCCAGGGTCCTCTAAATTATTTATTGTACCACACATTATATTTAAGTCATGTGACCATTTTGACATTTTCTTGATATATGATCTGCCATATGGTTTCTGTCAAATTGCTTTCCAGTTTTCCAAGCAACTTTTTTTTCAAATGGTCAGTTGTTCCCCCAAAGCTTGAATCTTTGGGTTTTTCAAACACTACTTTAATATGAATATTTACTATTGTGTATTCTGTGCCTATTCTATTCCACTAATCTACCACTTATTTCTTACCCAGTATCAGGTTGTTTAAATGATTACCACTTGCATATAGTTTACATAGATTACATATAGTTATCAATCTAATATTGTTAGACCATCTTGCTTCACATTTTTTTCACTGATTCCCTTTATATTCTTGAACTTTTTTCTCCAGATAGATTTTCTTATTATTTTTCTATACATGTAAAAACAATTCATTGATTGTTTGATTGGTATGGCACTCAGTTAAATTGGTTTAGGTAGAATTTTCCTCTTTTATTATAATTAAAGCCTACTCAAAAGCAGTTAATACTTCTCCAATTATTTAAATATGTTTTTATTTGTGTGAAAAATATTTTGTAATTGTTTTCATATGGTCCCTGGGTTTATCCTGACAAGTAGATTCACAAGTATTTTATATTGTCTGCTGTTATTTTATATAGAATTTCCCTTTTTTTTCATCCTGTTGGGTTTTGTTGTCTATACATAGAAGTGCTCATATTTTATGTGGGTTTCTTTTATATCCTGCAATTTTACCAGAGTTCTTAATTGTTTCACCTAATTTTAAACTGATTCTCTAGGGTTCTCTAAGTATACTATCTGCAAAAAGTGGTGGTCTCTGTTATCATCATCATCATCATCATCATCATCATCATTATTGTTTATATTATTATTATTACTGTCACTTCTTTCTTAGGGCCTAGCATATGTGGAATGCTTCTGCAGTCCTGCCAACCTATTTGAATGTGATCTATATCCCTTCAGGGGTAAAGAACGATAGTCAGAATATTTTGACAGAATGATTCTGAGAGAATGCTGTAATTCAACATCTTTTGCACATTTAAGAGCCTCATACTAGTGGGCCTTGACTTCCTTTATGGAGCTGACTTTCTTGAGTGCCCAGGATGACGCTTGGTGACTAATCATGAAAAGAGGGAAAAATCCCTAGGGTATTCCTTTTAATGTATATTCTAGGAAACCTTTTCAAATGTGGATAGAGCAATGGGTCTTAAGTTGGGAAGACCTGAGTTCAAACCCAGGCTCAGATATTTATTAGATATGTGACCCTAGGCAAGTTATTTAACCTGTTTGACACAGTTTCCTCAACTATAAAATGGGGATAATAATAGTCTCTGTCTTCCAGGGTTGTTGTGAAGATCTTATAAAATAATTGTATTTTAAAGTGCTTAGTACATTTCCTGGAGCAAATCTCACAGGGTTGTGGAACCTGTGGTCTTGAGGCCACATGTGGTCCTCTAGATCCTCAAGTGTGGTCCAAGAACCTAGAAGGCTACATATGGCCTTGAGGTTGCTGTTCCCCACCCCTGCTTCTCTTTCCTTCTCTTTTCTGCTATTCTCTCACTTCCACTGGCTGCCACTTTATGCCTGCATTGTTGAATGATCATCACACTTCTGTTCTACTCCTAATCCCCAAATTTCTTCTTCTGAATACCACATTTATCCATTCTTATTTTTCCTTTTCTTCTCAATGTTCAAGATTTTCCTCATTTGCAGATTCCTATCCAGTCAGAAATAACATTTCTTGTGGGGTCATGTCAAATGTTGAAGGACACACACACACACACACACACACACACACACACACACACACAGAGAGAGAGAGAGAGAGAGAGAGAGAGAGAGAGAGAGAGAGAGAGAGAAAGGAGCCTTTCATGACGAGTTCTGCAGGGATCAGCCAGAGACTCAAGTAAGTCAATCTTGGAAACAATATGGGACCCAGAGGAATGGGGCTGCTAAATATGGTGAACTTGCTAAGTTATAATGTCCTCTGTCTTTATATGCACATATATGCCTTTGTGCTTGTAAGTATTTACATATAAATGGATGTATATGTGTCTATGCATATAATCAAGTGGATCTGTGATTTCACTGATATAAGGTGCCAGCAGTGAAGAATTCCTTCTACAAAAGCTGCTCTTATGTTTTTCATTCCCAACATTGCCAAGTGAGGATGTACGAGGTCAATATTCCACAAGCATTTAATAAACACTAATTCTCCTCTTGCCACTGTTTGAAGTGTTAGTGATACAATTTAAAAAAACAAAACACAAAAAGAGCCTCCACTCTCCAGAATCATACATTGTAATGTCAGATAGTAGACCCCCATCAATCGGCGCATACAAATTAAATGGAGATAAGAAAGAAGGCAACATTAGAAGGGAGGTTCAAGCAGTTGACCATACTAGGAAAGGACTCTTGCATGAAGTGGTGGTTTAGCTGAGTTTTTAAAGGAAGTCTAGAATTCTAACATTTGGAGGTGATGAGGGAGTACATCAAAAGTGTGGGCAACAGCCAATACAAAGGGATGAAGATGTGACTTGCAGTGTTATGTGAGGGACAGCAAATTAGTCAGCATTGTTGGATTGTCGAGTATATGGAGATAATTAATTCATTAAAATAATGAAAAGATGGAAAAATCCAAGTTTTAGAGAGCTTTAAATGTCAAAAACAAAAGTTCATGTTTGATCCTAAGAGTAATAGAGAGTCAGTGAAGTTTATTGATTACTAGGGGTGAGATAGACATGTTTTAGGAAAAACACTTTGGCAGCTAAATGGAATATGTATTGGAGTAGGGTAGAAAGAGTGGAAGAGTGGAGGGACATAGGCAGTATGTGAAGCATAAAGAATAAATAGAAGGTGATTATAATAATCTAGGCAAGTGGTGATATAGGATCTGACCTAGAGTTTTGGCTATGTGATGGACAGAAAGGAGTATAAATGATGTTATAGAAAATGTAGGATATAAGAGATGCTGTAGAAGAAGAAATGAGAAAATTTCAGAACTGATCAGATATGAAGACTGAATAAGAGAGCCAAAGATGACATTTAAGTTTCAAATCTGCATGGCCAAAAGAGCAAATGGGATTTGGCCAATATTAAGAAAGTTTAGAACATTTGTGGACTATAGAGAGAAAAAAATGTAGTCCATTGTTTTCAACAAGTTGACCTTAAGATGCCTATGGAATATCCAATTCCAAATGTCCAATAAATAGTTGGTGACATAGGACAAGAGCTCAGGAGGGGCAGTAGTAGACTATGTGTATGCATATATGTGTTATATATATGTGTATGTGTGTGTGTGTGTTTACATATATTTGTATATAATTACACACACACACACACATACACATATATTACATATAATTTGTGTAGCCATAATAATTAAAATGCAGGGAGCAGGCCTGGGAGTTAGGAATACCTAGTTTCAAGGGACAATCATTTAACTTCTTGGTGCTCCAGGCAAATCTCTAAATAGCTATACTTTCAAATAGTTGTTGATATACTTAGGCAGAAAGAATTTCCTCACTGGTAGGAATCTGTATCCATGAAATCATAAGTTCAGAAAAAAATAAATATACATATACGTATTTTATTGATTGATATTCTGTAGGGATATAAAGTAGAAATACTCTCTGGGAGTCAAGCTATTATCTATGTCATTTGTTTTACCTAGGAATTTAAAAAAGTCATTCTTTATTTTTTTTTAGCATTGGATAACTGATCCAAAGAAACATGATAGTTCATTCCAGATTGAACAGAAGCAAACTTAATCCTTCAAGCTTTCCCTCACTGCCTCATTCCTGTCTTCCCTCCCTTCCTAAAAAAAGATAGGTTCAATACTTAAATAACTAGAGATCCTACTGGCATGTTATTTTGCATGCAATGTCATATTGATGTGGGCTGAGTTGAGAAGAAAAAGAATAACAAGAAAGTGTGAAGGTGACTCATAATGCTATGTTCACATTATTTTCTATAAATAAAGAAGATAACACGCATCAGCATCATCAGTGTAGCTGTGAAATCAGTTTGTCTCTAGTGCCAAGCTGTATTATTTCATCTTTTATGCCATTGTTATGAATATTAACTTTGAAAGCTTTAGTTAAGAGCCAAAGTGATTTTGAAGATATGCATCTTCTTGTATAAAGGACTTGCAATTTCTTTTTCTCTAATGGTTGTGGCTGTTGAAATATAAAATACAGCCTGATGAATATCTACCTTGGTAAAATATGATTCTGCTTATGAGAAATGGTGTGGATGTTTTTGCTTCCTTCAGGACAGAGAAAGAAAATTCCTGTATCACTTAATATTTCCTTTTCTCCTTTTTATATTTGATAGGAGTATTAACCATCTTGTCTTGAAAGATAGTATTTCAGCAGTAAAAGTTGGAGTAACTAAAGTTGGATTAACTTGAGACCTCTTAGCATAGTAATATGGACCCTAAATGTTGAGGTTTCTTATGGCCAAATAGTTAGCTTCATTCACTTAAGGAAAACCTTTTGCTTTTGTATTTAATTACCTTCTCTTTGCTTATGATTCTCAAGTCTGCCTACTCTGCCCCAATCTCTCTGCTGACCTCCAATCTCACAACTGACTTTTAAATATCTTGAACTGCATATCCAACAGGTATTTAAAACCCAATATATCCCAAATGAAATTAATAATCTTTCCCCCTAAAATACTCTCCCTGTTACTTGTACAGAGTAACACCATCTTCCCAGTTCCTCAGATTTACTCCTAGAAGTCATGCAAGACTCCTCCCTATCTCTCACCTCCCATATACAACCTGTTTCCAGAGCCTGTCAATTTCACCTTGACAATATCTTTTGAATAGGACCCCTTCTTTCTATCATTCTAATCCAAAACTTCATCATCTCAAATTTGCAGTATTAGAGCAACCTGCTGATGAGACTGACTGTCTCAAGTCTCTTCCCACAGCAATCCATCACTTATTTAGGCATTTTAATATTTTTTCTAAAGAATAGGTCTTATCACAACACCTCTCAACTTAATTAACTCCAGCAACTCCCTATTGACTCCAGGATCAAATACAAAATGTTCTGTTTGGCCTTCAAAGTTCCTCCTATCCTTGTTCCCTCCTACTTTTCTAGTTTTCTTATACCTTACTTCTTAAGAAGTATTTTTCAACCCAGGATCACTAGCTTCCTGCTGTTCCCGAAACAAGACACTCCATCTCTTCATTTGGTCATTTTCCCTACATTTCCACCAAAACTGAAAGACTCTCCTTATGCAATTCTATTTATGCACCTCCCTAACTTCTTTTAGGTTGCAACTAAAATCCCATCTTTTACTAGAAAGATTCCCTAACCAGTCTTATTCCTAGTACTTTCCCTTGGTTAATTATTTCTTATTTATCCCGTATATAGCTTGCTTTGTATGCATTTTTTTTTTTTTGCATATTGTCTCATCCATTACAATGCAAACTTCTTGAGGGCAAGGAGCATCCTTTCCCTCCTTTTATTTTCCCAGTACTTAGCACAATGATTGGTACATATAAGGTGCTTAACAAATGTTTATTTATTGTTTGACTAATATGAGAGAAAGTCTAATGTATTAGATGTCTGACAAATATGCAGAGTGTCTCAGATAGTATCTCTTCATTTGGAGATTCTACAAGCTTACTTCCTTGGTGAGGTGTGATAATGTTGAGTAAAAATATTTTGTAGACATTGAAGAATATGTGAAGAGGAGGCTCTTTGACAGATTTTAGAACCATTTAAAATAGATTGTCTGCCTCAGTTAAATCATCATTTCCTGATTTGTTCTTGCTGGACCTTGGCGATGCCTTTGACCTTGTATCCAGTGAGAGTTCGTGCTCTAATGGGAGAACCTTTAGGGCTTTCTCTAAGGTCCAGAAGACCTTGGCATCCTAGCACTATAGATTTTTTTTTTTCATCCAGCAGAGTAGTAATGCCTTAGAGGAACAATGAATGACCTCTGGAATGATATTCTAGACCACATGTGGGGAACCTGTGGCCTCAAGGCCGCATTTGACTTTCTAAGTCCTCAAGTGAGGCCCTTTGACTGAATCTAAACTTCGCTGGACAAATCCCCTTAATAAAAAAATTTGTTCAGTAAAACTTGAACTCAAGTCAAAAGACTGTTCCCAAGGATCTAGAAGGCCATGAGTGGCCTCAAGACTGCAGGTTCTTCACCCCTGTTCTAGACCCAAGCAAATAGAAAATGATATGAAGACTCATGAAGTTATTCTGACACTTCTGGACAGAATTAAGTTTTGAGCATATTCATCCTAGAGTCTGAGTTAGTATAGGAGTGAGCATGTCATGAGAAGTTGGCAGGAAATTTTATACTTTGTTGTTGCTTTAGAGTAATACATCTTTTTAAAAGCCAATATATTTTCAGTGATTCAATCAAACTAGGGTACCAGTTACTGGACCCTAAATAGGAAAGAGAATATAGCTGTCTTGAGCCACTAGAAGTAGAAAAAGAAGTACTCACAAAATCCTTAGGATATCCTGGAACCCAGAGAAGGGTGATGTCACTGCCTTGCTCTGGGAAAGGAAGCCAGGATAGAAGACTGATAGGATCAGTCTTCACTCTAATTAGAGTCAGTTGAAAGAGCAACACCCAAGTCCAGGTATCATGCTTAAATGGATGTGACATTTGTCTGAGCTTTTGTTTCTACTTAGGGATGATGAGAATAAAAATGTTACCTATTTAACAGGATTGTTGTGAGAATCAAAAGAGAAAATGTATATAAAGGGTTTTACAATTTAAAATGACTATACACTTTTATTTTGGGAACAGATCTTATGAGGGAGAAAATGGAGCAGGAAATGTGACAATCTGAGATGGAGATTTCTGTTTTTAATTTCATGATTACTTATAATATCCTTAATATTCCTTGAACTCTTTTGAATAACTATGTCACCTAATTGTTCTCATCATTTCAAGAAGTAGAAAGGGTGAAATATAAAACTTAATCTGGAACCTTGAAAGCAAGTATAACATCTTCTTATACCTGCACAGCTAATTTACTGTGGTGTCCTGATTGTATGTACTTAGGATAGTACTGCAACCAGTCACCATATTTTCTAATTTATATGAGAGATGAAAACCTGCAAAAGTGTGTATAGATTGGATTTTTGTAAATCAAAATAAATTTTAAATGTCTTGTAGGAAATTACTATTTGAAGGAATCCTACTGTCAACTATTTATATAAAGAATCCTCATAAAGTAATCATTGCCCTCTAATTTATTTTCTGTATAAGTAGTGTAGATATTTTAAAATGTTATGTCAGGTTTGTTTAATGAGGTACTGTCTTGTGTTCTTAAAGAAAGTGATATGACTAAATTCCAAGACAATTAGAAAATAACATATTGTTTATGTAGTTCATGATGTGACACCTTGGCTCAGATATCCACTCCCAGAGGTCTGAGCCAAACAAATTTCTATTGTTGTTAGTTTTAATGGTGACAAGAGCTCTGACCTAAGTCTCTTCACTATCTATAAGTAATTTAAGTAATTCCCTTCGTATCACAGAAATTTCCAGAACTATACAACCAAAACTTCATTGTTACTAAAAGTTTCCTCTCAGCTTCCTCCTTTTATTTTGTTTTTAAATTTTTTAATATTTTAGTTACTTAATAGTTAAACTCAAACTCTGTTAAGAAATCCTCTACTACATCTAGGCCCTGCAAAGAAAGATATTTGATTTTTTTCCACCCAAGAAGCAGTGTGAATTTGAAGTCAGAGCTCCTGGCAGATCCTAGCTCAGATGCTATCAGCATTGCTCTGAGTAAGTAGATTTACTTGTGGGACTCAGTTTTATCTGTTAAATAATGAAGGGGATGAGAAGAGGGAGTATTACTCTCTGAGGCTCCTTCCATATTTTAATCACACCATATTATGATCCTCTTTAGTTAAAGGTATATCAGAAGAGTTCTCTTGGTCAACAAACCTGGTAAAAAGGCATAACACATCATGTGATGCCAAGTACTGTTCAATAGGATCAAGTCAATTGATAGAAGAAAGGCAGCTTAAAAGACCAGTGACTTGAGAATCCAGAGGTATGTGTTATCAATTCTGTCACTAACTTGGGCAAATGTTTTTCACTCAGGATTCCATTTTCTCATTCACAAAAATCAAAGAGTTGCACTAAATGATCACTAAATTCTCCTTCAGCTCAAGATTTCTGGGATTCTGTAGAATTTGGAATATGAAGATAATTGGTTTGTGGCAGGTGAAATGCATAGGGGAATGATTTCATATAGAAAGAAAGAATGAAAGTAGTTACTGGATGCCTTCCCCTTGCTTTCTGCTTCTTCCATTCTTCCTTTGGAAAAGACCTTTGAAAACTCTTGAATAATATTGATGAAACCAATAGATATAAAAGTCCTTCTGTTAGTTATAAAAAGTCCTATAGGAATAGGTGAGTGTGAGAAGAGAAAGAGACAAGCTAAGTGAATACACTACTTTGTCTCAGAGGGGTAGATAGGAAAGCAATAGAAAAGGAGAGGAGCTAGGAAGAGATTAAATAGAACTGAGCCTTGGCATAACTACATTAATATTTGGGTATTGTAGCACCAGCCCTGGAGTCAGGAGAACCTGCATTTAAATCGAAACTCAGACACTTACAAACTGTATAATCTTTGGCAACTCATTTAATCCCAAATGCCTCCAAAAAATGAAACATAACTCAGAGATAATTTACTATAGTCTCTATATAGTTCAGATAATGAAACCAAGCCCTAGAAAGATATATGCACTTAACTGCTATCAAACACCTTGGAAATGAAAGAGCTAGGATTTAAAGCTAGGTCTTCTCACTCTAGGCACAATTTTTTTTTTCCATTGTAGCATGTAAACATGGGGATATCATTTTACAAAAAAAAAGCAGAAATTTATATGTAGCAATAACTAATATTAAAAGCGCTAAAATACTAAAACTAAAGAAACAAAATCTAGAATTTTGTTAAGGTCTTGTCTTAGTTAACCTGTATGAAAAGCTGGCTTTGAGAGCTTCCTTGAGGGCTATGCAAAGAACAAAATTTCAATGAGCATTCCTGCTGGTAGCACAAATGGAAAGGATTGAGGGGAAAAGAGGGATACATAATTTAACTACTTTCTCTTCTGTGAGGATGTAGGAAAAACTGAAAGTGAACAGTAGTATGTTCAGTACTGAGGGAATATAGTTTCTCATTGAATTAGGGAGAAAAGAGAGAGTTAAGTCTAAGAACAAGCATTTATTAAGTGTTTGGTATATGCCAGGCACTGAACAATGTACAGAGAATACAGATATACATAGTTGGAAAGATAGTCCCCACCCTCAAGTGACTTAATATTTTAGTGGCAAAGACAACTCATAAAAGGAATGGCTGTGGGAACCAAAAACACCAGGCCTAGGGGCATAATAGAAAAGTTCTAAGTAGAGCTAGAAGAGGAATGAGTCTTGACTTTGGAACCCTCCTTAAATGAGGGTCCTAGGAGGAACCATTCAATCAAAGGAAAAAGGTGAAGGAGTGCTTGCATTGTATGAATTCTAGACCTGTGGTAAAGCTGCAGAATGAAGGATTAGGGCACGGCAAAGAAAGTACAGAATGGAGCATAGAGAGGAATGATGAAGCATTAAGAGTGGAGAGAATACTTTCTGAATTTAGAAGACCTGGGTTTAAATCCTGATTCAGCAATATACTAGCTCTGACTTGGTGGGGACATCACTTCTCTCTTAAAGCCCACTTCACCCATAATAAAATAGAGGTGATAATATTTGTATAACTTACTTCACTGAGTATAGTGAAGAAAACAATTTGTCAACTATAAAATTCATTGTAAATGTAAGATATTGAAGGAAATCATTAAGTATAGAAAGGGCTATAACAGAAAAATAACAGCCCTTAAAATTCTAAATTTGTGGGGGCAGTAGAGCAAAGGTGATGCAGAGAAGGCAATAACTCTCCTGAACTCTCCCAAATTCTACTCCAAAGAACTTTAAATAATGCCTGGAAATGAATTTTGTCATGGCATGAGACCAGGTCTCAGAAGCAAGCACTAGAACTTGGAGGCAACTGAATCAGTAGTGGCAATACTAGCTTCCAGAAATCTCAGTCTACATATGGGAAAGGGGTTAGACAACTGGTGAGAAGGAGATTACAGGGGTCTTTGTTGGCACTAGGTGCAGGGCTATGTTTCATTGCCCATAAATGGATCCAGGTCACAGTATGGGTCACAGACCCAGGGTAAGGAGGAGTACTATCATACCAAAACTTGTGGTTTGCAGGGGAGTGAGGATCTTGGTCACAGTTCTAAGGGTTCTAAGGAAAAGAGTGCTTGTGATCACTCACAGAAGAGAGCACTAGCCAGGAGAACAGTGAAAACAGTGAACCTCTTTTTAGATGTTACCACCTTGGAATAACTAGAATTTTCAGACCCCCAGAATTAGTTCTGAGAACAGCAGCAAGAAAGGCCTGAAACTTGGGATAGTGCTCCCTAGACCAAGGGAACAGAGCCTTACTTTAACAGAGTTAAAAGTCAAGAAACAGGCTGGAAAAATGAGCAATCAAAGAAAAAAATAGAGCTTGTTCATTGAAAGTTACAATGGTGACAGGGAAGAACAAAACACAAATTTAGAAGACAATAAAGTCAAAGCTGATACATATAAAACTTCAAAGAAAAAAATAAATTTGTCTCAGATCTAAAATGAATTCCTAGAAGATCTCAAAAAAAAATTAAATAAAAAACAAATAAGAGAAGCAGAAGAAAATTCAGAAAAGATATGAGAGTGCTACAAGAATTTAATGAAAAAAGAGTCAATAACTTGGTAAAGGAGGCACAAAAAAATACCAAAGAAAATAACATTAAAAACTGAATAGGCCAAATGGCAAAAGAGGCATAAAAATCCACCAAAAAGAAGAAATCCTTAAAAAGCAGAACTAGTAAAATGGAAAAGGAAGTACTAAAGCTCACTGAAGAAAATAATTCCCTAAAAATTAAAATTGGGCAAGTAGAAGCTAATAAGTCAAGGAGACACCAAGAATCAGTCAAAAAAAAAATTAAAAGAATGAAAAAAATAGAAAAAAAACGTAAAATACCTCATTGGAAATGTTCTTTATTTTTTAACTGATGTGGAAAATAGACCTAGGAGAGATAGTTCAAGAATTACTGGACTGACTGAAAGCCATGATCAAAAAAAAAAAAAAAGAGCCTACACAGCTTCTTTCAAGAAGTTATTAAGAATAATTGCCCTGATATTTTCCAGCCTGAGGATAAAATAGAAATTAAAAGAATCCATTGATGATCTCCTGAAAGAGATCCCAAGGGTAAACTAGGCATTGCAGTGAATAGAGGATCAGCCCTGGAATGAGGAAGACATGAGTTCAAATCCAACACTTAACACTTAACTAGCTGTGTCACCTTGGGTAAGTCACTTAACAGAAATTGCCTTGCTCTCCCCCCTCCAAAAATAAAAGGCCCCAAAATGAAAACTCTCAGGAATATTATAACCAAATTCCAGAATTCCCAGAATAAGGAGAAAATATTGAAAGTAACCAGAAAGAAACAATTGGAGTATAATGGAGTCACTGTGAGGATAACACAAAATTTGGCAGTGTCTACATAAAAAGATAAGAGCACTTGTGATAGGATATTTTGGAGGGAAATGTAGGTAGTATTACGACCAAAAATTACCTACCCAGAGAAACTGAGTATAGCTACTTTCAGGGAAAATGAATACTCAACAAAATAGTAGTCTTCCAGCATTCCTGATGAAAAAACCAGAGCTGAATAGAAAATTCTACTTTAAAATACAAGACTCAAGAGAAACATGAAAAAGTAAACAGGAAAGGGAAATCTAAAAGGTTCAATAAAGTCAAACTGCTTACATTCCTACATGATACTTATAAGTCTTAAGAACTTTTTCATTATCATGGCAGTTACAATAACTATACATAAACAGAGTACATAGGTGTGAATTAAATATAATGGTATGATATCTAAAATAAAATTAAATTAAGAGTGAGAAAGAGGAATGCACTTGGAGAAGCAAAAAGCAAAGGGTAGAATGCAGTAATTTATCACATATAAAAGAGGTTCAAAAGAGTCTTTACAATGGAAAGGAAGATGAAATAGGTGTGGCTGAGTGCTTGAATGTTACTTACATTGAAATTGGCTCAAATAGTGAATAACATACACTCTCAGTTGTGTATAGAAATCTATCTTATGCTATAAGGAATTAAGAATTGAAAGGAGATAAAGGAAGGTGGGGAGGATGCTGATAGAAGGAAGAGTAAATTGGGAGAGACATTAGTCAGAAGTAAAACACTTTTGAGGATGAATAGGGTGAAAAAGAGAGAAAAAGAAAAACGAAGAGGACAGCAGGAAATGTACACTTAGTAATCATTAATTGTGAAAAAAAATACAGTATGTTTCTCTGAAAAAACTCTCATTTTTCAGATACATAGAAAATTGAGTCGTTTGAAAAAAAAAAAACATTCCTCAACTGATAAATGGTCAAATATGAAAACAGGTAGTTTTCAGATGAAGTTATTAAAGCTATCTATAGTCACATGAAAAATGCTCTAAATTACTATGATTAGAGAGATGCAAATTAAAATATCTTTGAAGTACCATAAGTCTCAGACTGGTTAATATGACAGAAAAAGAAAATTGCAAATGTTGGAGGTAATGTGGGAAGAATGAAACACTAATGCATTATCAGTGGAGTTGTGAATTGATTCAACAGTTTGGAACTATGTGCAAAAGACCAGAAAAGAATGCATACTCTTTGATCAAGTAGTACCACTACTAGGTCTATATCACACAAAAAAAAAAATTAAAAAGGAAACAGATATACACACATACATATATACATATAAATTTATGTGCATATATATATATATATATATACATATATATTCTTTTGGTGGTGGCAAAAATGGAAATTTAGGGTATGTTCATGAATTGAGGAATGGCTGAACAAGTTATGGCATTTGATTATGATGGAATACTCTTATACTATAAGTAATGATGAGCAGAATGTTCTCAGAAAACCCTGAAAAGACATGAACTGTTGCAATTCAAAATAAGTAGAAGCAAGAGAACCTTGTACGTAGTAACACCAACCTTGTACAATGATCTATTATGAATAACTTAGCTATTCTCAGCAATACAAGACAAGTCTGAAGGATTTATAATGAAAAATGTTATCCATCTTCAGAGAAAGAAATTATGGAATCTGAATGCAAATGAAAAAACTTTTAAAAACTTTTTTTTTGTTTTCTTGGGGATTTTGGGGGTGGATATTATCTTT
This sequence comes from Pseudochirops cupreus, assembly GCA_028627135.1. NCBI lineage: Eukaryota > Metazoa > Chordata > Mammalia > Diprotodontia > Pseudocheiridae > Pseudochirops > Pseudochirops cupreus. The sequence continues at coordinate 168,847,204 of CM053580.1, read as the reverse complement.
CACAACATAAGTAAAACAGAAATAAGTTTTATATGACTGAACATGTGCAACCTATATCAAATTGCTTGTCTTCTCAAAGATAGAGGAAGAGAGGGAGAGAGGGTCAGAATTTGGAACTTTTTCTAAAGTTAAAAAAAATGTATTTACATGAAATTGTGTAAAAAAAATTAAATAGATACATTTAAAAAAACCAAAATTTAAAAATGCTGAAGGATGACTTGAGTCTCATTCCTACTTACTTGATTAGTGATGGCTCTGTCCTCATTATTGTTGTTTTTTTTTCTTATTAAAGAGAGTCACTTGAATATAAAATTTATATCACCATATGGATTTTGGTTTCCAAATAGCAATTAAGTAGTAACTCTCTTACTTTGTCATTGTTTTTCATTTGCTTTAGTGGTGCCTGACTCTTTGTGACCCCCTTTGGGGTTTTCTTGTAAAGAAGATTTTTTTATATTGGATATTGAAGAAGGGGTTAAAATGAAGAATCTAAAGAGATGTTAAAGCCATCTGAGATAATGTTGTCTTAACCACAGATATAATAGAAACAAACAACTTTTTCTGTACATATCCAGTCAGACCTCATCTTGTACAACTCTCATTCATGTCCTCCCATAAATCTGCTACATAGAGTTCTCCTAGCACTGTGTTACTAACAGCCTTTCTCTAGTGTGAACAGGAGATATGCAAAGAGAAATAGGAAAACAGATAGATAGATAGGTAGATAGATAGAAAGAGAGAGAGAGAAAGAGAGAGAGATTAATAGAGAGATAGAGAGATAGAGAGATGGATGGATGGATGGATACATAGATGAATAGATACCTAGATAGATGCATAGATATATAGTTTAGATCCATGTATGTCTATATTATATACATACACACACACATATTTCTGTCTCTATATATTATTTTATTAGTTTCTGGCAATATATAAAGGATAAATATTTTGTGACAGAGATAAATATGATAACAGGGAATTAAGATATGCCATTATTCTCACTGAATCATTTTTACCTTTAAAAACTTAACATGCTTTCCTTAATAACTCATGATAATATGAACTACGCAAAATAATGGGATGGGATCATCTAACATACGAGTGGAACTCAATATTCACAGGAAAATGATAGAATAAATTATATGAATGATTTTAATGTTAAAGAATGATATTTGCCCCTTTCATTTTTTTCAGAGTTTCATTCATAGACAGCAACCACCTGAGGTAAAGCCAGCCCTGAGCCAGATTACGAAGTAAGTTAGAGGTTACCTTTGGAGTATTTCATCTCTTCTTTAACATCACCTTTTCTCTTAGATGTTCTCTGTTCTCTTTACCCACCTGACCCCAAAGTACCCCAAAGAGTCATTACCAAGATGTAACTCTTTGGGGTGCTAACGATGGTGGGAATCTGGGAAGGAAATGCTCTTATGTTGCATAATTACATTTCAACAGCAACCATTTGCACACCTAGTGGTTGGGCTCAAAAGAGTGGGACAAATATCCAGAACTGTGTCAAGATGGAGGAGGGGATATTTTAGGTCAAGATGGTACAAATTGGGGCCTGTCATCCATGCCTGGCTCTCTTCTAACTTTACTTATATCTAAGAAACTGAATAAAAAATGACTTTTAGCACAAAATGCAGTGGTATGCTTTAGGTCTCTAGAAGGGGAGAAACAGTATATGAAATATGTTTTGTAACATTCTCCCTCGCCCACCCTGCCTGTGGAGTGCATCACAGCTATTTCTCTTTACTCAGGTTTAAAGAAAGCCGTCACAAAGGGTCGCCGGAGCATGGAGGGCACAGAGATTTGACTGCCAAAAAAAATCCCAAAACTTATGACACTTGAATTCTACCTTTCAACATATCTGTAAGGCAAAGCTGTTCTCATGGTGAAGGGCAAAGAGCATTCATTCACAGAGTTCTGGTATTTGAAAGTGGAGCACTGCAGTCTTCCATTGTTTTAATAATATACCTCAGGCCTGGAGTGTAAGGAAAACCATTTGAATCACTTAGATGCAGTACTTTTCATCGCAATCTTTGACTCTATTGCCACCTAGTGGTAAAATTGTAAATAGCAGTATTGAAACAAGCCAGCCATGTACTTCAACAAATTCAACCATAGTTCATTTGGTGCCTTCTGTGTCGTAGGTAGTGTACTAGAAAAGAGAAATATGAAACAGCGAAACCAAACCAAACAAATCAAAACAAAATAAATCCATAGGCCTTGCTATCAATAGATATTCTACTGGTAGAAACAACATATCCACAGATTTCTCTATCTCTACCTTTCTCTCTCTCTCTCTCTCTCTCT
>CM053580.1:168831953-168844791 GCA_028627135.1 Pseudochirops cupreus | reverse complement strand
GGTACTTTTTTCATTATATTTCATTTATCCTTCTCTAATAATTGCAATTGGTGATCCCCCCACTGGAGAAAGAAATTTAAATCCTAGGAATCCTGGAGCCAGGATTCCAGGCAGGATGTTGCAGTAACCCACCCCTAAGACGACAAAGTACCTGGAACTAGAGACCAAAAGGGACTTTGGACTTAGAATTTGGGACTATGCTTTAAATAAACTGAGCTAAGGTATGACATTAATCCCCTTCTTCTCCTCAGAGGTAGAATTAAACCTCACATATTGGGGAATAAGTTTGTATATTAATAATTCTAACTTCAACGTAATTATTTCTTTACACAAGCTAATCTGCCTGTTAATGGTTAAATGGAAGTGGGATCAAAGTCTGTCATTGTGTGCCTAGATGGGAGGCAAAATAAGTCTTTCCCTGTTGTTCTCTCCCCATGCTTCTCCAAGGAAGACTTATTGCCAGCCAGGAAGGGAAACAGGAAGTTGGGACTAGAGGCACTCCACCTACGTACAATTAAAGAAACATCACACGTAGGGCCGGAAGCCATTGACTGAGTGCCTAGACACTCTCAACACCCCACAGGACTACTAAAGTACTCTGAGGGAAAGATGAGATAGAACTAAAGTAGAAGATACATGGCCTTCAGGTACTCTGTGTGTGTGTGTGTGGGGGGGGGAAGTAAGGTAGTTAACATTCTATAGGTTTGTGTATAGAGATAAATAAACATGCATATGTCTGCAGAGAAATCATTATGTTCATCTATGCAGAGAGAAAAGAAAGGGGGGAAGAAAAGAAGGAAGAAGGTAGAGAGGAAAGGAGTAACTATAAAGTAATTGGAAGCCCTAATAGGAAGAATCAAAAAAGGTCATTTGTGGGAGGTAGCATTTCAGCAGACCCCTGAATGGATTAAGACATTTCAACAGACAGATGTGAAGAGGGAATGAAGTACATGCCCATGAAAAGTCATGAAGGCAAAAGATGGAGTATTGAGTGCAAAAAACCCCCATCTCAAATGGGGCACTTTGACTGGAATATAAAAAGTGTGAGGGAAATAAAATAATCCTAGAAAGATAATTTGGATATAGATAATGAAAGATATTATATGCCAATTAGAGAATTTCTCTGGAACTGGATACCTCCCATTCTGCTACTATTTCTGTTGGTGATTTATCTTCCTTTGCACTTTCTCATTTCTTGAATTTTGCCCAAACACAAATGCAAACAGGTATAACCCCTTTTGCAAAGCCCATTCATATGGGAATCTCTCCTTATTGGTGATGATTGCCTTCCATCTCACCCTCCTCCCCACCCCCAACAAGGGGAGGAAGGCAGAGATGGCAAGAGCAAAGGAGGTTTCAGTTCTTAGCAATCCCCCTTCTAGAATCCAGTCCACATTAGGATTTTTAGAATGCCAGTCTTCCTCAAGACTCATCAAGTTTCAACAGGAGTCACTTCATGCACTTCTGGTTTCTGTCTTGAAGAGAGAAGATGGATGAGACAGCCCCACTTCAGGTTGCTGAAGGAAAACAATCTGGAACAACATGGGAGTAGCTGACAGTCTCCATCTCCCTATTCCCAGATTTTTACACTGGAGATTTCAGGGAGATTTCTCTTGAGTCAGTCTTCTACCCCCTCTCTCTGAGGAGATCAGAATGGTTTCTGGCCCCATTACTTGCTTTCCCTCCTGGCAGATATTATAGTTTTCCTTGGAGAAAGGTAGGGAGAAAACCAGACAGTCATGTCTATACTGCCTCTCTTTAAGCAACACAATACAGCCCTTGAAACAAGGCCTCACCTTACCTAGGGTCCTTTTTTCTCTCTAACCAGGGAAGTAAAAATTAACTTGTAGTGACCTTTGATTGATCTACTTTGGGTCATCTTGAATGGCTGTCATAAAAATCCAGCCTCTTCACTGTCCACTTTAGGGTAGCTAACAGTATCCCAGCTTGAGTAACCCCATTTTTATTAATTAATACTACACCTACTGCTGGCCCTCAGTGGGGCTGAATTGGTATCAGACTCTGGCTATGCCAAAACTCTTGACTAGACTCTTGGGAAGAGGGGACACCCAAGAACCAGTTTTAACTCTTATATAAGTCCCTGCTATTCCTAAATCTCTGGTGCCACAATTTCTTCCTGAAGAAGATTCCACCTAGTTATTTCTGGTTAGGTGTATGTGCTGAATAAATCTGTTCACTTTACCTACTTTCTGATTTAGCAGTTCTCTCTGTTAAGTAAATGCCTCACTGGAACCTCTCTTGATATACCTGACTTCTAGCATCTTCTGTCTCTATGTCCAGAAGTTCTTACTACCACCGCTCTCAAATCATAAACTGAGCCAGTAGGAGCAAGATGTAAGGTCACCATAGGAAAAAAAAAATTGGCAAAGCTTATGGAACTCTTTAACAATGTTTTGTTTTTAATTCAGGAAAGAAAATCAAGCTAATTATGTTGAAATATAATTATTAAAAAATAAATCCACAGACCGCACATTAAGAACCATTGGCTAACATAATATCTTCATTATGACTGGCTTTGCTGATAGAGCTTCAGTGGTACAGGTAAATTACAGATAAGGCTAATAGGGAAAAAAGTTTTAGACTCTTTAGAAAAAGTGTCCAACAGTAGATTCATATGGGCTTGTCAAATTTTGTTTTTTACGAGAATAATTTAAAAATAAGTCATAATAATATCACAAAAGTAGTCACTTGAAGTATTTTTTTCAATATAAACTCCACCTTATATTTGTAGCATTTTGACCAATGCTTTCTCATTGTAGGACTTCCATTATACCTATATGGGCTCCAGGTACCCCCCCCCCCCAAATCATAGCTCTGTTAGCCTTCATTAATTTGACATTTTTAACATCTAATCAGTCAAAGAACAAACTTAGCTCAAAATAAATGCATTAAATGAAATAAAATAATAAAAGAAGTAGTAATACAACATCTCCCCAATAAATCTGGGAAGACTTTCCCACTTATGTGTATGCTTGCAAATGAGAGTGAGAAGAATAGACCTATGTAGGGGTCATGCAGGAGGAACACACACGTAGGAAACACATGTGTCCATGACATATGTGGGGAAGGTCAACTGAGGTCTCAGATACTGCAAGACCACCAATGTCTTTCTATCTCTTTAACTGTGTCTGCTTTCTTCTGAATGTGGTAAATTGCTCCACTGATCTTTTGATGAGTACTAGCAATTACTATACTGCTGGTCTCATAGAGCTGATGAAAATGTAGTCTCTGCTGGGTGTTGCTCCTCTATTCCCCAATGGTGGCTATTAGGAGAGTAGCTAAGTTATTTCCTTATACCAGCTTCTGGGCTTTATCTCTTCCAGCTATTTGCTATTCACTTCATCGCTGTTCTAATCATGTAGGGCAAAGTAACTAGAAACATTTCCCTGATAAAGGCAGCCTGATTGCTCTCCATTCAGATTTAGAGGCTACAACACTCATCTAACAAAAGCTAGGCATAATGCCCCAGACTAAGATTGGATATCCTTATAATTCCTTCTTGTAAGGCTGAGATCATAGTCTTCTGCCTTAGCTTTACAGATAGAAATTCCCAAGATCCTCTCTGATTTTGCATGCAAATAAATTGGAGGCAAGACAGAAGATGAGAAAAGGAGATGAGGTCATTGTCACAAAGCTCATCTGCATTCCTGCCTTCATTATATATGTTAGTCAGCAGCAAAATCTTAAAGATTTGATTTATATCACTCAGTAGAAAAAACTTCTCTTTAGCTTTACCTCATTACATGTTTGGTAATTTTAATGATACAACAACAAATCATATGATCACACAGGGAGACTGGTAATAGGAAGAATATGTGAATGAAAGACAGAACACTTGAATGATATCAACTATGATTAATTAGCTGTGTGACCCTGAATTTTTTTCCTCTATTTTAAAATTAGCTTTTGTTTATTTTTAGTTTGCATCATTCATTTCAATGAAATTTCGAGTTACAAATTTTCTCCCCATCCTTTCCCTACCCCACCACACCAGAACAGCGATCCCATTGTATAACCACACCCCCAATCTGCTCTCTCCCAGTGCCTGTATAACACATTTCCCAGTTGCATGTAAATAATAATAATAATAATAATAAATCTATGTATATGTCTGTATGCATATATGTATGTATGTATGTATGCATATGTGTGTGAGTGTGTGTGTGTGTGTGTGTGTGTATATTTAACATTTTATTTTAGAATTTTAAATGCCATATTATATCCCTTCCTCCCTCATCACCCACTGAGGACAGACACTGGAAAGACAAGCAATTCAATACAGGTCACACGTGAGTAGGTACAAAGAAAATCTCTACAATAGACATATTGTGAAAGACTGACCATATCCCCCATCCCATTATCTCTCCCTCTACTTGTTCCATTCCCTACTTCATCCCTGTCCCTTTACAGAACTGTGTTGTTCTAACAACCCTCCCTCACCAATCTACCCTCCCCTGCATCATCCCCCCTTTGATCCCATTCCCCCCTACTCTCCTGTATGGTAAGATACCCAATTTCGAGTGTATGCCATTCCTTCCCTAAGCCAAATTCAATGAGAGTAAGATTGACTTATTCTCATTTGCCTTCCTGTTCTTCCCTTCCATTGTAACAGTTATCCCTTGCCTCTTCTATGTGAGATGATTCACCTCATTCTGTCTTTCCCTGTCTACACTCATTCTTTTCCTCTACCACCTCTTAATTTTACCTTTTAAAATATCATCATTTCCTATTCAACTGATCCTGTGCCCTCTCTCTATGTACACATATATACACACACTCACATATGTATTCATATGCATATATACCCTCCCATATAGACATATGTGTATGTATACACATATATACATTTATATTTCCTTCACCTCTCCTCATACTGAGAAAAGTTTCATAAAGTACACTTATCGTTTTTCCATGTTGGCATGTAAATTGTTCAACTTTAGTAAGTTCCTTATGATTTCTTTTCCATGTTTACCTTCTCATGCTTCTTATATTTGAGTGCCAAATTTTCTATTCAGTTCTAATTTCTTCCTCAAAAATGCTTGAAAGTCCTCCACCTCATTGAATGACCATATTTTCCTCTGTAACTTTATACCTAGTTTTGCTGGGTAGGTGATTCTTGGTTTTAATCCTAGCTCCTTGATCTCCAGAATATCATATTCCAGGCCCTTTGATCCCTTAATGTAGAAGCTGCTAGATCCTGGGTTATTCTGATTGTGTTTCCACAGTATTCAAATTGTTTCTTCTTGGCAGCTTATAATATTTTCTCCTTGATCTGGGAACTCCAGCTATAACGTTCCTAGGAGTTTTATTTTGGAGATCTTTTTCAAGAGGTAATCAGTGAATTCTTTCAAGTTCTATTTTGCCCTCTGGTTCTAAAATATTGGGGCAGTTTTTCTTGAGAATTTCTTGAAGGATGATTTCTAGGTTCTCTTATTGATCATGACTTTCAGGTAGTCCAATAATTTTTAAATTGTCTCTCCTGGATCTATTTTCCACATCAGTGTCTTTTTAAGGAGATATTTCACATTGCCTTTTATTTTTTCATTTGTTTGGATCCCTTTCTTAGTATCTTGATTTCTCACAAAGTCATTTGCTTCCATTTGTTCCATTGTAATTCTGAAGGAATTATTCTCTTCAGAAAGCTTTTGATATTTTTTTTCCGTATGACAAATTCAACTTTTTAAGGCATTCTTCTCCTCATTGGCTTTTTGGGCCTCTTTTGCCATTTGAGTTAATCTATTTTTTAAGGTATTATTTTCTTCAGTCAGGTTGTTGACTCTCTTTTCATGATTTTCTTGCACCATTCTCAGTTCTCTTCCCTTTGTCCTTGGCTCTTATGGGTTGATAATTCTGGAAACTGCCACAGCTGCCAGTGATTCACTCTCCTGTAAGCTCCAGTCATGGTTTGTCCTTGGCCGCCCTTGGGCTACAGCTGTGGGTTCACTGGATGCTGATCTGGACCCCCAGAGTGCTGCAATGAACCCCTTTCCATCTGCCTGCCAGGCTGCCTTCAGTGGGAACTTTGTTTCTCTGTCCTTTGCTGCATTCTGGAGATCTAAGATTTGTTTAGAGTTTTATTTTATAGGTAATTGAGGTGGTTATGGGGGAGGCTGTAGAGTTTTGCTCTTTCCATGCCACCATCTTCCCCTCAGAGCCCCTGAATTGTTGTATAAAATAAGGGGGGGGGGCAGAACCAAGATGATGGTTTGGAGGCAGCAATCTTGCTGAACTCTCTGAATATTTCTTTCCCCGTAACTTTAAAATAATCTCTCAAATCAAATTTTGGATCTCTAGGGCCAACCAAAGGTGAAGGTGAGACATTTGTCCCCTCTCAGACTAATATTTGTGTAATGGTAAATTGGGCTATTTTGGGTCTCAATTTTTACCTAGTCTAGTAGTTTAATGGATTTTTCCTTAGACAAATTGTGACCTGGGAAATGCTTAGTTTAAAAAAATCAAGATCACCTTCGGCATCCTGAGTTGTCACTAGTTATTTTGACCTTTATCATGAATGCTGATGATTCTGGAAGAGAGAATGAGACTGATGATTTTGTAAAGCTCACTCAAATCCAATTCAAGCACAAGTCAAGACATCATGCTCGTGACTTCATTGGTCCTCTTTGAGAACAAAGGATGAACTATAATAACAAAGTGTCTCCATGAGGTATTTACACAGAGAGAAGGACTTGCAAAGCAGTTGATGTGAGCTAAACCTTGTCACATGTATTTCTTAAATGTGTGCCTCACTGAAATTATGGTCTAAATTTAATTCCTTCCATAGATAATGTGTGTATTTGTGAATAAGAGTGAACCAGGTACTTAGGAGAAGGTTTTGCATTAACTATCTTTGTCATGTTGTCTGAGAATAGTGGTAGCTGCTCTCTGTGGTCCCAACCTCACAATATGAAAATAATTTGAGAAATACTGCTACTGCTTCTTCTTTTTTTTCCCAAAATCTGGGAAAATTTACTTTTATCCTATGCAATTTTCATTTTTGATTTCTTGAACTATAACTCTGAAAAACAGGCTAAAAATGTATTTTAAATGGAGCTACTTGGCTAAACTTTAAACCCAAGTCATTTTGACTTTCATTGAATGGTCAGTAGTAGGTGTACTCTAAATTTGTGTGGCTCATTGTATAGGTTTTGATGGTTTAGAATGAATGTAAATAGTAATTGCTTTCTGTTCTGGCCAGAAACAGAGGGCCTTCCCCTCCCAGACTGATATCTTTTGGATGGCAAATTGGGTCATGTTTTTTTTTTTCCCTCAATTTTTACTTAGCATTAAGTCATTGAAATGGCATAACCTCAGACAAACTGAGAACTGGGAAAGACCTTAATTTAGAAAGGCCAAGGTCATCCTTTGAATTCTGGACCATCATCAGTCATTTTGACCTTTGTTTTGCCAGTGGACTACAATGACTCTGGAGGAGAGAGTGAGGCTGATAACATTGTCCAGCTCTGCCTCATCAAATCCAATTCATATGCAAGTCAAGAGGACACGCTTGTATGTCATTGGTCCTCTTTGAGAAGGAAGAATGAACAGCAATAGAACAATGAATTGGGGAATGGCTAAACAAGTTGCAGCATGTGATTATGATGAGTACTCTTGTGCTAAAAGAAATGATAAGGGTGGCATCAGAAAAATATAGCAAAACCTATATGAACTGATGCAAAGTGAAGTGAGAAGTACCAGGAGATTATTGTTCACAATAACATCAATATTGTAACAATGATCAATTATGAAAGACTTGACTACTCTGATCAAACAATGATCCAAGACAATTTCAAAAGAATCATGATGAATAAAATGCTGTCCACCTTCAATGAGAGAACTGATGAAATTTGAGAATAAACTGAACTATATGTTTTCTCACTTTATTTTTTTTTACTTTAAAAACATATGATAAATATGGAAATGTGTTTTTGCAGGATTCCATGTGTGTGTGTGTGTGTGTGTGTGTGTGTGTGTGTGTGTGTGTGTGTTGTGTGTGTGTAATTGATATATTGCTTGTCTTCTCAATGGGTAAGGGAGTGGATTGTAGGGAGGGAGAGAATTTGAAACTTAAAGTATAAAAAGAAATGAATGCTAAAAATAAATAATACATTTAAAAACCAAAAAAAAAAAGATGTTGGTCAAGTTAATCCCTAGAGTTTCTTCCAGGTTTATATTTCCATTATACTCGATCACTGAAATCAGTAGGAAAAGAGATCAACATAGAATAAAAAGTAAAACTTTAAAATAAGTCAAGGGAGACCAAAATCTAAGGCCAACCCTGTTTTATTACTAAACATTTCTGGATAAATAAAAATTGATGATATATTATTCTCATGTCTGGGTTTGTGCCCAGGTCAACATCAGATGATTGGTGCTGAAATACATGAAGTATGTCAACACTGCTTCAGATGATTTATGATGATTTTTTGCTTGTTTGTTTTTTTAACATGGCCAACTCGGTTATAGAGGAGGTTGATTCTCAAAGGATTCATTAATCATAGTATCAGTGCAAAGACAATTACAATGAGTAACAATGGCTGCAGGCTACAGAGAGGGAAAAATGCATAAAGATGACATTATGCAATGGTAGAATGAGACAATGTAAAGGAAATTCCAAAACAAGCATAGCAATTCAATTGGAACAATTTATTGGAAGATATATTTGATATAAAACCATAATTCTATGAAGGTTGATCCTTGTATCCAAGGATCACAATAAGCCAAAATAGATAAAATTAATTTCTTATGCGAGAGAGAAAACATTCTAATTCCTCTCAAGATCTAAACTATTCCCAATATTGAAATGATGGAATAATTATCTCTCTTCTGAGAAGCTTGAGTAGATCTGTTCAAAGATGTTAACTTTAATTTTCTAAGGATTGTGGGATCTGTGAAAGATCCTGTCTAGATTTCCATTTGTAAATCAAATCTATCATCATGTCACTTGCAAGAATGACTGTCAGTGAATCAGCCAGTCAGTCAACATGTATTTATTAGGCATTTCCTTTCTGACAGGCACTGTGTTATGTGCTAGGCATACCATAAAATGAAAAAAAGAAGAGTCCCTATCCTAAATGAGTTTACATTCTAAGAGAGGAATGAACAAATAAATGAATGGGTGTATACGAGACATAAATGTAGATGCAAAGTAAACAGTGAGGGAAAAAATTATTGAATGTGATCATCCTCTGCCATTTGGATTTTTGTCCTTTTGTATATATTTGAAATCAGTTTAAGAGCTTTTATATTTTGATGATTCGAAAGAACCCTGTTTGACCAACCAGTTCATAGAGCATGTAACACCAGTAAAGCAAATTTCATAGTAAACTGCCCATGTGTTGCTAGAGGTTTTTACTATCTGTAATTCACATGTTAATTTATGCTTTATCTGAATAATATGCATTTCCATGGTATACTGTTATCTCTCTCCAAAGAGATGAATTTTTTTAAAATATTTCCAATGAAAATTTCTTTCACTCATAATTTTTTCCATTTTCCTAAGGATCTCTCAAAAAAAATTGATCACTGTGATTCTACTAATAAACAATGAGCTTTCTTTCATCTCACATCCACTATCTAAAATCAATATAAGTATAATGATTCAAACTCTCCCTCACACCCACCCAAACTTGATTCTCCTTCCACCTTCTTTACCCCTCAAAAATATCACTATTCTTCCAATTCTCCAACTATGAAAAATCAGAATCATCTTTGATTCAACCACTGTATTTACACAGGCAAATTAATTTTGCTATCAGAATGTCTCTTTCTCACTCCACTGCTAATTGCAATGCTCTACATAGTATAGTTCTTCAGTACCTAGCCAGTGATACACACCTAGCTAGACTCCCTGTTTCCAAATTCTACTTGTTCTGATCTATTCTACTATTTGAAACTGAGTGATACATACCACTTATCAATTAATCTCACATCATTATTTTGATCATGTCACTTCTTTTACGGAAAGCTTCAATGACGCCTTATGTCTTATTCTATTCCATTCCATGTATTTATTGTATTTTATAAATTCTAGCCAGGTTCCAGAGTCCTACATAATCCAATCACTATTCCACCTATGCAATCTAATATCTTACCACTTATTTCACCAAGTATCCAGTCAATTCATTTAATCCAGATACTATGTGAATTCACCTTTCAATCAGAAAATACCAAATGTTGAGATGATTGTCTATGTTTTGGCTGAAATATGCCATCTTTCATTCAGCTATGTGGATAGAATGCCAGGCCTAGACTCAGGAAGACTCATCTTCATGAGTTCAAATCTGGCCTCAGACACTTACTAGTTCTGTGACCTGGACAAGACAATTAAATCTGTTTAACTCAGTTTATTCCTTTGTAAAATGAGCTGGAGGAGGAAACAGCAAACAATTACAGCATCTTTGCCAAGAAAACCCAAAACGGGTTATGAAGAGTCAGACACAAGTGAAAAATTACAATATCTCTTATAGTTCATCCCTAGTGGAGGCCGAAAGTCAATATCAGAGGTACAACCACAATGTGGAAGCATTTCCACATTGTTCCATTGAAAGAAACCTGGACTTCACCCGGTACTACTTCTCCTCCATTCCCTGTCTTCACAAGTTATTACTAGGTAAAATGATGAGGATATAATGGTTCTTACTCTTCCTTTGACATTTCAGCACTCTAGTTATACTCAAAGTGCTGCCCAGATCTTTCTGAAATGAATAAGTAGAAGTAAGAAGAGATAAGAGGTCTGCAGAGTTCTCCCGTTACTATCTTCCCAGTCATGGCCTGACTGATTCTTGAGTTTGCATCAACCTAGTCAGCATTGTGATTGGCTAGCCTGATGCTGACTGTTTATTCATAAAGTGAAACTGATGGAAAGAAGGACATTTTCTCATGCCTGTAGATTTATTTATGGAGCCCCCAATGAAGAATTCCTTAGTACAGACCAAAAAAGAAAGTACAATTATCATGCAAATTATCTGTGTTGAAGTTCCAAATACTCCATTGAAGAAAACAGCATGTATTAGGAATCCTCAGGAAACTGACCACAATTATGAAACTGGATGGTTACAGGTAGTGTAACCCAAATTACACTCTCTCTAGCTTTTCTTGTTGTCAATAACCTCAAAATCTCTACCACCTCCCACAATCCCTATCATACCCCCACCATATACCCTCACTGTGGTGGTGATTTTGAGGTTCAAGTAAGAATCAAGATAAGTTCCTTAACAAACACAAAAGTTAGGAAACACAGGGAATGAATCTTTACTCTTATACTTGACCAGACATCCATTAATTTCCAAAGGACTTGTGGATAGATTTCCAAGGATTTGTGAACTTAAATGGGGGGAAAATATCCCTTTATTTTTGCTGACCTTAACTGAAATTAAGTATCCTTCTATTATTTAAAAACATTTCCCTGAGAAGGGATCCATAATTTTCACTAGAATCACCAGTCCTCAATGCAGACAAACACAAATCACCTATGTTAGGAATCCCTGATCTAGACAAGCTGTCTCTATACAAATTTTCTAAGAGTTATAATGCCTAATTTTACGTGTGACCTAGAGCTTGCCCTACTACCACAACAGAGCCTTGCTTTGGCTTAGACAGGCCAAGTTCAATATTATAACAGCCTGTTCTTTAATAAAACAAAGGATCAGGATTTTCTCAAGCTAATTCATTGTGCTCTCCATATGGATTATTAAAGAAAGATTTCCTTAAATGCAACTTAGATAAGGCTCATAATTAGGGTATCCTCAAAAGGGACTGATGAGGTTCTCTTATAGACATGTTATTAAATGTAAAAAACATGGTAGTCATCAGGTATTAGACAAATATTTATTTCCTCCACCACAAAAGAAAGACTTAAAATATAAAAGTTCACATTGACAAATACTTAAAATATGAACTACTAAAACATCACTCCTATTATGCTTTCCTGGAAAGCAGGAAAAGCTCCCAGGACATTCCAGTAACTGCTGATTAGATATTTTACTTTGACTTGGTACACTACACTGTTCCACACTGACTAAGCAGCTCAGTCACACCCAAGTGAATATGACTTTCTTTCTAGTTAGTAACCCTCCTATCCTCTGAGAAGGTGCAATGTGCTGGGAACCGAGCCTGGTGGCAGCTGCCAGACGACTTAATGACTCATGAGAAAGTGTCCAAGATTGGAAAAATCCAACTCAACCTCATACTTCAGCAACCTATTCTCAGGGAAACACAAGAAGAGGCACCTGGGGACGTGAGGTCATTCCTAGGCTAGTACATGTATTTACAGCTATGTGCTTAGCGCTGACTCACCTATGTCTGGGGAGGAGAAAGGGAGAGACATTCTCTTCTTCCCCTGTCAGAAGTCTGAAGAGGATGGAGAATGATAAGAATGATGATGATGATAACAACAATCATGATGATTATAATTGCAATAATAATTGCTCTTTATATAGTACTTACTGTATGCCAGGCCCTCTGGGGACTTTACAATTATGGCCTCATTTGACCCTCACAACAACTCTGAGAGGCACGTGCAGTTATTGTCCCTATTTTATCGGTAACGAAGGCAAACAGAATTTAAAGTCAGTGTCAGAAGTTGGATTTGATTTCAGATCTTCCTGACTCTAGGTGAAGCACACTATCCACTGCACCATCTAGCAACATTCTTGAAAAAGAAGACTAGAGAGGGTACAAAAGTTGTTTCCCCCTTTCAGTTTGCTAAATAGCAGTGCTTGGTCAGTTCCCAATTGTCTTTGACTTCACTTCCTGATAATAGGGACATGATAGATAGATAGATAGATAGATAGATAGATAGATAGATAGATAGATATAG
>CM053580.1:168798833-168831453 GCA_028627135.1 Pseudochirops cupreus | reverse complement strand
CACAGGCTCCACATGACCACATTCAGCCTATTAGGGAACAGAGTATACTTTCAAATATCCAAGGGTCCTCAGGGTCACGTAGCCACTTTAGCAAAGGGCCTAGGGGCAGGGAAGATCTTCAGATTCCCATAACAGTTACCATCTCTAGAAATAAGTTTTCTTGAACCCTGGGGGGTGGGGTTTCCTATATTTTTCTCTTTTTTATATTTCTCCCTCCTGTCTGCCCAAAATTTTAGGGTTTTGTGGCAGTAATGATGCCCACGTCTCCCCAAAAACCTCCTAAATAGAAATCTAGGATAACCACACTTTCCTCTTTAAACCTACCATGAGCAGTATCACGATGCAGAAAAATTTTGTTACCCCCCCTTCTTGTAATGATGGCAACAAAGAAACCTGTACTTCTCCATTCTCGTACCTTTCCACCTTTGTGGGGAAAGGTATGCAGGGGCTAGTGTATGAGCTTTAGTAGAGGTACTTGAATGTAAGTTCTCCAAGGTCAAGGACCATTTTTTCTTTTATCTAGTTTATTTTAATAAAAAAAAGCAATGATAATAGAAAAAAGGAAAAAATTAATTTTAAAATGTGATGTTAGCTCAGATGTTTGGGGATTAACCATGTAAGATTTTGAGTGATGACAATTTTCCTCATATTTCTTTCTAATTTCTTTTCAATTTTTACAGAATACTTTACATTTCTTAAAATGGCCTTCAGCTAGGACAACACCAGAATGCTTGTTGGGCTATTCAGACTTAAGTTTGAAAAACAGCTTAGCAACTTCACATCTTCCTTGATCATTTCCCCCCTCCCCTTCCCTGTAAGAACCATATGATAAAAAGAACTGAAGAAGAAATGGGTAACATTATGTAGAATTCCACTTAATTCAACCATCAACACTAACACCTGACTTCTTGCCACCAAGGGACAGGTAAGTCCAAGAGACTAGGGAATAGCACTTCAAAGAAGATGCTTAGTCTTGCTTCCAGTTCCTTTCCCTCCCCCCGCCCCAATATCCATTACTGCAGGACAATCCATGTAGAGATGACATATTTTTGGTGGTTGTAGCATGCATCTGTTTATCAACCTCAGTAACTGGAGACCTACAAAGGAAATTTGTTGCCTTCCCCATTACAATGTGAGCTCCTTGAAAACAAGGAATATCTTTGCTTTTCTATCTGTATCTCTGGCATTTAGGACAGTGCTTTGCACACAGTAAATAATAAGTGCTTCTTCATTTGGTCATTCAAAACTAATTTGACTGGGGTGCACTTTATTATGTAGACATATCTATTTTATTAAAAAATGGATGGGACAAACAATGGGTAAGTGAAACAGCTTAAAAGCTCCATAGTCTGTTAGAAATCAGAAGCAAAGAATTCAGGAACATGGGTCTTTTTTCTTTTTTTCTTTTTGCTGAATCCATTTAGAGGTTTCAGTTGCCTCAAGGTAAATAGCCTTCCAATTCAAATGACATTTCTTTATCATTTCTGAGAGTGTTAATAGGACCATCGATAATAAAGCAACAGAGACTGCCTGCAGCATATAGTACATAAAATGATGCATCATTATTCAAATTAAAAAAAACGATTCTCCACATTTTACTACCTGAATGCCTAGAAGACTACTGAATTTTCACTTGCCAAGAGGTAAAATCTTCTGATTTTTTTTATTTATGCACCCTCCACATAAGAAGAGTATTCAGGGATGACACAGACCTGTAGTGAAACTCAGGAGAAAATACATCCTGATGGATCCTCTTCACCTTGGGTAGCCAAATCACATTGTATATCTTTTGCGTTTTTAATCGTCTCTCTAGATCTTAGCACATAGTAGGTATTTAATAAACGCTTTTTGATGGCCTATGTTCATCATGTTTTTAAACTTTTTATTACAGATTTGTTTCTCTGCCACTAATCAACAGTGTTTTAACAGTTTATACACAGTTTAGCTATAGTTTATACAAACTATGTTGGGAAACTCTTGAGACTTACAGCCAGCTTTCTCTCTCTAAGCCCTTGTTACCTTTTTTTCCTTATAGTCATTATGGGATCTTTGAGTTCTCTTGCCATAATCACTCATCCCATTTCACATTCTGATTTTAAAAAGGTCAGTGGAAAAGCAGGGATCCGTACATGAGGTGAGATTGCTTTTTTTTTGACAGATGTCATTTATTTATCTTGTGCCTCCTCCTTGCATTGTCTTGTTTCACTCTGCACACTGCAATTTTTTAAAGAGAGAGGATAGTTGATAGAGTACAAAGTGCATTGCCAAATAGATTACATCTCAGAATTGTATGTAGAATGAGAAAAAAAATCCTATTCTCCTTAGATGAGCTGAGTCAGTGCTGATGATTTTCAAGGCATCAGGTTAAGCAGCAAATTACAAATTCAGGTGGGCAGCCCCCAAGAAAGAAGATGCTATTTAAAATGAACCAGCAATACTGCTTCTGAAGAAGGAAATTTGCCTCTCAGTAAGGACTCCAACCTTATTTACATTTCTCATCACTGTCATGCACTGTTCCCTTGTGTCAAACTTAGCTATCCATTTACTTTCACTTTTTTTCTGGGAGGGAGGTTGATGTGACATTTCCAGTTCTCTAGCCTAGGGATAGGTCTGCATGACACTAGCATAACCAACTTAAAAATAAAATAAAATAAAAAAGGGGGAATCAGCCAATTGTGTAGCCTGTGTGATCTACAGCAATTGTTGGAATGATTCTTTTCTAGTGTAGTTACATGTGCATCTCCCACCACCCCTAAAAATCTTAAACTGACTGGATAAACTCACATTCTCTCAAAAGGAGAAAAAGTGATTAAAAACAGGTAGATTGAGGCCAAATGAGGTTTTTTTTTGGTCCTCCTTTTGGAGTATAGACCAAAGTTTGTTATCACGTGTATAGCCGGCTTTTTCCATTGCGGTTTGATTTGCTAAGTATCATTAAAAATAAAGTCAGACAGAAGAGATGACAAAACACAATCCCATATCTATCTATCTATCTATCTATCTATCTATCTATCTATCTATCTATCTATCTATCAATCTATCTATCCATACATCTATCTATCTATCTATCTATCCATCTATCTATCCATCTATCTATCTATCTGTGAGTATATGTATATATATGTTATGTACATATACACACATATGTGTTTGTATGCATGTATGTGTGTGAGTAAATTTATTTACTTATGTACATCTTTGGGACACTAGAAAGCCAACAAGTCATAAAAGACTAACTAGTCAGTTTGCTATATTTTAGATAATTTATATTTTTATACATAAGAGTGATTTTGTCAATAAAAGAGTGAAACATCAACCTTTTTGTTTTATGTATTTAATTTTCTTCAGAGTATTCCATTTCCCCCATTACATGTCAAAACAATTTTAGCATTCATTTTTAAAAGATTTCAACTTCCAAATTTTTCTCCTTTTCTCCTTCCCTCCCCTCTCTTCCTCATGAAATGGTAGGTAATTTGATATTGGTTATACATATACTGTCATGTAAAATATAGCCTCATATTAGTCACAGTTGTGAAAGAAGAAACAGATAAGAAAACATGAAAAAATAAAGTTTAGGTAAAAAGTAAGCTTAGATCTGTATCCATACTAGTTCTTTATCTGGATGTGGATAGTATTTTTCCTTTTGAGTTCTTTGTGCTAGTCTTGGATCATTGTGTTGCTGAGAACAGCTGAGTGATTCATAGTTGATCATCACATAATGTGGCTGATAGTGTGTACAATGTTTTCTTGGTTCTGTGCATTTCATTTTGCATCAGTTCATACAACTATGTCCAGATTTTTATGAAATCTGCCTGTTCATTTCTTATTGCACAATGGTATTCCATTACATTCATATGCCACAGATTTTTCAGCCTTTCCCCAATTGATGAGCATCACCTCAGTTTCCAGTGTTTTGTCATTATAAAAGGGCTGCCATAAACATTTTTTTGCACATGTAGGTCTTTTTTTTAATGATCTCTTTGGTATACACATCTAGTACAGGTACTTCTGGATCAGTTTGGTTGAATTGGTTTTGTATGTGCAAAACCTTTTTAATTTGATATAATCAAAATTATCTATCTTACATTTCACATTGCAGTCCATCTGTTGTTTGGTCATGAGTCTGTAACTCACAACTTCCTTAAAAATTTGGTTGCTAGAGGTGCATGCACAGTTCCTGCTCCAGGAACCCAGGCAGCCATGGTGTGGGGCGCACAGACTACACTGCCCGCTGCTGCTGTCACTATGGCACATTACAAAGCCACCAAGTTGAAGCTGGAGCAGTTCCAGAGGTATCTAGAAAAGTCGGGAGTGCTGGACATGCTCACCAAAGTATTGGTTGCCTTGTATGAAGAACCAGAAAAACCCAATAGTGCATTGGATTTTCTAAAAATGTGGATGCTATACCACTTGGTGCATATATGTTTCATATTCATATTATTTTATTGTCTATGATACCTTTAAACAAGATGTAGCTTCCTTCCTTATCTCTTTTAATTTGCTTTTGCTTTGTCTGAGATCAGGACTTCTTCTTTTTTTTATTTTATTTTTTTTAACATTAGCTGACACATAGTAGATGCTGTTTCAGCCCCTTACTTTCACTCACGCCTCTCTCTCTGCTTTCTGCTTCAAATGTGTTTCTTGGAAACAACATATTTTAGGCTTCTGGTTTTTGGTCCCTTTTCCATCTGCTTCCTTTTTATGGGAAAGTTCATCCCATTCCAATTCACAGTTATGATTACTGTGTATTTCCTGCCCCCCCCATCCTATTTTTCCTCTTGTATGTCCTCTCTTTCTTTTCACCCTTTACTTCCTCAACAGTGTTTTGCTTCTCTCCTAGTCTGCACACTCTTCTGTCACCTCCAACTTCCTTTACTTAATCTTTTCTCTTCCTATTTTCCTGTGGGGAAACATAGATTTCTATATTTAACTGACTGTATATTTTTCCTTCATTGAGCCAATAGTGATGAGAGGAAGGTTCGAGCTATGCCCATTGTCCACACTCTCATCTTTTCCTCTACTGTAATAGGCTTTTTGGCATCTTTTAATGTGAAATAATTTACTCCATTCTGCCTCTCCCTTCTGCACCCAGTGTACTCCTCTTTCTCATCCATTATTTATTTTTATGTCATTCCATCACTTTCACTTTAAACCCATACCCTTTATGTATATTCCTGCTTTCTGTACTGTTAAGTAAAACATTTTAAGAATTACAAGTATCATCTTCCCGTATAGGAATGTAACCCGTTCAGTTCCATAGAATCTTTTATGTTTTCTTTTCCCTTTTTCTATTTTTAAACTTCCCTTGTGTCTTGATATTGGAAAACTAAATTTTTGTTCGATTCTGTTTTTCTTCTTATTGAAGCTTGAAATCCTTCTTTCTTTGAATGACCATTTTTTCCCTTGAAGTATTGTGCTTACTTTCACCAGGTAGGTGATTGTTGGTTGTAGTCATAGCTCTTTTGCCTTCCCAAAATATTGTGTTCCTGACCTCTGATTCTTTAATATCACAGCTGCTAAGTCCCATGTAATCTTGATTGTGGCTCCCCAATATTTAAATTGTTTTCTTCCTGCCACTTGAGGTATTTTTTCCTTGATCTGATAATTCTGAAATCTGACTGTATTCTTCCTTGGAGTTTTTATTTTAAGATCTCTTTCTTGAGGTGATAGGTAGTTTCTTACAATGTCTATTTTCCAGTTGGTTCCAGGACATCAGAGGAGTTTTCTTTCATAATTTTTGAAAGATGCTGTGATGGTCCTCCTTTTTGATTAAGACTTTTGGGTAGTCCAATGATTTTGACATTGTCTCTTATTGATCTCTTTTCAAAGTCAGTTGTTTTTTTTTTCAATGAGATATTTTACAATTTCTTCTTTTTTCATTCTTTTGAATTTGATTGATTCTTGATGTCTCATAGAGTCATTAGCTTCAACTTGCCCAATTCTAACTTTTAAGGTGTTTTTTTTTTTCCTTCAGTTATCTTTTATATGTCCTTTCTCATTGTTCAGTTGTATTCTTTAAAGAGTTGTTTTCTTCTGGAGATTTTTGTATCACCTTTTCCATTTGGCCAATTCTACTTTTAAATCAGTTGTTTTCTTTTTCCAAGCTTTTGACTCTTTTTTCATAATTCTCTCACATCACTCTGATTTCTTTTCCCATTTTTCTTCTACCTTTCTTACATGATATTTAAGCTCATTTTTTTTCAGCTATTTCATGAGATCTTTCTGATTTTGAGACCACTTCCCATTTTTCTTAGGGACTTTGCCCATATGTGTTTTGGCACTGTTGTCCTATTCTGACTTTGTGTCTCAAGCTTTCCTGTCACCATAATAACTTTCTATGGTCAGATTCTTTTGTTGTTGTTGTTGTTTGCTTATTTTTTTTGGCCTTTTTCCATTCTTTTAAATTTAAGCTCTACTCCCTTGGTGGGGTACTGACTTAGGCTTCTTTTGCCAGGGGCTACAGGCCCTGGTCATTTACCTGGTGCTCCATTTATATTTCCCTGACACCAATGGGGAACTCTCATGCCTTATGCTGCACTGAGGAGATGGGATGGAGGTGGCTGGTGCTACTATAGACCATAGGAGTCTAGCAGCTTACCTGGTGCTAAGCTAGTGTCCTAGTGTTAGCAACTAGAGTGTTCTGAGACCAGTGGGGGTGTTTCTGCATTTCCCCAGGACCACACTAAACCACAGGATAGTCTAACCCCTGGAGGTTGCCTATTTGCCCAGGGGTAAGCTAAAACAAAGTGGTGGTTCTTATAGCTAGAGTATGTCAGTTCCCCTAGCTATGTTGAGGTACATGGATGGGTGGGAAACCCTGGTATTGGTATTTGTCTGCTCTACCACACTGTGCTCAGGACATTCTGCTGGTTTGCTGAGGTAGGGCTTCCTGTTCCCTTGCTTGGACACTTACTGTTCTCCTTTTATGTAAGTAAGACAGATCTTTCCTGCAGATGTTTCAGGATTTTTGGGTATAAAAGATTGTTTCACTCCATCTTTTTGCTGTTTCTTCTATTACAAGATTCGTTTGAGGGTTCCATTTTATGTGTCAGAGGTGAATATGTGAGAGTCACAGTGATTTACTGCTTACTCTGCCATCTTGCCTCCAAGTATCAGCATTTATCCTGGTAACGATACTATGGAGGACAGTGTTTGCAAAATTCACAAGGACAGATTATTTAAACATTTTTATATTTTTACCCCCCATCTTATTTTCACATAGTGTAAAGATTAATATTAAAAATGTTAGTAGTTTAGAATTATATTTGCATTTAAATACTGCATTGTGGTCTAAAATGATTGTTTTGAAGACACACATGCACACACACATATATGTGCATAAATACATATGTGTGTGTATATATATATATATATATATATGTATATATGTTTATATATGTTCTTAGGCATTCATACCCAAGCTGGTAGCAATAATAATGAGCTTGGCACTGCTATCAATCCTCACACAGCCTTTACTTAGCTTAGAGAAATAGATAACTTTGGATCCATGTGTTTTTACATCTGTGCTTTGCTGAATCCCTCAGTTTCTACAGTTTTTAAAGCAGAGAAGCTTTTTCATCTGCTTTTTAGAAAGGTAAAAATGTTCCTGATTATACTGCCCTATACTTTGCTGAGCCCAGTTGCTTAACAGAGAGGAGTTGGTGCATCTACCTTTGCTTAAGAGAATTTGGTTCATTCCCAGAATGGGGAGGACAGCTCTTGTCAGCAATCATAATCTTTACATTAGAAACAAGTTTCTGGATTTTGATGGGCTTTTATTCTCATATTATTTCTCACATCAATGGTTCCTGAGGGAAAGAATGAAAATAGAGTAGACTGATGAAAGTGTCTGTGTTTTAGGATGAAGCACAAGAATAAAGTATTAAGGTCAAAAACACAGTGGTGATATTTAAATCTTCTCTCTTTGAAAAAAAAAGATATCACAGGACTAGGTCAGAGATAGACATATACATTTTAGTCCACTGAAGGTGATTAGTTATCTGGGATTGGTCTTTTGAAGGTGTTCTCAGAGAACATGTAACCTCTCCAACTTTGGTGTTTGCACCAGGTTTTGTGATAATTGCCTCTGTGGTACAGTTTAATTTGTTCTGTGTTGTGTGCTGGGGATGAAAAAAGACAGTGTTTCCAGTTAAGGAACTTAAAATGTATTTGGATGTTCATCATTTTCATATAAAGAAGATATTCTTAACCTGTGGTCCTTGAAGTTTTTTTTTTCTTTTCTATAATTATATTTCAATATAATTGATTTTTAAAAATTCTATGTATTCCTTTAAACTATAAATTTTGTCCTTGGACAAATCACATCACTTCATTAGATCTCAGTCTTTTCATCTAAAACCTTGAAGGGGTTACAACATATGATCACCAATGTCTAGTACAAATTCCATGAAATATGCCTGTCAGCAGTATATGATTATACAATTATACAAATAAGTGGTGATAAGCACATGAACTCAGTTAATAGAAAAACAAGGAAAAACAAGGGGACTGAGGTGGGAAGAATTGATAGCATATAGAAAACTATTAGATATGGAGACAATAAATGGATGATGGTGCCTATAAGAGAAATAATTTGAAGAGAGGAGAGGATATGAAAGAAGAAGATGGGACAGGAAGAGAAGGGAGAGTTTTGGAGTATACTCACAGAAGTTGTGACTGAATGATGATCCATCAAAAGTAATTAAGAAGCATGAGGAAAAGTAAGACAGAGAAGCATCACAAAATGTAAAGGAGAATATATCCAGGAAGAGATCAGGAAAAAGTATCCAACAGTATTGAATGATCCTAAGAGCTATAGGAGGATTAGAACAGAGAAAATCCCATCATATTCATGGATAAAAACACTGTTGATTTCAGGTCATAAATAATAAATTCATAACAATGACAAAATCTGGGAATATTTAATTTTGGAGAGGTTATGGGAAGACAGAAGCTCATGACCAAGAAGTAGGAAGCTTCCTTCATCATTATTATTTAGGAGAAATTGCATTGATTAGATTTAATACAGTTTTAGGAGAAATTGCATTGATTAGATTTAATACAGTTTTCAAAGTTGCTTTCCTATACACACAAACACAAACATGTGCATATGTGTGTGTGGTGAGTGTAATGCTCCTGGTTAATTTAATTCTATACAAGTTCATAAATGTCTTCCTAGACTTTTCTGAACCCATCCTTTCACTATTTTTTACAGAGTAGTAATATGTCATTGCATGCATGTACCATGCTTTTGTCAACCTTTGACCAGGAGTATGCTGGTAAATATTTACCAACTAGGTCTTGCTGGGGGAAGAGGAGAGGGAGTATATTCATTATTACTTTTTTGTCTTTATTAATTTGTTTGTTTACTTTTGGTTTACAAGATTCAGTTTCACAATCCCTTGAGTTTCAAATTTTCTCCCCTTTCCTTTCCTTCCCACTTCCCCCCACACCCCATCACCACAGGATCTTGTAATGGTAATTAATTTGACTTTGAAGACTTCTTTTTGTATTGGCAAGTAAGCAGTTACTTAGCACCTTGTTTCAAGTTAAGAAAAGGTAGCAGGTACTTATCATTTAGTAATTGATCAAGCCACTATCAGGGAAACAGAAAATATGAACTCCTGTTTCCTGTTGCTGACATAACAGGAAGGCGTTGGCTGAAACAGGAAGCTAATATTGTGTGTATATAAGGAAAGCACCAGAGAGGTACAGTCAGAATTTCTTTGGACAAAAATCTGGTGGCAGAAGCTGTTCTTAAGAGGAGCCAGGAGTCCAGGAGTGCAGGAGTCCAGGAGCACAAGAACCCAGGAACGCAGGAGCCAAGGAGGCTGAAAAGGAAAGCTCCCCCCACCCCCAGGTGTGAGAGAATGATTTTGATTTTGAAAACCTGGGAGAAGTAACTGATTCTGGGAGCCAGCTGAGACTTCTTCTGGGTCCAAGGGCCAGCTAAACTGCCCAAGGACTGAGGAAGCATGACTGTGATACTTGGTTGAGGCTAAAAAAAAAAAGGCTTTGTTGAACCTTGCCTTGAATTCTCTGGAACAGAAAATGTGAAGGATTTGAGATGGACTGGACCCAGTGAACTTCAGTGTGGAGCAGGACCTACCCAGAGAGCTGGACAAGGAACTGAGAGCTTTCTGCTATTGAACCCAGGTGAATCCAGTTTGGTAAAACCAGGTAGAATCTGGGACCATGGAAGAAGATCCAGGGAATCTGAGAAACCACCCTGTGTCAAGCTAAAAGAAGACTTTACTTGGAAACTGAGTACTGACAGAGGAATTGTAAATTAACTAGCGACATGGGGGTGGAGGGTCTGTGTATTTTCTAATGATTTTACTTAGTGATTAATGATACTTAGTAACTGATTGCTGAGCAAGTGACTGATTGAGTTAATTTAGTTGCCCCACGAGTGGAAGACTGTGACTATTGTACTTTGAGATGACTGAATGACTGTGTAAGGAGGTGAACCTCCTCAGATATACCAGATGATTATTCTTTGTATAAAACTTTGTGGCCACTATGGTGGAATTTTTGTGCCCGATATAATGATAAGCTGTGGTGAATACTATATTGTGATTTTCTATTATAAGTTGTAATATTGTGAATGCAGTACCTTGATTTTCTGTGAATGTTTTGCTTTGAATTGTTATGGAATGAACAGAGTGTTCACTATACTGTGTAATCAGAACCTTAAAAGATGTTCACAGTGGCATTCTTCTGGAAAGCTGCTTGTGCATGGCATTACAGATCTGCAAATATTTTCACATTAGACATTACTCAAGTTGTAAAGAAGGATTGTAACTGATGGAATGAAAAATGGGAAATAGGAAACAAAACCAAACAAGAAAAAGAAAGAGATCAGGTAGTTTATTTAAGACTGCATTCAAACTCTGTTCTTTCTAATTCTTCCTCTGAATGTAGAGATCTCCTTCCATCATGGGTCTTCTGAAGTTATCTTATAACCTTGCATTGCTGAAAAAAGTTCAGTCTATCAAAGCTGGCCATCACACATAGGTTGTGTCTGTAATTGTGTACAGATTTCTCTTGGCTCTGCTCTTCTCACTCAGCATCAGTTTGTATAAGCCTCTCCATGTAAATATGAAGTCTGTCTGCTCTCATTTCTTGTAGCACAATAGTATTCCATTACATTCATATAATACAACTTGTTTAGCCATTCACCAATTGATGGGCATCCCCTTAATTTCCAATTCTTTGTCACCACAAAAAGAGGTGCAATAAATATTTTTGTACATTTGAGTCTTCCTCCCACTTCTATGATCTCTTTGGGATACTACCCTAGGAGTGGTATTGCTGGGTCACAGGATATGCAATTATTTATAGCCCTTTGGGCATAGTTCCAAATTCTTCTCCAGAATGGTTGAATCAGTTCACAATTCAACCAACAATGCATTAACATCCCAATTTTTCTACATCCTCTCCAGCATTTTGTCATTTTCCTGTTTTGTCATCTTAGCCAATCTGATAGGTGAGATGTGCTACCTAAAAGTTGTTTCAATTTGCATTTCTCTAATCGATAGTGATTTAGAGCAATTTTTATATGCTTATAGATATTTTTAATTTCTTCCTCTGAAAGCTGCCTGTTCATATCCTTTGACCATTTATCAATTGGGAAATGACCTGTATTCTTAAAGATTTGACTCAAATCTCTGTATATTTTAGAAATGAGGCCTTTATCAGAGACACTGGTTGTAAAAAATTCTTTCCCAATTTTCCACTTCCCTCTTAATCTTGGTTACATTGGCTTTGTTTGTAGAGAAACTTTACATTTGAATGTAATTAAAATGATCTAGTTTGCATTTTATAATGCTCTCTAATTCTTGTTTGGTCATAAAGTCTTCCCTTCTCCATAAATATAACAGATAAACTAGTCCTTTTTGCTGACATTATCAGTGTTTAACCCTAGATCATGAACCAATTTAGACTTGATTTTGGTACACGATGTCAGATAGTGGTCTATGTCCAGTTTCTGCCATAACATATTCCAGTTTTCCGGCAGTTTTTGTCAAATAGTGAGTTCTTATCCCAAAAACTGGGGTCTTTGCATTTATCAAACAGTAGATTACTGTAGTCATTGACTGCTGAGTTTGTGTACCCAATCTATTCCACTGATCCACTTCTCTATCCCTTGTCCAGTAGTAAGTAGTTTTAATGACTGCTGCTTTATAATACAGATTAAAATCTTGTATGGCTAGGCCACCTTCTTTACCATTTCTTTTCATTAATTCCCTTGATATTCTGGACCTTTTGTGCTTCCAAAGGAATTTAATTACTATTTTTTCTTTCTATGAAGTATTTTTTTGGTAGATTTATTGGTATGGCACTAAGTATGTAATTTAATTTAAGTACCATTGTCATTTTTATAATTTTAGCTTGACCCAGCCATAAGCAATTGATCTTTTTCCAATTAGTAAGATCTGATTTTATTTGTGTGAAAAGGGTTTTGTAGTTGTGATCATATAGGTCCTGGGTTTTTTTGGCAGGTATCTTCCCAAACATTTTATAATGTCTATAGTAACTTTAAATGGGATTTCTCTTTCTATCTCTTGCCGTTGAATTTCGTTAGAAATATATAGGAGCGTGGGGGATGTATGTGGATTTATTTTAAATCCTGCAACTTTGCCAAATGTATTTTTTTGTCTCAAGTAGTTTATTACTTGATTCTCTAAGATTTTCTAATATATCATCATATTATCAGCAAAGAGTGATTGCTTAGTTTCTTTTTTGCCTAATTTGATTTCTCCAAATTCTTTTTCTACTCTTATTGACACTGCTAGTACCAGATTGAATAAGAGGGGTGATGATGGACATCCTTGTTTCACTTCTAATCTTATTGGAAATGCTTCCAGCTTGTTGCCATTATATATAATACTACCTGATGGCTTTAAATAGATGCTACCTATTATTTTAAGGAAGACTCCATTTATTACTATGCTTTCTAGTGTTTTTAGTAGGAATGGATGTTGTATTTTGTCAAAAGCCTTTTCTGTGTCTCTTGCAATAATCATATGGTTTCTGCTAGTTAAAATATTAATATGATCAATTATACTTATGGTTTTCCTAATATTGAATCATCTTTGAATTCCTGGAATAAATCCTACTTGATCAAAGTGTATTATTCTTGTGATAAGTTCCTGTATTCTTTTTGCTAATATTTTATTTAAAATTTTTGTATTTATATTCATGAGGGAAATTGGTCTGTAATTTCTTTCTCCATTTTGTCTCTTCCTGATTTAGGTATCAGTACCATATTTGTGTCATAAAAAAGAATTTGGTAGGTCTCCACCAATTTTCTGAAATAGTTTGTAGTCTATTGGGATCAATTGATCTTTAAATGTTTGATAGAATTCACTAGTAAGCTCATCTGGCCCTGGAGATTTTTTCCTATGGAGTTCCCTGATGGCTTTTTAAATTTCTTTGTCTGAGATGGGGTTATTTAAGTAATTTACTTCCTCTTCACTTAATATGGGCATTTTATATTTTTCTAAATATTCATCATTTAACTAAGATTGTCAAATCTATGTGCATACAATTGGGCAAAATAATTCCTAATTATTGTTTTAATTTCCTCTTCATTGGAGGGAAATTCTCCCTTTTCATTTTTGATACTAGTAATTTGGTTTTCTTCTTCCTTTTTTTTTATCATATTAACTAAAAGTCTATCAATTTTATTTTGTCTTTTCTTTCATAAAACCAGCTCTTAGTTTTACTTATTAATTCAATAATTTTCTTAATTTCAATTTTATCAATCTGTCCTTTGGTTTTCATTATTTCTAGTTGATATTTAATTGAGGATTTTCTATTTATTCTGTTGCTAGCTTTTTCTTTTTCTTTTTTTTTAATGCACTAATTGTGCATCTCTATTTTTTTTGTTTTTTTATTTTTTTTAATAATTCTTTTTTAAATTAATTTTTTATTTTTTGCTTTTTTAGGGCAATTGAGGTTAAGTGACTTGCCCAAGGTCACATGGCTAGTTTTTGTGTTAGGTGTCTGAGGTTGGATTTGATCTCAGGTCCTCCTGACTCCAGGGCCAATGCTCCATTCACTGCACCACCTAGCTGCCACTTTCCTAGCTTTTTCAATTCCATGGCCAATTCATTGAACTCTATTTTCTCTAATTTATTCATATATGCATTAAGGGATATAAAACTTCCCCTAAGAACTGCCTTTGATGCATCCCACAAGTTTTGGTATGTTGTCTCATTTATTGTTATTCTCATGAATGAAATTATTGTTTCTATAATTTGTTGTTTGACCCACTCATTTTAGAGGATTAAATTATTTAGTTTCCAATTAGTTTTTAGTCTGTCTTTCCATGGTCCTTTACTGCATATCATTTTTATTGCATCATAATATGAGAAGGATGCATTTAATCTTTCTGCACGTAATTGTGAGGCTTTTATGCCCTAGTGTATGGTTAATTTTTGTGTATATGCCATGTAGTGCTGAGAAGAAGGTATATTCCTTTTAGTTTTCTCCAGAGATATATCAGATCTGTCCTTTCTAAGATTCTATTCAACTCCTTAATTTTTTTTCTTGCTTATTTTGAGGTTAGATTTATCAAGTTCAGAGAGGGGGAGATTGAGGTCCCCCACTAGTATAGTTTTGCTATCTATTTCTTCCTCTAATTGCCTTAACTTCTCCTCTAGGAATCTGGATGCTATACTGTTTGGTGCATATATGTTAAATAATGATATTGCTTCTTCCTCATTGGTGTTTTTTGCAAGATATAGTTTCCTTCCTTATCTCTTTGAATTAGATCTACTTTTGCTTTTGCTTTATCTGAGATAAGGATTGCTACCCCTCCTGTTTTTTGAACTTTAGCTGAATCATAATATACTCTGCTCCAGCCTTTTACCTTTATCCTATGCATATCCCCTTGATTCAAAAGTGTTTCTTATAAACTGCATATCGTAGGATTATGGTTTTTAAACCATTCTGATATCCACCTCCATTTTATGGGAGAGTTCATCCCATTCACATACACAGTTATGATTACTATCTGTGTCTTTCCCTCCATCCTATTCCCTCCCCTGTTTGTGTTTTTGTTTCTTCCTTCTCCCTTCCCCTCCTTAAGAGTTTTCCTTTCAAAGTCAGAGTGTGATGGGGGAGGACATAGGAGAGAGCAGATTGCGGCAGGGGCTATACAGTGAGATCACTCTTTTGGGGTGGTGGCTAGGGGAAAGATGGGGAGAAAATTTGTATCTCAAAATCTCGTGGAAATGAGTGATGTAAACAAGAAAATAAATTAATTAATTTATTTTTTAAAAAAGAGTTTTCCTTTTGACCACCCCCATCTCAGTATTCCTTCCCTATGTCCCCTCTATTTACCTACCCTTTCCCATTACTGCCATTTCCCTTCGTTCTAATCATCCTCTCCCCCACCCTTTTTACCTTTCCTACTACCTGTAGGGCACAATGGATTTTCATGTTATTCTCTCTTTGAACCCAAACCAATGAGAGTAAATTTTGTACAGTGATCCTCTCCCTCCCTCCTTTCCCACTGTTATAATGAGTTTTTGTGTCTTTTCACCTTAAAATCTTAAACTTAACCAATTATGTTGATTCCTCTTTGAACCAGAACCAATGAGAATAAAGTCCATATGTTCATCTCCCTCCCTCCATCCCCTTTCCTATAGTATATTTTAATGTCTCTTTGTGTGGCATATTTTACCTTTTTCTTCCTCATCCTTTCCTTTTCTCCCATTACAGTCCTTTTGTACCCCTTAATAAGTTTTTTTTTATCATCCAATTAGTTCATTTCTACTGCCCCCCTCTATCTATGTAAATCTTTTAAATGTCATGATAATTATATAAATTTCAATATTGACAGGTCATGTAGGGATGTAAACAGGGTGCTCTTATTGAATCCCAAGTTATGTCATGTGTGTGTGTGTGTGTGTGTGTGTGTGTGTGTGTGTGTGAGTGTGTGTTTTCCTTGTTTACCTTTTTATGTCTTTCTTGAGTCTTCTAATTAGAGATCAGATTTTCCATTGAGCTCTGGCTTTTTCATCAGGAAAGTCAGAAAGTCCATTATTTCATTAAATGCCCATCTCCTTGCCAGAAAACAAATATGCTTAGTTTTGCTGAGTATTTGATCCTTGGTTGCAGTCCTAGCTCTTTTGCCTTATGAAATATCAAATTCCAATCCCTCTGATCTTTTAATGTAGAAGCTGGTAGGTCCTGTGTAATCCTACTGTAGTTCCACAATATTTGAAGTATTTCTTCTTGACTGCTTGTAACATTTTCTCTTTGACCTTGTAATTCTGGAACTTGGCTTCTATATTTCTTGGAATTTTCAATTTGGTATCTCTTTCAAGAGGAGTTGGGTGAATTCTTTTGATAACTATTTTACCCTCTGATTCTATGACCTCAGGACAGTTTTCTTTGACTGTCTCTTGGAGGATCTTGTCCAGGTGCTTTTTTCATCATGGCTTTCTGGTAGACAAATAATTCTTAAGTTATCTCTTCTGGATCTGCTGCTGGCCCCATGATACAGCTGCAAATCACTATTTGGCTGGATGAGTTTGTGGGCCAGGGCTTCTTCTCACTCAGCTGTATCTGCTCTCAGGCCCACACTAGTGCAGTACCACATGCTCCAGGATCCCCCTGCCCAGGCCTACGTGGGCACTTTCCTGGGCTGGGAATCTGCCATGCTCCATCTCCCAATGGATTCTGTCACTTTAAAATCTGTTCTGATTCATTTTTTTAAAGTTTAATAATGGAATTTATACAGGAGCTTAGAAAAGTTCCTGCTTCCATTCTGCCTTCTTGGCTCCAACCATTATTACATTACTAATTTACTTTATTAATATTTTCTCAATATAGTGCATAGAGTACTGGGCTTGAATTAAAATTGCCTCAAATATTTTCTGTGTGATCCTTGGTAAATCATTTAATCTCTGCCTCAGTTGCTCAACTATAAAATGGAGATATGGCATTTATCATCCAAGCATTGTTATAAGGGTTAAATGAGACAAAATTTGTAAAGCTCTTGAATACTTAATTCATGTTTGTTACTTCCTCCTTTCTTTCAACAAAACAATTAATCAAGTACTGTGTACTTATTTTTGAAGTACAAATGCTGGTGAAAATTTAATAATTAACTCCCTCAAGTCTGTATGGGTTGGTTTAAATACACAATTTTTGGATTGACCAATCTTCACATTGTTTCCAGTGACAACAAAAAGTGTTGCTATAAATAGATTCATACATATACATCTTTTCCTTCTCTCTTTGCTTTATATGGAGTATGTTTGGCAATGGTATCCCTAGATCAAAAGGTATGCATATTTTAGTAATTGGAGATGAGGGTGGAGGGCATTGTTTTAAATTGTTTTTCTGAAGAGCTACACCAAGTCACAATGCCACAAACAGTGCATTAATGCACTTTTTTTTCCAAAATGATTACCATCTTTTTTTTTTGCTATTATTCATCTTTTTCTGTCTGTTGGTTGTAAAAGCAAAACCCAGAATTGTTTTTATTTTAATTTATCTTGTTATTTCTATGAAACATTTTCCCCTACATGGCTATTGATAGGACAAGGAAAAGAAATGACACATTATTAAGGCATTAACTTCATCAAGGAAATTTCATACCTTGTTAAAGAGAACAATCTATACCAGAACAAAGTCTTCATCAGTGCAGACAGGGAGGATTCAGGACAATGCTTGGGAAAATCCATGTACTACATAGACAAAATCTGTTTCTCATTACTTTCTATATATTAGTTCTTGCTTTGTGCTCTGTCACAAAGCAGGGCAAATATAATCTCTCTCCCACAGCAGTCTTTCAAAAACTGGACATAAGAATGATGCTTCCTGTAAGCTTTCACTGCTTAATGCTAAGAAATAGCTTAAAAAAATAAAAACAAAAAACAAAAAATAGAAAGCAAGCAACTAGGTGGAGGCAAGGATAGAGAGCTCAAACTACAATCAGGAAATTATTAGTTCAAATTTAGCCACAGACACTACCTATGTGACTCTTAGGAAGTCCCTTTTCCTCTCTTTATTTCCATTTCCACAACTTTAAAATGAGGATGATAATAACACTTCCCTCACTGATATTACCTGCTACACAGTAGGTGCTTAATAAATGATTATCACCTTCTCTCCCTTAACCAAAATGTTCATTTTTGTTGGTCTTTATTTGGTATGTAGCAATGTTTGGCCCTTTGCCATAGTGAAAGTGTCTCCTATGCTGCTATAGCTGAGTTTATGATGGAAGACCTTTCAGAAAAAAAACTTTTATTATATTTCTTGTTAAGAAATGTTGGCCTGTCATTCTAAGGGCATCTTTTGAAAACCATAAAATAACCAATTTCTTTCCTGAGTGAGTCTAAATTATTATTTTTAGTAATGAGTTCTTTATCAATTAGAAATAAGTTTCCAATTTTTGTTAATTAATTTCAGGAACATACCTACTTCAGTTTTCTGGAAGTAGTGAGAACTTTTGCTTTATGAAATGAAAATGGACAATTTTGATTACATTACATTGAAAAGTTTGTTTTGTGTACAACAAATAAGATTAGAAGGGAAGGAAAGCTGGAAACAATTTTTCACAACCATTGTTTCTGATAAAGGTCTACTTTCTAAAATATTTAGAAAACTGAGTCGAATTTATAAGAATAAAAGTCATTCACCAATTGATCAATGGTAAAAGGAAAGTATATGAAGAGGCAGTTTTCAGATGCAGAAATTAAAGCTATACATAGCCATATGAAAAAACTCTCCAAATCACTATTGATTAGAGAAATGCAAATCAAAACAACTCTGTGGTAACACATCACACCTATCAGATTGTTTAACATGACAAATAGGAAAAATATAAATGTTGAAGATGTGGAAAAAATTGCAATATATGCATTATTGGTGGAGTTACAAAATGATCAAACCATTCTGGAGAGTAATTTGGCACTATATGCCAAAGGACTATAAAAAGTGCATACCCATTGAGCCAGCAATAACACTTCTAGGTCTGTATTCCAAAGAGATAATAAAAATGGAAAAATGACTCACATGAACTGACGCTGAGTGAAGTGAGTAGAAACAGAAGAAATATTGTATATAGTAACAACCATATTATGTGATGACTAACTCTGATGAACTTATCTCTTCTTGGCAATGCAAAAATCTAATACATCTGCAACACATTAATGATTGAAAATGCTATCCACATCCACAAAAGTGTTAATGCAAATCCAAGCTTATTATTTGCTCTCTCTCTCTTTCTCTCTGTTTCTTCTTTCTTGTCATTTCTCCCATTGATTCCAACTCTTCTTTACAACATGCCCAATGTGAAAATAGGTTTAATATGAACGTATATGTAGAGCCTATAACAAATGACATTCCATCTGGGGGTGGGTAAGGAGAGATATGGGCAGAAAGTTTGGAACTTAAAATCTTTTGAAAGTGAATATTAAAAGCTATAAATTAATTAATTAATTAATAATATAATAACAGAAAAAGCCAAATGGTAAAAGAGGTACAAAAATCTAATGAAAAGAAGAATGCCTTGAAAAGTAGAATTGGCCAAACAGAAAAAAGATATACAAAAATTCAGTGAACAGAACTCCTTAAAAAGTACAATTGGCCAAATGGGAAAAAAGTTTTAAAAGCCCACTGAAGGAAATAATTCTCTTAAAATTAGAATTTGGCAAGTCAAAGCTATTAACTTTATGAAACTTAAGTAACAATAAAACAAAATCAAAAGAATGAAAAAAATAATGGAAGGTAATGTGAAATATCCCTTTGGGAAAGCAATTGACCTAGGAAATAGGTACAAGAGAGACAATTTTGAAATTATTGCACTATCTGAAAGCTATGATAAAAAAAAGAATATAGTCACCATCTTTCTTGAAATTATCAAAGGAAACTTCCCTGATATCCTAGAACTAGAGGGTAAAATAAAAATTGAAAGAATCCACTAATCACCTCTAAATCTCAAAATGAAAACTTTCAGGAATCTTCTAACCAAATTGCAGATCTCCCAGGTCAAAGAGAAAGTATTATAAGCAACCAGAAAAAAAAATAATTCAAGTACCATGGAACAATTATCAAGATAACACAAGATTTAGCAGCTACCACATTAAAGGAGGAGAGGGTTTGCTATACAATATTCCAGAAGGAAAAGGAGTTAGCATGGGTGGGGAACCGGTAGCCTAGAAGCCACATGTAGCTATCTAGGTCCTCAAGTGAGGACCTTTGACTGAATGAATACATATTGCAGAGAACAAATCCCTTTCATAAAATAATTTGTTCTATAAAACTTGAACTCAGTCAAAAGGCCACACCCATAGAACTAGAAGGCCACCTGTTACCTTCAGGCCACTGCTTCCCTATCCCTGATCTAGGATTTCAACTAAGAATCATCTACCCAGAAAAATTTAGTAGTAGTGATAGTAGTAGCAGCAGTAGTAGTAGTAGTAGTAGTAGTAGTAGTAGTAGTAGTAGTAGTAGTCATTGTCATCATCATCATCATCATCATCATCATCATTGTCATTTTCCTAGTCATAGTCATAGCATAGTGGTACCCATAGTAGGAGTGGTAGTAGTAATAGTAGTGGTGGTAATACTAGTAGTAGTAGTAGTAGTAGTAGTAGTAGTAATAGTAGTAGTAGTAGTAATTTATACTGGTATTTATTCATAAGGTCTTGTCATTTCATTTAGTTCTTCTAGCCCCTGCTAATGTTTCATATATGTGTGTGTGTGTGTATGTATATGTATATGTATATGTATATGTATATGTATATGTATATATATATATATATGTATATATATATATATATATATATATACATATATATATATATAAATCTGAGTTTGTCTGTATGCTTCCTTTGTAATTATCACTTTAGAATTCCTTCCCACCAACCTTTTGGAGTCATTGTTTGTCTCTGCGGAATTTTCTTCTTGAAAAATATCGATCATTCTTGGATGCTTTAGAATAGCAGACAGTGGGTTCCTGCCAGCTCTTTCCACTTTCCCAAAATTGAGGACATACAACAAATTATATTTAACATTGCACTGCTTATTTATAACAAACTCAGAAGTGCCACATTTTCTCTTGAGATTCTCACATCCTTTTCACTTGGAAATAAATGTTTGTCTCAGATTTTGAAAATGTTGCACATTGAAAGAGGACAAAGACAAATTGGGAACATATATTGGACAGGGAGGAAGAAACACCAATCTTTAAACACTTAGAGTAAAAGTGATTTCATTGTTTCCCTGTACATCACTTCTCTGTATGTACAACCAGCAGGAGAATTTTTGAGATGAAAGCTTGATCATCTTTAACCTCCTAAGACTTTTGAGATTATTAGACATTATTGGACATAATTAGTACATTACTTAGTTATTACTTAGGTGTGACAGAGGAAAAAATGGTCAATTTCAAGGTGTGTGCAAATGAGATTTCTCACTAAAATGATGCTGCTTTAGAGGAAGAAAAGAGTCTGAAAAAAGACATGAAAGCATAGTGGATTAAAAGCTTTACATTTTGGGGTACTTCCACCTGAGAAGTAGAAATGATTCAGAACCTAAACAATGAAATTAAAGAGGAAAAGGAAGAATAGTGTAATTCCCAAGTTGAGTCACTGTCTTTTCTGCAAGAATGTAGTTGGAATGCAAAATTACTTCAGAAGTAAGAGGAATAACCTGTCTTAGCAGAATAGCAGAGGAGCTAAGAAAGAAAAGGTCCCACCTCAAAGAAAAACAGGGTAGCCCAATTACCAGCATCACAGATCAACCTTGAAACAGCCTGACTTACCAAAAGAGTGAAAGAATTTTGAAACAGATCCAGCCTACAAACCACATTCATCAACTAATGTGCAGATTGAAGGAAACAAAAGGACATCAAGTTCTGAAGTTCCTGAAACGTGAAATGTTGTGGGCTCATTTGCTTCCTATTCATCCTCATTATGATGGTACTTTAAGTTTGTGCTCACTCCTCCTCTAGGATGCTTTGTCCATTGGTGGAAGACTTCACTTCATGTTTATTGTTGAAATGTGTTCTCGTGATTCTCCTTTTACCTTCTTTTTAGTAAATATTTTGATGAAAAGTAAATGCAGTCTACTGTCTGATTTGTGGAATGAGAACCAAATTGATTGGTGCTCAAGAAGCTGATTTACTTCGAAATCCAGAAAGAGTTAGTTGTAGAAGTCGCCATTTGTTGTGGGAAAACTTTACCTGCCAGTGTGGTTGGGGGTAAGTGAGCCAAACCACAGAGTACAGAAAGAGAAGAAATGGTTGAGATATCTTTATGAACTTTATCAGTGATTTTCTTTTCATTTTTTACTTTTTTTTTTTTAATGATCTTATCAGTGAATCAAATCAAGAATTTGACAACAGCTCTATTTTTGGTCAACATTCCTTCTGCCAGATATCTGGATGATGCAAAGCCTAAATCACAATTATGTTTACTTTGGTTTCATTCTTATGATCTGACTTCAAAAACCGGATTTTAAATATGATCTCACCAAAATATTTAGTCTGTTCCTCTATTGTGATTATCACCAAAATGCTTCCTTCCACATTTTTCCTTTTAAGTTAGTTGATGTTCATACCTGTATGACCTTTGATATGCTTTGTCATTCTACTGCCTCTTTTGAACCTTCAAAACAAAGGATCTTTAATCAATTCCAGTCAATATATGTGTGCATATGCATTTATATGTGCATAAATGTGTGTATGTGTGTGTGTGTGTGTGTGTGTATCACAACAAATTTCACTAAAAACTGCAAGGTCCTATTTAACATATCTTTAGACCACATTGTTTCAGTTTATTTTAAGAAACATTTATTAAATATCTGTTTTGTAAAGATGGCTTAGTAGAGAAGATATACATTTTATTGTCTAGTGGTAGTATATGACACATATACAAACAGACATGATAGAAAACAAAACACAATAAATATATTAAAGAAGGGCAACCAGTTTGTTCTGTGAGATCTTGGGAATGGAAAAGGAAATCTATTACCACATGGGGGAAGAGAGCCTGACATTTCTGTGGAATAGCTCTAAAAGAAACATAAATTAAAAAATAAATAGTTTCTTGGTCGCTATGCCATTCTTCTCAGTCTGCATATGTACTATTAGCAAATAATGATTTTGTGAGTATGCCAAAGTGTCTAGAAATTGGTAACTTTAATGAATAGAGATCTTCAGCATTGCTGAAACTTAATGGTGAATAACTTCTCTCAAATCTCTAGACAGGACCACAGAAATTAATTATTGAACTAATATATTCGGTGACATGGCTGCTGACAGAATTAATGTTAGAGGGAAAGTCTTTTGACTCTTGGGCTCCTGCTCCTTTCACTGGTGGATGGCACTGTTTAAAGAATGGTACTATAATAAATTGTAATTGTCAGACAAAAAAATTAATTCACAGTGAATGTGCTACACTCTAAGATTCCAAGTTATCTAACACTTTTCTGGTGTACTAATATGATAAAAAGATGGTGAGAGTTTCACATTTTGAAGCCAAGTAATTTGAAAGCATGTATACTAATCTAGCAGTGAAACCAATTTGTGACCTTCATTTTCCTATTGGGATGCTTGAATGTGCAAAAAAGGTGATATAAATGGAATATCTACATAGTAATTATTATTTTCTAATGAAAGGAAATTTAGGTTCTAGGCATCTTTTTTTTCCATGAATACAACAAATCTCCCAAATAATAAAGATATTTTACCTTTTCAATATATGAAGATATAGCAACACTTTTTAGTACCAATACCTGGAAATGAGATACACTTTGATTGGGGAATGGTTGAAGAAATTGTAATTTAGGAATATTTTTGGTGTTACTGTGCTATATGAATTAATCAGTGCAATGCAAGAGAACTTCCCTTTAGGAGTCATTTCTTAATGTAGGCAAAAATACTGTTTGCTTGGTTCCAATTTACCACTTGAAATTTAGGAACATATTTCTGGACTTTTATGACTAAATATCTTTACTATGAAGTGAAGAACAATACTTTAATGGCCTGTTGATACTGAACTAATGACTAAAGGTTTTTGCAACAAGGGATGACAAACATTCCAGCTGCAGAACTTTTAACTTAGTAATTATGCAAAATGGGTAAACTATTATCTTTCCTCCCCTAAAACACCTGAAATATGGATGGTGTAGGTTGACCCCTGAGATCAAAGTAGAACAGGGGCAACTGGACCCATTCCTCTACGTGGTCTCAGTGGCTATGAGTACATGGCCACCTCTATCTCTTCTTTCCTAATCTTCAGTAAATGAACATCTTGACATGGTAATATCCCAAACATTTTTTGATTCCCAAAAGGTCTGAATTCCAGGTAGGTTTGGACAGTGAGAGTTAAAATTTTCTAGGAGAAGTTGTAACTGATTATAAAAGAATCATCTGTACCAGGAGTAAACAGACATATCTCAGACTAGCATAAGAACTTGCCCTAAGAATAATTGCGTGAACACTTGATAAAGAGGGAACTGACTTACAAGCTCTTAACAACCTGATTTTGTTCTAATCTTCTGGTGTTTTTACACTTAATTTCACTCTAAAGATATCATGATCTAGTGATACTGGCCTCCTTGAGGGTCCCTGAACAAGATTATTTCATTTTACCCACTCTCCCCCATCCATATCTCCTCCATTGTAAAGAATTATTTTAGTGCCTCTTTAACATGAGGCAATTTTTTCTCATTTTTTCTCTTCTTTCCCTTTTCTCCTAGCCTAGTGCATCCCTTGTTTAACCTTTCTAGTTTTTTTAAGGTTATTCCAATATAAAATACTCATACCCATACCTTCTGTTTATTAATAGAGTCCTCCTAATTTCCATAATGATGATAATATTCTGGTCATTTCATGAATTGCATTTCTATATAATAGTATAAAGGGTTTAAACTTATTAAACTCCTTAGGACTCCCTACTCAGCTTGACCTTTTTATGTTTCTCCTGAATCTTGTGCTTGAATGTCAAATTTTTTATTCAACTCTTTTCTTTCTTTTGTTTCTAATCAGCTCTTCTGGTCTTTTCCTCAAGAATGCATGAAAGGCTTTTATTTCATTAAATATTCCTTTTTCCCCTGTAGTTTTTTTTTTTACTTCAGCTGAAGCATAATATATTCTACTCCACTCTTTTACCTTCACTCTTTGTTTATTCCTCTGTTTCAAATGTGTTTCCTGTAAACAACATATTATAGCATTATGGTTTTTAAACCATTCTGCTATCTGTTTCCATTTTATGGGATAGTTCATTCCATTCACATTCACAGTTATAATTACTATCCGTGTCTTTCTCTCCACCCTATTACCTCCCCCAGGTTTATGCTTTTATTTCCCCCTCTCCCTTCTCAAAAGAATTTTGCTTTAAAATAAAAAAAGTTTGTTTTTAGTTTACAATATTCATTTCCACAAGATTTTGAGTTACAAATTTCTCCCTATCTTTTCCCTACCCACCACCCCAAAACAGTGACAATCCCACTGAATACCCCTCACCTGAATATGCTGTCTCCTATATCCTTCTCTATTTCCCCAAATTTCCAGTAGGATAAGATGGATCTTTATAGACCAGTGTCTGCACATCTTATTTCCCAGGTGAATGTAATAATAATAAATATTATGTATATATATATATATATATATATATATATGTATGTATGTGTATATATACATAGACACATATAATTATGTAAATACATATATATTTAAAATCAAATGTATATGTGTATATATATGTATATGTATATATATATATATGTATACACACACACACACACACACACACACACACACACACACACGATTTTAAAACTTTGGATTCCAGATACTTTCTCTTCTTCCCTCATCACATACCCTTACTGGGAAAATAAGCAATTCAATATAGGTTGTACACGTGTAGTAATGCAAACCATTTCCATAGTGACTCCATTTCCCTCCATCTTATCCTGCCCTGCACTTATTCTATTTTCTACTTTGACCTTGTCCCTTTTCAAAAGTGTGTAGTTCTAACTACCCTCCCCCCCAATATGCCCTCCCTTCTGTCACCTCCCCTCCTGTCCCCTCCCCCTTACTTTCCTGTAGGGTAAGATACCCTATTTAGTGTGCACATTATTCCCTCCTTTAGCCAAATTCAATGAGAGTAAAGTTGATGCATTACCTTTCTCTTCCTGTTCTTCCCCTCCATTGTAAGAATTTTCTCTAGCCTGTCTTATATGACCTAATTTGCCCTATTCTGTCTCTCCCTATATCCTCTCATTATATTCCTCTGTCACTTCATAATTTTATATTTTAGATATCATCCCTTCCTATTCGACTGATCCTGTGCCCTCTTTCTATGTGTACATGTATGCATGTATACACACGCTCACATATGTATTTATACACACCTATGCCCTCCTATATAAGCATATATATACAAGTGTAAAATATTGCACATGTATTGTGACATTTTCAGTATTTTATTCAGTTATGCTGATTGTTTTTGCTCTCTAAAAATTCTCTTTGTTATATTGAGTGACTCTTTGGGACAGGTAGGGGGAATGATAGTTGGGATAACTATGATGATGTAAGAAACAAAACTTATCAAGAAAAACAACACAAAAAAAGAAAAACCTTGTGAGGTAATCTTAATAGGTATAAATCATCTACTTAGACTGGGGACATATTTAATGGTCACTATGACTGATCATAAATGGGTCAAGACTTCTTACTTGGGGATAACGATGGTGTGAGACATTACTTTTCTTTCTTTATAAGAGTTGACATCTTATTAATCAGTAATATCAATACATACAGATATATGTATCCACCTCATTTCCCAATGGAATGGGAGAAAGGAGCCTGCCTTTGTCCTTGGATTCTTTCATGTGACAGAAATGAGTTTAATATGGAGCCTACATAGGAACATTCAATTTAAACTAAGGACTGATTGATCAACCATTAAACAAATGACCTGGACTAGCTAATGTTGTCCCATTGAGTTTTCTTTCTCCATTGAGAGTACAAGACTCCTTTTCTTTTGAAGGTTGTTTCCCTCAAGAATGAACATCAAATTCTCAGCCTCCATCAGATTAGATAATTTTTATTTCACTGGCATTAGTCTCTGCTCTGAATGACTTTTGGGGGAATGGAACTTCTCCCAACTGGGTATTAGACACTGTCCCTCAGGCTTATTGGAACCATATATGTGACCATCCCTAGGACTCTCTCTTCCTTAATTCTTTACATGAGCACTATTGGCATAAGATTCAACTGTACTCTAATCTGAGCTTAAACAAACTTCTGTTGGTTGGTTTTCCACAGCTCTTGGAGGAGGGATGGGTAGTGTCAAAATATTTTACAAGCCTGTAGGTACGTTTGTGCAGTTCTACTGGAACATTTTGGGCATTATGATTATTGATAGTAAAAACAACATGCAAGGGGTTAGAGATCAACCTTCATCATTATTAGTTTATTGGCTTATTACCACCTTATGATTACTGACACCTGAGACAATGGG
This sequence comes from Pseudochirops cupreus, assembly GCA_028627135.1. Classification (NCBI taxonomy): domain Eukaryota; kingdom Metazoa; phylum Chordata; class Mammalia; order Diprotodontia; family Pseudocheiridae; genus Pseudochirops; species Pseudochirops cupreus. The sequence continues at coordinate 168,803,956 of CM053580.1, read as the reverse complement.
AAACTGAAATTGTTTTATCTTTTGCATATAATTGTTATTTCAGAGAGATTTGATAGGGTCTTAGGATTAGAGAAAATGTCTAACCTTCCATCTTATTGGCCATATTGCCAGATATAGTAACAAATCTTTGTCATTGATTTCTGTTTGTTTGCTTTATTTCTTGTTTTATTTTCCCCAGTAACATGTAAAAGCAATTTTTAACCCTCAGTTTGAAAACTTTGCATACCAAATTCTGTCCTTTCCTCCCTCATCACCTCCTTTTCATTGGGATGGTAAACAATTCAATATAGGTGTACATGTACATATCTTGCAAATATTTTCACAATAGTCATGTTGAGAAAGAAAACATAACTCAAGATAAAACAAAGTAAATCAGTTCTTTGTCTGGGGATGGATAGTATTTTTCATCATAAGTCTTTCAATATTGTATTGGATCATTGCACTGCTGAGAATAGCTAAGCTATTCATAGCTGATAATCACACAATATTACCATTCATTTGTACATATAACATTTCACTTTGCATCAGCTCACGTAAATCTTTCCAGGGTTTTCTGAGAGCATCATGCTCACCATTTCTTTTATGTTGTTATTGGGGTATTTTTTGTCTTTTTGCAGGGGGTAAGGCAGGGAAGTTGGGGTTAAGTGACTTGCTGAAGGTCACGCAGCTAGTAGGTGTTAAGTGTCTGAGGCCAGATTTGAACTCAAGTTCTTCTGACTCTAGGGCCTGTGCTCTATTCACTGCATCACCTAGATTCCACAATGCTCACCATTTTGTAGAGCACAAGACAGTTCCATCATAATCACATACCTCAGTGTTTTCAGTCATTCCCCAACTGATGGGCATTCCTTCAGTTATCAATTATTTGCCAAAAGAAAAGAGTTGGTATAAATATTTTTGACATATAGGTCTTTTTCTTATTTATTTATTTTTTTGTTTTTAACTCTTTTGGTTTACTGACCAAGTAGTGGTATTGTTAGGTCAAAGGTTATACATGGATTTACAGCTTTTTAGGCATAGTTACAAATTGCTCTACAGAATGGTTGAATCAGTTCAGAACTACACCAACAATGTACTAATGTCTCATTTTTTGCACATCCTCCTAGCAGTTCTCATTTTGCTTTGATGTCCTGTTAGTCAGTCTAATAGGTATGGAAGCAATCCCTTAGAATTGTTTTAATTTGCATTTCTCCGATCAATAGTAAGATAAAACATTTTATATGACTATAGATAGCTTTGATTACTCATGCAAAATTTTTTCATATCTTTTGATCATTTAATTGATTGAATAACTTATTTTTTATAAATCTTACTCAGTTCTCTATATGTTTCAGAAACGAGGTCTTTATCAGAGAAATTTATTTAATTTTTTTCAGTTACTATTGTTGTTTCCCTCCACACTATCCCCACTCTACTTTTATATTCTATCTTTCCTTTCACCTTGTCCCTTTTCAAAAGTGTTTTACTTCTGCTGATACCTTCCCCCAATCTGCCTTCCCTCCTATCACTATTCCCTCTTCTATTTCCCCATTTCCCTCCTACTTTCCTGTAGAGTAAGATAAATTTCTATATCTAGTTGAGTGTGTGTGTTACTCCCTCTTTGAGCCAATTCTGATGAGAGTAAGGTTCACCCACTCTCACAATATTCCCCTTCCTCCCCTACACGGTAAAAGCTTTTGCTTGTCTCTTTTATGTGTGATAATTTATGCCATTTCACCTCTCCATTTTCCTTTCTCCAAGTACATCCCTCTCTTAACCCTTAATTTTATTTTTTAGATATCATCTTTCCATATTAAACTCACAACTGTGATAAGAAAGTTCTTATGAGGTGCAAGTACCATCTTCCCATGTAGGAATGTAGACAGTTTAATTTTATTTATCCTCTTATGATTTCCCTTTCATGTTTACCTTTTTATGCTTCTCTTGAGTCTTTGTAATAGTAATGAAATTTGAAGATCCTTTTGTATTGGCAAGCTAAGGGGTACTTAGCACTTAGTATCAAATTAATTATATCAAGCTTCTGTTAAGAAACAGAAGATATGAACCCCTTTTACTCACTTAACAGGAAGGAACTGAACAGGAAGGAGCTAATACTGTATATAAGGAAAAGCCCCAGTTGGGAGAGTCAGAATGTCTTGAGGCAAGCATAGTGGAGGAAGAGCAGCTACTGCTGGGGTGGGGGGAGGAGAAAGAGGGAAAGAGACAGAGAGACAGAGAGAGACAGAGACAGAGAGAGAGAGAGATATAGAGAGAGACAGAGACACAGAAAGAGAGACACAGAGAGAGAGAAACTCATCTCACCTCTCAGTGAGCATTTGCAGGGGGTGGGCTGATACTAAGAGATTTTGATTTTGAGAATGGGATAAAGTGATTTTCATTTCGAAAATGCTGAAAACTTCCAAGGACCAGCTGGAGCTGCCAGAGGAAGCATGACTATGGTGTTGATACTTCTTCCATCTGTGGCTTTGTTAAGCTTTGTCTTCCCAGGAGCAGAAACTGTGAAGGACTTGAGATGGGCTGGACACTGTGAGCTTTGATATGGAACAGGAACTGCAGGGAGAGCTGGACAAGGAATTGGCAGATGTCTGTCTGAACTCAGGTGGCAGTTGGTTAGATGTGGGTGGGAGCTAGCACCATGGAAGAGGAACCAGGGAAACCAAGACTCTGCCTCTCAAATCAAGATGAAAAGACCTCTCTGTGGGTACTGAGTAGTGACTGATGAAATGTTAACTTACTTGTGACCTAGGGGTGGATGGCCTTTGTACTTTCCATGGTCCCTTAAGAGGCTACTGAGTAGTGTCTGATGATATTGTAACTTGATTGTACCCCATGGGTGAAGGACTTTGACTTTTGTACTTTGTGATTAAATTAAGGACTTTGTGATTGACTAAATTAATATACTTTGTTTAAAACTATGTGACCACTTTGGTGAAAACTATGTTGCCATTTTAATGATAAGTTGTGAAGTTTTAACAATCTGAATGCTGTATTTTGATATCTGTGAATGTTTTGTTCTGATTTGTTACTGAATAAACAGAGAATTTGCTATACTATGTAATCAGAACCTTGAAAGCTGTTCACAGCAGCCGTCCTCTGGAAAGCTGTTCATGCTTGACTTTATAGTGTTGTATTTGGAAATCAAGTTTTACATTCAGGTCTGGTCTTTTCATCAAGAATTCTTGAAAATCCTCTATTGTCTATTTTTCCCCCCTAGAAGATTATGCTTAGTTTTTCTGAGTAGGTGATTTTTAGTTTTAATCCTAGCTCTTTTGCCCTCCAGAATATCATATTCCAAGATTCCAGATCCTTTAATATAGAAGCTGCTAAATCTTGTGTTATGCTGACTGTGCCTCCATGATATTTGAAGTATTTCTTTCTGACTCCTTGCAATAATTTCTGCTTGATATGGGAGCTCTGGAATTTGGGATGATATTCCTGGGAGTTTTCATTTTAGGATCTCTTTCAGAAAATGATCAGTGGATTTTTCCATTTCTATTTTGCCCTCTGGTTCTAGATACCAGGAAAGCTTTGTCATTTTTTTGTTTTTTTGCTTTTTGGAGGGGGGAATGCAGAGCAGTTGGGGTTAAGTGACTTGCCCAAAGTCACATGGCTAGTAACTGTAAAGTGTCAGAGGGCAAATTTGAACTCAGGTCCCCCTGACTCCAGAGCTGGGGCTCTATTCATAGCACCATCTAGCCACCCTTGTTGATAATTTTTTGAAAGGTGATATCTAGGATATATTTTTATCATTGATTGCAGGGAATTCATTAATTCTTAAATTATTTATCCTGGCTCTATCTCCCAGGTGACATTCTTTTCCAATGAGATATTTCACACTTTCTTCCATTTTCTAAAATTCCTTTGGATTTGCATTTTTTGGTTTTTGAGTTCTCATTAAATCATTACCTTCCATTTGCCCAATTTTAATTTTTAAGGAATTATTTATTTTTCAATTAGCTTTTGTACCTCTTTTTCCATTTGCCAATTATACTTTTTAAGTTGATATTTTTTCCTTCAGTGATTTTTTTGACTCTTTTTCCATTTAGTCAGTTCTACTTTTCAAAATATTTTTCTCCTTGACTTTTTGTACCTCTTTCACCATTTTGCCTAGTCTATTTTTCAAGGCATTTATTTCTTTAATATTTTTTTGGTCTCCTTTACCAAGTTGTTGATTCATTTTTCATAATTTTCTTGCAGCACAATCTTTTCTCTCCCCATCTTTTCTACCTCTCTTATTTGATTTTCAAAATACCTTTTGAGTTCTTCCATGGTGTGAGACCAATTCATATATTTCTTGGAGGCTTTGGATATAGGAGCTTTGACTTTATTTTCTTCGGAGGGTGTATTGTTTTAAAAATATGTTTAGTTTTCAACATTCATTTCCCAAAGATTTTGAGTTAGATATTTCTTCCCATTTCTCCCCTACCCCCTACCCCAAGATGGCAAGCATACTGAATACACCTTCTCCTAATCTGCACTCTCTTTTATCTCTCCTAACTGCCTCTCCCCCTTATTTTCCTGTAGGGCAAGATGGATTTCTGTACCTCATTGCCTATGAGTCTTCTTTCCTGGTTGCATGGAAAAAAATAATTTTTTAACAATGTTTTTAAAGCTTTCGGTTCCAGATTCTCTCCCTTCTCCCATCCTCACCCACCCCCACTGACAATACAAGCAATTTAATATAGGTTATACATGTATAAGAATGCAAAACATTTCCATAGTAATTTTGTTTCCCGTCATCCTGTATCACTCCCCCATTTATTCTATTTCTCCTTTGACCTTGTCCCTTTTCCAAGGTGTTTGCTTCTAAGTACTCTCTCCCCCAATTTAACCTCCATTCTATCATCTCCCAGCTTATCTCCTTTCCTCTACTTTTCTGTAAAGTAAGATTGCCCGTTGAATATGTATGTTATTCTTTCCTTAAGTCAAATCAAATGTGAGTAAGGTTGACTCTTTCTCTTTCACCTTCCTGCTCTTCCTCTCCATTTGTATCAGCAAGCACCCTAGCATACCTAGGGCGGCTACTAGCACAGGTTCTTAGATCTGCTTTTCTAAAGGAAAGCAACTCAAAATGGGTTAACAATCTTACTTTAATTAATCAAATACCATTTACCTAGTTCAGG
>CM053580.1:168781413-168798333 GCA_028627135.1 Pseudochirops cupreus | reverse complement strand
CAGCCCTCTAGACCCACTGCCCAATCAGAAAGCTACAAGGCACGGGCATTCCTGGAAAAAAAGCCTGGCGCCACAGACTTCATGTGACCACATTCAGCCTATTAGGGAACAGAGTATACTTTCAAATATCCAAGCGTCCTCAGGGTCATGTAGCCACTTTAGCAAAGGGCCTAGGGGCAGGGAAGATCTTCAGATTCCCACAACACCATTGTACCAGTCTTCTCCTGCCTCCTTTATTTGAGATAATCCACTCCATTCTATCTGTCCCCCTTTCCTTTTCCCAATATATTCCTCTCTCACCTCTTAATTTTATTTTTTCATCATCCCTCCACATTCAGTTCCCGCTTTGCCCTCTGTCTATGTATACATGTACACACATATACACACACACATATATATCCATAAATACATACACCCACCTATACATACATATATATGGATGTAAACATATATATATATATATACACAAACACATATAATCCCTTCAACTGCCCTTAAACTGAGAAAATTCTCAAGAGTTAGAAATATTATCTTTCTATAATGGAATATAAATAGTTCAACATTAATTAGTTCCTTGTTATTTCTCTTTCCTGTTTACTTTTTCATGCTTCTCTTGATTATTGTATTTGACAGTCAAATTTTCTGTTCTGCTCCAGTTTTTTCATCAAAAATTCTTGAAATCCTCCATTTCATTGAATGACTATATTTTCCACTGAAGTATTATACTCGATTTTGCTGAGCAGGTGATTCTTAGATTTAATCTTAGATCCTTTCACCTCTGGAATATCATTTCCAGTACTTTGAACACTTAATGTAGAAACTGTTAGGTCTTGTGTTATCCTGATTGAGTTTCCACAATACTTAGATTGTTTCTTCCTGACTGCTTGTAATATCTTCTCCTTGACCTGGGAATGCTGGAATTTGACTATAATATTCCTAGAAGTTTTCTTTTTTGGGATCTTTTTCAGTGAATTCTTTCAATTTCTATTTTGCCCTAAGGTTCTAGAATATCAGAGCAATTTTCCTTGATAATTTCTTGAAGGATGATTTGAAGGTTCTTATTTTGCTCACGGCTTTCAGGTAGTCCAATAATTTTTAAATTATCTCTCTTGAATCTATTTTCCAGGTCAATGGTTTTTCCAGTGAGATATTTCACATTGCCTTCTATTTTTTCATTAGTTTGGATTTGTTTTACAGCATCCTTATTTCTCATAAAGTAATTAGCTTTCATTTGCATCTATCAAATTTTGAAGAAATTATTTTCTTTGGTGAGCTCTTGCAATTCCTTTTCCATCTGGTCAGTTCTGCTTTTTAAGGCTTTCTTCTCCTCTTTGGCTTTTTGGAAGTTTTTTGCCATTTGAGTTACTCTAGTGTTTTAAGGTGTTATTTTCTTCAGTCAGGCTGTTGATTCATTTTTCATGATTTTCTTGCTTCATTCTCATTTCTCTTCCCAATTTTTCCTCTCCTTCTCTTAGTTAATTTTCAAAATCCTTCTTGAGGTCTTCCATGGCCTGTTTATATTTTTCTTGGAGGCTTTGGATGCAGGAGTTTTGACTTTGTTGTCTTCTTCTGCTTCTATATTTTGATCCTTTTTATCCCCCAAAAGAGAATCTATAGTTTTATTGAACTTATTCTCTTTGCTCATCTTGCCAGCCAATTACTTGAGTTTTGAGTTTCTTGCCACAGTAGAACTCTGCTTCCATAGTGGAGAATGCTATTTCCCCAGTTTCGGGGGTCTTGCCAAGCTCTCATCAGAGCTTTTTCTAGGCACTTGCCTCACATGAAGGTGACTCCCTCTCCACAGCCCCAACAAGCTCTGCCATGCTAGCACTCCTCACCCAGGGAACACCACTTAAGACAGTGACCTAGATCAAAGCAGGGCAAAGCAGGAGAATCCTACCTCAATTTCAGCAGAGACATTCCTCCAAATGACCTCTAGCTGGTCATTTGGTCTCTTCTATGTTATGTAGGCCTGGAGTTGGAAGCAGCTTCAGCGGTAGCAGTTTCAGCCACCACCTCCTCCACAGCCCCAGGGCCAGTGGCCATATTGTGTTCTTCTCTCACTCAGTCCCAACAGAGTTCTCCACTGTCCTTTTCTTTTCTCTTTGGCATTTATGAGTTGAGGAGTCTGGAAACTGCCACTGCTGCCAGTGATTCACTCTCCTGAAGTCTGCTCTGGCCAGTCAGTGCTGCTGGTATGGGCCCACATGGCTCATGAAGGATTGTGCTCCACTCCTAGCTCAGTGCAACAGGCACCTCCTGTCAGCCTGCTAGGCTGCCTTCAGCTGGTGATTTGTTTCTCTCTGTCACTTTGTGGCTTCTGTAGCACTAAAATTTGTTTAGAGTAATTTTTTACAGGTATTGGACGTGGTTGGAGCTGGGGCTCCAGCAAATTCCTCCTTTTATTCCACCATCTTGACTCTTTCCCAAGTGTGTATTTTGATCTTCTTTGTGATCATACTAAATTTCTATAGTCAGATTTCTGTGGTCCAATTTTTGCTAATTTTCCCAGACTATTGCTTACTTTTAACTCTTTGTTTTAAATATGGCTCTACTACCAGGACAGAGGGCACACTGTTACAGGCTTTGCGGGTTTCCTGTGGCTATTTTCAGAGATAGTTCTAGAGGCCAATGCACTTTCAGTTCTTCCAAGGTGGTATAATCTAAGGAGAGGTGTTTAGTGATCTCTTGGTATGTGCTCTGGTCTGTGAGTGACTACAAGCATTCTTCTCTGCCATGGAATTGTGAGGAGAGTCCCAGCTCATTGCAATCATAAACTTGACTACAGTCACAAGCTGTGTGCTAGTTCTTCACCTTGACCTGGGATTCTAGAAGCACATATTACCACTGCTAATTTACTGACTCAAAAGGCCTTTTCCTGGTTTGCTGGGGCCTGGTCTACACTGGTGCAGTTTATACTGGACTGAGCTCCACTCATCCAGGTGGCTAAGACCTTTCCTGATGACTTTCCACTGTTGCCGCTGATTCAGTTACCAGGGAGTCTCACTCCTGGAATATTGGGGCCCAGTCTGTGATGCCATGGTTTATGATGGATTATACTCCTCTCTTACCCTGGAGCAACAAACATTTCCTGTCTATCTTCTAAGTTGTCTCAAGTTGCAAAATTGTTTTGCTCCATCTTTTTGCGGTTTCTCTCACTACAGAATTTGTTTAGAGTCATTATTTAAAAGTATTTGAAGACATTTGTGGGAGACGTCAGGGGAGTCCCTTCTTTTATTCTGCTATCTTGGTTCTGCCTCCTGTCATTGACTTCTAGATGACATATGACTAGTAATGGAATCTGGGAGAAAGATTATTCACATTTTAATCATTTTCCTTTTAAAATTCCATGTTGCTAGGGGTGGAGCCAAGATGGCAGTGTAGAAGCAGGAAAACTCCACAGCTCCCCCTATAAACAGCTCAAATACCTACAAAATATGACTCTAAACAAATTTTAGAGCTCCAGCATCCACAAAAGTACAGACAAACAAATTTCCTGCTGAAGGCAGCCCAGCAGGCAGGACATGAAGCATTCATTGCAGTGTGCTGGGAGCTGAAACTGGCTGGGCCAGTTTGCCGTGGCTTGGGCTCGGGGTGGCCAGGACTAGCTGCAACTGGAGCATTCGGGAGAGCGGATCACTGGCAGTTGTGGCAGTTTCCAGAATTATCAACCCATAAGAAACAAGGACTAAGTGAAAGGTCAGTGGAACTCGGCTAAATTTGGGGGAGAAAAGCCAGTCTGGCTATCTGCCCCCAGGGCAAGAAAGCAGCAGAAGCGGTGGCCCTCCTGTGGCTGCTTCAGAGCTTGTGGCTTGCATATAGCAGGGAGGCCATGTGATCATTCAGAGGCTAATTGCTCTTGCCTTAAGCTGCCTGAGTCAGGATTGAGGTCTTGGGTGGTGGTCCTGAGGTATGTGAACAGTGAGCCAAAGCTGGTGGGGGCCAAAGAGACTGTGGCTTCCTAATAGCTCCAACAGCTGCAAAAACCACAGCAATTTGGGACAAAGCTCTCTCCTCTGAAAGCAGAGTTCCACAGAGCTAAAAAGTCAAGTAATTGACAGGCAACATGAGCAGGCAAGGGAAGCAAAGTAAGAACAGCAATCCAACTTTAGATTCCTTTTTTGGGGACAAAAAGGATCAAAGCATGGAATAGGAGGAAGACAATACAGTCACAACTCCCTCACTAAAAGCTTCCAAGAAAAATGTAGACTGCTTACATGCCATAGAGGAGCTAAAGAAGGATTTTGAAAACCAAATAACAGAAGTGGAGGAAAAGTTGGGGAGAGAAATGAGAATGATGCAAGAAAATCATGAGAAGAGATTCAACAACCTGAATGAAGAAAATAAAATCTTAAAAAATAGATGAACTCAAATGGCAAAAGAGGCCCAAAAAAACCAAGGAGGAGAATGAGAGGAGACAGGAAGAGAAAGAATGGGGTTAATCATCTCATATAGAAGAGGCAAAGGATAACTGTTACAATGGAAGAGAAGAACAGAAAGGCAAAAGGGAATGGGTCAACCTTACTCTCATTGAATTTGGCTTAGGGAAGGAATGACATACACTCTGAATTGGTTATCTTTGCCCTACAGGAGAGTAGGGGGGAAGGGGATGAGAGAGGGGAGGATAGAGGTGAGGGCAGGTTGGGGGGGAGGGTTGTTAGAAGCACACACTTCTGTAAAGTGACAAGGACAAAGTAGAGAGTAGAACAAGTTGGGAGCAGAATAGGAAGGAGGGAAATATAGTCAGTCTTTCACAATATGTCCATTGTGGAGATGTTCTGTGCATATACACATGTACGGCCTGTATTGAATTGCTTGTCTTTCCAATAGGGGTGGGTCACAAGGAAGGAAGGGAAAGAATCTAGAATTTAAAGTTCTAAAATCAAATGTTAAATATATATATGTATATGTATTTTTATCATTGTTATTATTTACATGAAACTGGGAAATAAGATATACAGGCCCTGGTATAGGGAGATCCATCTTGCCCTACTGGAAAGTCAGAGGGGTGATGGGGGAGGATATAGGACAGAGCAGATTGGGGGAGGGCGTATACAGTGGGTTCCCTGTTTTGGGGTGTTGGATAGGGGAAACATGGGGTGAAATTTTGTAACTCTAAATCTTATGGAAATGATTGATGTAAACTAAAAATAAACAAAAGTTTAAAATGAAATAAAATAAAATTCCATGTTGCTTTCCAGAATCATTGCACCAATTTCTAGCTCCTTAATCAGTTCATGAGTATGTCTATCTTTTAACAACTATTTTAAGACTGAACATTAATTTTCTCATTTTTGCCAATCTTCTTTAAAGAGGTAAAACTTTCAAGATCATTTTGTTTGTGTTTTATCTTTATTAGGGATTTGGTTGATCCATCTATGTGATTGGTAATAGTTGGTAACTTCCTTTGCTATAATTTTTTTTTCATAATTTTGAGCATTCATCCTATTGTTATCCTTTCTTAGAAAGGTATTCTAATGAAAGTGTAACTTACATTCAAGTAATTCTTTCATTTCCCTTCTCATATTATCAGAATTTTCTTTTTTTTCTTATAGTATTGTAAAATCAGAACTATAGAAAGATGGAGAAGCAAGTGCTTAGTTTCACACTTAGGATCTACTAGGGTGCCATGATATAGGATTTTCCATGAGATACGTATTTTTTTCTCTATAAAATAAGTCATGTTGGCCTCAATCTATGCCTGTGCTATTGCCATATATATTTGTGTCTACAGCCTAGACTACAAGGGTCATGTTGAATTATATTGTAGACCTTAGCTTATTCTAGAGAGATTAACACTGCTATCTTCCTTTTCTTTGCTTCCTCACTGCATCTAAAAGGCAAAATAATCAGTTTAAAATGAGCTTTTAATTTTTTTTTGTCTACCTGAACCACTTTAAATTAATTCAGTTGAATTCTTACCCTATTATAGAAATATTTTCACTCTCAGGGATTTCTTCTCCATTTTCTTATTCTTGGTCACTTTGTTGACATAAAACTGCTATGTGTTCCCACAAGGTAGTATATAAATATATGTTATTTAACAATCTCTGTAACAGATAGGATAACCATTAGTCCTACTTCTAGCAAAAACAATGTTTCCCAACCCTATTTTTATAACAACTCAAGTAGCATATTTCACATGTGTATACATCCATGCATGCAAAAGCACTCAATAATTTAATACGTTCAATTAAAAAATATTGGCTAAAGAGCATTTCTGAGTTGGAGGAGTTCCCATAAAATTAAATCAGTGATAGAATTTCAGCTCAAAAAATGTAAACACTGAAGTTGGAAGATTTGTGACAATAGTAAAATTAGGAAAGAACTTAGGAAAGAACCTCAGTGTCTTGTACCTTATCATGCCAGGTGACGTTCAGAATCTTCCTAGGAGAATTCATCGTTTGAAATTTTTTTGTACTTATCCTTGACTCTTTCTGTATTCTTCTCAACCCCAAAATCAAGTCTGTGTGATGAAATTGAATTAGGTCAATTCACTTGGCAGCTTTAACTGTTACTTAGAGAAAGGGATTGCAAGTTTTCTAGGACAGAAATGTAAGGGTTCCCTGACCTTTACATATACAAAACTATGCTCCAGTGAAGGAGAAGCAACCTTAGAAAAACTGTCTCAAACATGCAGCATGGCATGATCTATAACACTTAAGTCATTGCTGACCTATTCCCTATTGGTCTTGCTTATAATATGCTAGAGTCACTGGAAACCTATGTATATAGTTGTAGACATGTTAGATATAGGTTGCTAATTTTCCCTCTATTGTGTAAATTCCCCACCAGAACCCAAAAGAAGACATACTCAGGGAAAAAAATGCCTTCTGAGACCCCCAGACAACCCAAATTATAACATTCTATTTAAAGAGGAAGTCCAAGACAGACATTTAATCATTTCCCACATTAGCTGTGTTTCTCTGGACTTGATCATTTTCTCTAGAAACTTATCATCTTGCAAAATCATATTAACTCTTAAATTCCTATCTTATCAGCATCCACTACCCATTGAATACTTTTCTCCCTCTGAATGGAGAGGGTAGAGAATGGATGTTGTAGAACTGTTCCTAGATCCTCCATTTAAGGAGGGATGCCAGGATAACCATGTTATAATTTGTCATGAGTCAGCAGGACTTCATCATGTTTCCATTTTATTTAACCCATACTCTCCAGTTTCTCTTTATGTGTTGCCTTCCCCCACTGGGTAGTGAATTCCTCATGGGGAGGAAATGTTTTGTTCTAGTTGTGGTTGTTCTTATTGTTTTGCCTTTCTTTGTATCACCAGAAGTAAGCGAAGTGGTTGACAAATAGTTGATTGGCTGTTGCCCTTAATCATTGAAAAGGATGCGAATGAAATCCCAATGTTGGGGTCAAGGTTTAGTGTGTCTGACTATGACTGATAAGATCACTATGAACTTAGAAGGCACTAACACAGGTAGGGTACTAATAGTCTATATGAAGATTGGTAGTATAGATGTGTCTAAATTTGTACATCTTCCATTTCTTTTGAACTACTGCAGTTCTGCTTTGCTCATAGAGTACCTAATTTGAGCATGTAATACTGGGTAATTCTTTGTCAGTGTCTCCTATGTTTCAAAATGGATTCCAAAGTTCTTCAGAGAGACCTTGAGAGTGTCATTGTACTGCTTCTTTCTGACCTTCATGGGAGCACTTGTCTTGAGTTTTCTGTATATTTTAGGAATATGTACTTTGGCATTTGAACAGTATGGTCAGTCAATTAGTATTATGTTCTGTTGCAGCAGAGTTTGAATGTTTGGCAGTTCAGCTTAGGAAAGAACCTCAGCGTCTTATACCTTATCATGCCAGGTGACCTTCAGAATCTTCCTAGGAGAATTCAAATGCAAGTGATTCAGTTTCTTGGCATGGCACCAGTACTGTCCAGATTTCATAGGTATACAACAAGGAGGTCAGCACAACTACTCTGTTGACTTTCAGTTTGGTAGGCTGTCTAATGCCTCTTCTCTACCATGCTTTTCTTAGGAACCTCCAAACACTGAGCTCTCCCTAGCAATGCATGCATCAACCTCATTATGTATGTGTACTTGGCTAGAAAGTATGCTGCAAAGTTTAGTGAACTTATCTACAGAATTGAAAATTTCTTCATTTCCTCTAACAAATGGTTTTAAATATGGATGATATAGTGCTGGCTGGTGGAGAACCTCTGTTTTCCTGATGTTAATTGTTAGACCAAAATTAGTACAGAGAGCAGAGAATCAGTCTGTACTTTGTTGCATCTCACCCTCAGACATATTATTGAGGTCATTAAAAATGTTTACTGACTGTCACTTTCTTCATGAAAAGGTTCTACTTGACTCCTTTTCTTCCCTTTGCTTTATGTGCCTCTGCATCTTATAAGAGCTTTTCTAAAGATCAAGAAGAAAACTGCTGCTTTTCTACCATTTAAATATTCTGGCTGCATGCAGCTTGACAAATGTTAAAATACATTATTGAAGGGATAACTTGTGAGTAAACTAAGAGGCAAAACACTAAGAACACTAGGAGCCAGCATCAATTTCTCAAAAACAGGTCTGAAAAATCTAGCCTCATTTCCTTTTTCAAAAAGTTTTCAAGCCGAGTAGATCAAAGGAATATTTTAAAGTAACACGAAAAATAATGATGCTAATAATTAACATTGATCTATTTTTATTTTATAAGTAAATACACAAATTTTATATTTTAATTTTGCTATCTCACAGCATACTTGGATGTCAGCAAACCATTTGGGTTTTCCTGCTGTTCTTGTAGTCAAAGTAGAAACATAAGGACTCAATGATCCCACAGTTAGTGTGACTCCAGAATGGCTTATTGAATATGTCCAATGAGTGATGATTAACCATTTAGTGTCACCTAGAAGAAATACTTCTTGGGTTATTTCAGGGATTTTTCCCTGAACTTTTTGCCATTGAACATTTTTAATCAATAACTTGGACAAAAACATAGACATCAGTTTTTTTTTTAATTTGTAGATGACAAAATAATCAAAGGAATAGCTACCACAATTATTGAGAGATTTGAAGATTCTAAAGGAAGAAAATAGGTAAAATTATGAACCAAATCTAATAAGGTTATATTTAAGAGAGTTTAAAGTTCTTATCTTTAATTGACTAAAGTAGTAGACAAAAACAAGGAAACAAACAGAAAAGATTACACACCAATTCATATGAAAAAGACTGAAAAAGTTTAGTGGAATGAAATTTCAATGCAAGTAATCATCTTGAAGGTCTGTGTAAAGAATCCATTCTGATTGACTACATATGTATTCCCTTTAAAATAAATTATTTGCCTTGCAAAAAAATGAGTTAGCGTAGCTCTGTAGAGATCTTCAAAGAAAAATTGGCTAATTGTATTTAGAAATTGGTAATACTGCAGAACTTATGACTACTATCCAAATATGGATTGACTTGCATGGCACTTTATATTCCTAATGAATATAATGTTCTCTTATTTTGTAAGTGTGCATGCCATTGCACTCACTTGGAACACTGGCCATATATGCTCTTGCTTTGATAATGCATCTACATTCCCTCTTTCCCAAATGATTAACCAAGGAAAATACAGCTTATCTCACTTGTACCAAGGTATTACTTATATTTCAAAGAAAGAAAGACAGAAGGAAAGAACAAAAGGAAAGAAGGAACATAGTTAGAAAGGAAGGAATGAGCGGAGGGAGAGAGGGAAGAAAGTAGAAAGAAAAGAAGGAAGAAAGGAGAAACAAAGAAACAAAGAAAGAATATTTGTTGTACATAAGTAGCCATGTCAAGCATGTTTGCACAGCATGGTATAATCTGTAATCTTTGCCACAAATTATTTTTAAAAAAAGCTTGTAGTTTTATGTTTTAATTCAGTCATACAAACGTTACTAATATTAACATTTATCGGTAGAAAGCAGGGTATTTTGTAGTGTTAATAAAGAAAGATAAATAGAAAACTAAATTAAATATAACACCAAAGACTATTCTTCCCCAAGCAAATGATAAAAGGAGATGAACAGGTACTTCTCAAAAGAATTGTGCCATATTAACAACCACATGAAATGATTTTCTGAACCTCTAATGATAAGAGGAATGCATATCAAAACATCCTTGTGGTTTTTCTTCAAATCCAGCAAATTGACAATAATGGCAAAAGATGAAATTGTCAATGATGTAGACTCTATAGGAAGAGGAGACATGCTTATGTTATAAAGAATATACTGTTAGTAGTACAAATGTACCTTGTCTAACAAAGTTAAGACCTTATATGAAAGTAGGTGTGCTACCAGTTCCAGTTTGTGCAATAAACTGAATAATTAACTATGAAAGGAGACTTTATATCTTCATCAAATATTCTATCTCATAATCTTGTCGGTGTTATTTTAAAATAATACAAAATCTGTCTTGATTATCTAGAAGCCCTTATCATCCTTGATTGAGCAGTTTCTGGAAAATAAAATAGGGAATTAACAAAGATGTTTTCAGGCCAACTAAGATTTAAAAGCATAAATGGTTATAATATATTCCATCAAATGACATAATTTAGCTTGCTTGAAATCCCAGCTAAGAAGCCTTTCACAATCCCTCTTAATTCTAGTTCTTTTTCTGTTATATGTGTATGTATGTATGTATCCTGTCTGTATATATTTGATTGCATGTTGTCTCTTCCATTAGATTGTGGGCTTCTTTTGCTTTACCTTGTATTAGAGCCTAGCAGAGTATCTGACACATAGAAGATACTTAATAAATATTTACTGCTTGAATGAATAATTTACTTTTTAAATACTTCTTTCTCCAATGATGCAACAAACAAAAGTCACAATACACTAGTATTTACAATATTTTTAAAATTACCAACATTCTCGTCTGGGGGGGGGGGGGTGGAGCCAAGATGGTGGAGTAAAATCAGATACTTGATTTAACTCTCCCCCAAACTCCTAAACATACCTGTAAAAATTTACTGTAAACAAATTCTAGAGTGGCAGAACATAGAAAATGACAGTGAAACAAATTTCTGGCCCATGACAACCAGGAAGGTTGACAGGAAAAGCCGTGCTCCAGCAAACCTAAAGCAGTCCTCAGGGACTGGATCACTGACAACTGCTGTAGTTTCCATTCTTTTCAACCCCCATACACCAAAGACAATGTTGAAGGTCAGTAGGAAAGGTCAATTGAACCTGAGTGAGAAAGGAGCACAGTCTGACTCAAACATTAGGGCAGCCACTGTGGCTGTTCCCCTAGGTCTGGTCCACAGTTGGTGAAGGAATTCAGCTGCTGATCAGAGGGTAAGGGCAGTAGTGTCTTTTCTGTCACTGAAACATGAATCTCTTGCTTTGCCTGTGCTTGGATCTCAGTCAGATACTTGGGTGGCAGTGCTGGGTGAGAAGGAGCGCTGGCATGGAGGAAATTATGGCAGTAGTGGAGAGGGAATCCTCACAATTCAAGGCAGAGAAGAGTGCTTGTGGGCACTCATATGCAAGACCACAGAACAGCAGAGGAGTAAACACTTTTCCTTTGATCATACCCCCTTGGAAGAACTGAAAATTTGCTAGTTCCTAAACGTATCTCAGAAAATAGCTGAACAAAACCTGTGAAGCTTGGCACCATACACCCTCCACACTGGAAGCAGAGTCCCAACTTAACAAAGAGTTAATATGTCAAGTAATTGGCAGAGAAAATGAGCATACAGGGGAAAAAGCTCAGACTATAGAATGTTTGGTGACAAAGACAAAATATATAACCAGAAGAAGACAACAAAGTCAAACTTCCAACATCCAAAACTTCCAAGAAACATACAGTTGGTCTCAGGCCATAGAAGGGCTCAAAAAGGACCTTGAAAGCCAAGTAAGAGAAACAGAGGAAAAATTGTGAAGAGAAATCAGAGTGATGCTAGAAAATCATGAAAAGTGAGTCCAACAGTTTGCTAAAGGAGACCCCTCCCATCCTGCACACAAAAAAAGAAATATTGAAGAAATTAAGACCTTAAAAACAGACTAGGCAAAATGGCAAAAGAGGTCCAAAAACTCAGTGAAGAGAAGAATCCCTTAAAAACCAGAATTAGCCAAAAGAAAAAGCAGGTCCAAAAGCTCACAGAAGAAAAAAATTCTTAAAAATTAGAATGGAGCAAATGGAAACTAATGACTCTACAAGAAATCAAGAAATTATAAAACAGAGCCAAAAAATGAAAGAAATAGAAGACAATGTGAAATATCTCATTGGAAGAACCGTTGACCTGGAAAATAGATCCAGAAGAGATAATTTCAAAATTAGCAGACTACTTGAAAGCCATGATCAAAAAAGAGGCTTGACATCATCTTTCAAGAAATTATCAAGGAAAACTGTCCTGAAATTTTGACCAAAATGTAAAATAGAAACTGAAAGAATCCACCAATCAACTCCTAAAAGATATCCCAGGTAGAAGCACCAACTTGGCATTAACTCCAGCTCCAACTATTTCCAATACATGTAAAAAAAAATGACTTTAAACAAATTTTAGAGCTACGTAAACCACAAAGTGACAGAGAGAAACAAATCTACCACTGAAGGCAGCCTGGCAGGTTGACAGGGTCTATCACACTAAGCTGGGAGCCAATGCGCAGTCCTGCCAGAGGCATGTGGCTCTTGCCCCAGGGTGGCCCCAACCAGCAGCAGCTAGAGGAGATTTTAGGAGAGTGAATCATCAGCAGTTGTGGCAGTCTCCAGACTTCTCAACCCAGAAATGCCAAAGAGAAATGTCAATAAAGAACTCTGTTGGAACAGGGCGGGACAGAAGAGCATGGTCCAGTCCCTGCCCCTAGGGTGAGAAGTGGCAGAGATGCTGTTTTTGGAGCTGCTTCCACATGGCTGGCTCCAGAGCTCCTGCCCTACAGATCATAGAGCAAGTGACAATTAAGGGGGTAATCATTCTAGCTTTAATCTGCTTTAATCTACATCACAGTCTTGGATGGGGGGTGGTCCTGGGGTTTGTGGCCAGTGTGCTAGACCTTGTGGTAGCTGTAGAGATGGCTTCATTCTAATAGCTCTGGCAGCTGCAAAATCCACAGCTATTTAGGACAAAGCTCTCTCCATTCTGGAAACAGATTTCTACCATGGCAAAGACCTCAAAAGTAAAGTAATTGACTGGCAAGAAGAGCAAGCAGAGGAAATGCATTCAGACTACACATTCCTTTCTCTGGGGACAAAAAGCATCAAAGCATGGAATGAGAGGAAGACAACGAAGTCAGAACTCCTACATCAAAAGCTTTCAAGAAAAATATGAAGTGGTTACAGGCCATGGAGGAACTCAAGAAGGATTTTGAAAATCAAGTAAGAGAAGTGGAGGAAAAATTGGGAAGAGAAATGAGAACAATGCAAGAAAATAATGAAAAGGGAGTCAACAGTCTGCTAAAGGAGACCCCAAGAAATTCTGAAGAAAATAGTACCTTAAAAATAGACTAACTCAAATGGCAAAAGAGGCCCCAAAAGCTAGTGAGGAGAAAAATGCCTTAAAAAGCTAAGTTGCCCAGATGGAAAAGGAATTTCAAAAACTCATTGAAGAGAATAATTCCTTCAAAATTAGATTGTAGCAAATGGAAGCTAATGACTTTATGAGACATCAAGATAGTATATAATAGATCCAAACAAATGAAAAAATAGAAGGCAATGTGAAATATCTCATTGGACAATCACTGAACTGGAAAACAGGTCCAGAAGAGATAATTTAAAAATTATTGGACTACCTGAAAGCCATGATCAAAAATAAAAGAGCCTAGACACCATATTTCAGGAAATTATCAAGCAAAACTGTCCTGATATTCTAGAACCAGAGGCCAAAATATAAACTGAAAGACTTCACTGATTGCCTCTTGCAAAAGATCCCCAAAAGAAACTTCCCAGGAATATGGTAGCCAAATTCCAGAGTTCCCAGGTCAAGGAGAAAATACTGGAAGCAGTCAGGAAAAACAATTTGAGTATTGTGGAAACACAATCAGTATAACACAAGACCTAGCAGTTTCTACATCAGGTGATAAAAGGGATTGGAATATGATATCCCAAAGGTCAGAGGAGATAGGATTAAAACCAAGAATCACCTACCGAGTAAAACTGAGTATAATGCTTCAGGGGAAAATATGGCCATTCAATGAAATAGAAGATATTCAAGCATTCTTGATGAAAAATCCTGAGCTGAACAGAAAATCTGACTTTCAAATACAAGAAGCAAGAGAAGCATGAGAAAGTAAACAGGAAAAAGAAATTATAAGGAACTTATTAAAGTGGAACTACTGACATTCCTGGGTGGAAAAACAATAATTTTAACTCATGAGACTTTTCTCAATATGAGGAGTGTTGAAGTGAATATATGTGTGTGTATGTATATGCGTATACACACATACACACATAGGTATGTATTGGAGGGTGTATATAAACATATATTTGAGAGTGAGTGTGGACATATTACGTACATGTATACATAGACAGAGGCACAGGATGAATTGAATAAGAAGGGATGATATTTTTAAAATAAAATTAAGAGGTGATAGAGGAATTTATTGGGAGAAGGAGGAAGGGAGAGGCAGATTAGGGTAAATTATCTCATATAAAAGAGACAAGAGAAATCTGTTACAATGGAGGGCAAGAGCAAGAACGTGAAAGGGAATGGGACAACCTTACTCATTGAATTTTCCTTAAGGAGAGAATAACTCACACACTCAATAGGGTATCTTATACTAAGTGAAAATAGGGGGAAAGAGTATAAGAGAGGGAATGATAGAAGGGAGGGAAGATTGGTGGAGAGGGTAGTCAGAAGCAAACACTTTTGAAAAGGGATAGAGTTAAAGGAGGAATTAGAATAAGTAGGGGATGGGATATGATGGAGGGAAATATAGTTAGTCTTTCACATTATAACTACTATGAAAATGTTTTGTGTAACTACACATGTACAACCTATATTGAATTGCTTATCTTCCCAGTGTGGGCAGGTGAAGAGGCAAGAAGAGAAAAAATCTGGAACTCAAAGTTTAAAAACAATTTTTTTAAAAATTGATTTTTACATGCAACTAGGAAATAAGATATATGGGCATCAGAGTATAGAAATCCATCTTACACTACTAGCAATTGGGACATGTATGTGTGTGTGGGGGAGGATATTTTAACAGTAATGAGATTTGAAATTCCTTTTGTAATGTTAAACTAAGAGGTACTACTTAGCACTTAGTTCAGATTAAGCCTCAGTTGAAGAAGCAGAAGGTATGAACTCTGTTTCCTGGTGCTTGAGATAACAGGATGGGGTTGGCTGAAACCAGAAGCTAATTCTTTGTGTATATAAGAAAAGCCCCAGAGAGGCACAGTAAGAATTTCCTGAGAATTTCTGGTGGCAGAGCTTCTTCTGAACAGGAGCCTAGGAGGCCAGGAGGCCAGGAGCCCAGAAGGCCATGAGCCCAGAAGCCCAGGAGAAGACTGAGGAAGCATGACCAGGATGCTGAGACTGTGTTTGTTTGTGGCTTAGTTGAGCCTTGAATTCTCAGGAACAGAAATTGCAAAGGATTTGAGATGGACTAGACCCTGTGAACTCCAGCGTGAAGCAAGACCTACCTAGAGTGCTGGACAAGGGACTGGGAGCTGTCTGCCACTGAACTCAGGTGAATCCAGTTTGGTGAATCCAGGAAGAATCTGGGTCCATGGAAGGGGATCCAGGGAATCTGAGAACTGGCCTCAAGTCAAGATGAAGCAAAGACCTCTCCTTGGGTATTGAATGCTGTGATGAAATTGTGGCATACTAGTGACCTAGAGGTGGAGGGTTTGTGTATTTTTTTTTAAGATTGTACTTATTGATTAATGATACTTAGTAACTGATTGAGTTAAGCTAGTTGGCCCATGAGTGGAAGACTGACTATTGTACTCTGAGATGACTGAATGACTGAGTAAGCAGGCAAATCTCCTTAGGAATACAGGATGATTGTTCTTTGTTCTAAATGTTGTGACCACTTTGGTGAAAACTATGTGGCCATTTTAATGATAAGCTGTTGTGAACACTATATTGTGATTTTCTGTAATAAGTTGTAATATTGTGAATACTGTACCTTGATATTTTGAGAATGCTTTGCTTTGATTTGTTATGGATTACAGTGTTCACTATACTGTGTAATGAGAACCTTAAAAGCTGTTCACAGTAGCATTCTTCTGGAAAGTCGCTCATGCAGCTTTATCTTACATGTATAAAAGAGAACAGATCAGAGTAAGGGCTAATCAGTAGTCTTGCTATGTTGGGGTGGAAAAGATGGGAAGAAAATGTGCAACTCCACATCTTGTGGAAATGAATGTTGCAAACTAAAAATAAATAAATAAATTAGAAATTTTAAAAAAGAAAGTAAAAAAAAAAGAGAAGATACCAAAAGGAAAAGTCCTAAGAATATTGTAGACAAATTCTAGAGTTCCCCAGTCAAGGAGAAAATATTGCAAGCAGTCAGAAAGAAACAATTCATTTATTGTGGAAATTCAATAAGGATGGCACAGGATTTAGCAGTTTCTACATTAAGGGATCAGAGGGCTTGAAATATGATATTCTAGAGGAGGAAGGAGGTAGGATTAAAGTCAATAATCACTTACCCAGCAAAACTGAGTATAATCCTTTAGGGGGAAATGGGCATTCAATGAAATGGGGGACTTTCAAGCCTTCTTGATGAAAAGATCAGAGCTGAATGGAAAAGTTGACTTTCAAATACAAGAAGCAAGAGAAGCATGGAATGGTAAATTGGAAGGGGAAACCACAAGGGTCTTCTTAAAATTGAGCTGTTTACATTCCTACAGAGAAAGATGATATTTATTTGTGACTCCTGAGACATTTCTCAGTTTTAGGGTAGTTGGATGAAATTATATGTGTGTGTATATGTATATGTATATGTATATGTATATGTATATGTATATGTATATGTATATAGGTATA
>CM053580.1:168765447-168780913 GCA_028627135.1 Pseudochirops cupreus | reverse complement strand
TTTTTCTGTTTGTTTGTAACTTCTGTTTGTATTCTCTGAAGTTCAGGGCGCTGACTTTTTCCCCTGAACTAGGTAAATGGTATTTGATTAATTAAAGTAAGATTGTTAACCCATTTTGAGTTGCTTTCCTTTAGAAAAGCAGATCTAAGAACCTGTGCTAGTAGCCACCCTGGGTGTGCTGGGGTGCTTGCTGTTACAGGGAGTGGAAAAACACTAGGGATTCATTGTCTATTTTCTTCTCTTCATTTCTGAGGAAAAGAACAGCATGACTTGAACCAATTAGAGCTGAGGGTGGTGTGGTTTTGAGGAGGGGAAGGAGGTTGTTTACCGTACTGTACTGTTCTACAGGATATTCTTTAAAATCAATTCTACTTTGTAGTTCAACAAAATGCTTCTGAAAAGAACTAAGTTATTAGATAACAATATAATAGACTTCTACAAACAGGGACATAGAATCAGAAAGGGAAAATAGAGGACCTCGATTAAATGCATTGAAAAGTGAATGCATGGTAATTTAAAATGAGATCAAATGTGGTGAAAATTTAGTTAGTACACTCAATAGATGATAAATTGGTGATTTAAAAGCCAAATTCTTCCTGCATATGTATGGGCTGTTTGACAGAAAGGTAAATGACCTTGAACTCTAAAAACATTGCTACAAACAAGAGATGAACAGTACACTCATCCTAGGCGCTCACCATGAGAAGCTTCATTTTTTAGTGTCTAGAACCATAAACTTACAGTCAGGAAGATCTACATTCAAAAATCATCTCAGATCTTTATTAGCTGTGTGACCATAGGCCATACATTTTTGTGTTTCAGTTACTCAGCTGTAAAAAGATGGAGGTAGACAGCCTCCAGTGTTCTTCTCAGCTTTATATCTATGATCTTTGATCTATCTCTGTACAGAAGCCAAATAAAAGAAGGATTACTTAGAGATGGTAAGGTTTTCCAGATATTTCTGTATTCTGAAGATATTTTGCTAATTACATAAAAGCTCAACTTACTGAAGGATCTAATCAATGATATCCATAGACACTGAAATGAAATAATAGCTAAGTGATCCACAAATCCATTCAGGAAAAAAAAATGATAGAATAAGTACAACTTTCCACAGATATCTGACATCCACTTTGATATATAGGAAATTTAATTTGTTGAAGCAAAGATTTATTTTAGGACCAATACCGTCAATAGCTGGAGCCAAAATTTATAGGAGAAAAAGAGCAGATTAGACTGAATTGACAATGTTGTACAGTAATTTCAAGGATCCCAAGGTTCTCTGTGACACAAAATCTCACCTTTCAGTATTAATGATTTTCATAATGCTTTATGATCATGAATAATGGAACTCCACAATCTTTGAAAAATAAAAATGATGATAACCTAAAAGGTAAGGGAGATACATAGTGGATGTAAGTAGACTGATGCATATTGTGAACAGAGGCTCTAGGGAGAAAGTTGGATAAAATATATTATAAAGGGCATAGAGCAGCCATGCAGTCAGAGGTAGGGAAAAGAAGTGGAAAAAAAAGCAGATACTTTACCTCTAAAAGTTGCTTTGTATTCTTTAAAAAGAGGAAAATAAATTGAGGAGGATTTATAGGAAGACATGAATAAAAATCACACAAGATTAGAGGGCCTGGGTAAGTTAAATCTTTACTCTTGAAGAGAATGCCCATGTTGGTAAGATCACAGAACTACTAAAATATTGAAGTTAAACATTTCATATAAGAAGAGAAAGAAATGTCCTCCAGCATACTGGATGAATTTTCTTAGCAAAAATGGTACTATTTACAATTTCCATGGGAGAAGGCTGTGTCTTTTAATGGCTTGCCTTTCTTCTTTTTATAACTGCCTGTTCATATTCTTTAGGCAACTATCTAAAGCAGAATGTGAGGTTTTTTTTGTTCTTATATGAGTATAACGACTTCATATATATATCTCAGATGTTAGAAATTTCTAAGAAACTCTGCTGCAACTTTCCCCTCACTCCTTAGTTGTTTAACTCTGCACTTTCACTAATTTTTTTTTGTACAAAAGTTTTTGACTTCATGGAATGAAAATTATGAATTTTCATTTCCTATGATACTCAAAATACCTTTTCTGTACAAGAACTCTTCTCCTGACCATATTTGTTGAAGGCATTTATTTCCTTGCTCCTCTAATTTGAATATGATGCCATATTTTTCTAAGTCATGTATGTCTTATAATTATTGCTGAATATGGTTGTTATCTTCTGTTCTCAAAGAGGACCAAAATGACATTATTATGTTGGAATCAAGGTAGAGTGTGTCTGCCTGTGCCTGATCAGAATAATATAAGTTTGGAAGGCACTACCACTGATTGGGCACAAATAATCTATATTTAAATCTATATTTAATCTATATCTAAATTTGCATTGAGCTACTGCAATCCTGCTTCCCTCATAGAGTGCTGCACCTTTTTTGATGCAGGCAGAATATATTGGGCAATCCTTTGCCAGTATCTCTTGTATCTCACAATTGATTTCATAGTTCTTCAGAGTGACCTTGTATGGCTTCTTTTTACCTCCACATGAGCATTTATCTTGTGTGAGTTCTTTTTAAAAAAGTGTTTTAGATAAACATATGTTTGGCATTCAAGCAACGTGTCCTACCAGGCCATTGGGGTTGCACTCTACACAGTAGGGTTTGAATGCTTGGGAGTTTAGTTCAAGAAATGACTTCAGTGTCCGGTACATTATTATGCAAGGTGATCTTCAGAATCTTCCTAAGACATTTAAAATGAAAGTGATTCAGTTTCCTGATATTTGATTGGTATACAATCTTGATTTCATGGACATATAAAAATGAGATCAGCACAACAGCACAACCTTTAGTTTGGCAGGCAGTCAAATACTTCTTTTCTCCCACACTTTCTTTCAGAGCCTCCCAAACAAAGCTCTGTCTCAGGAGCCTTGCAAATACTGAGCTATCTCTGGCAATGAATGCATCAACTTTGTCATCTTTGTGTACATACCTAGAAAGTATACTGCCAAGGTAAGTGAACTTATCCACAGCATTGAATAGTTTTTCATTTTCTGTAATCAGTGGTTCCACAATGAAGAGTTGCTGGCTAATAAACATGAGGAATAGATTTAGATGTGGTGAGGCACTCAGAGATGGAATGACAGAAGGTTACGATCAATAGAGAAATGTCTGAGCTTTTAATGAAGAATTTGAAACTCTTGTGTAAAATGAGAACATGTTTCTGACCATTTCACTGTGTAGCTAAGCTAGAGTGAAGTTGAAAGTAATGGGATTTAAGGAGACTGAGTAATTGAGAGATTAAGGACTGGAGATTATTCATAGAGATTTTGAAATCATCTGGTATCAGAGCAAAAATTGGGTAGAAGAGAAAGATGATGAACTAGGTAGCCGAATTGTCGAAGACTGAGGAAGAAGGATCTTGGGGGTAGTACACAATAACCACATAAGATGGTTTAAATTTTTAAACTTAATTTTTAAAAATTAGATATAATGATGTTTAAAATTATTTTTATTGCACAGTAGCAAGAAAGGTAGAGACTGAAAATGACAGTAAAGGAAAAGAAGTATTCAAACTTCCTCTCCAGGACACGTATGTCTAGAGTGTATGGCAGTCCAGCCAGTGCTGAAGAAGATGACCAGGGATGTAGTCTTTGTAGGGGAAGCTAGACTTCCTCTTCTGCAGCATAATTTAATTCTTCTGTCAAGCCAAGTTTAAAAAAATAATTTATTAAGCATTTATTTTGTGTCAGAAACTGTGATAAGTACTGTGGATAAAAAGAGAGGCAAAATCATTTCCCCTATTCTCAAGCAATTTACATTCTGATAGGGAAGGTAACATGTAAACAACCAGACAGATAAAAATATATGTATATATACCAAGTAGAGGGAAAGGACTCTGAAGGAGGAAAGTTTTAACATCAGAGATTTGAGATAAATCTTGAACAATTCAGAGAAACTAAGAGGCAAAAGGCAAAGCCCCACGGCAGGAAATGGAGTGTTCTGCCTGAGCAACTGCAGGTTGTCCAGTGTTGCTGGCACTTAAATTAAAGTACAATAAATAGAGTGAGGGAAAACTGGAAAGACTGGAAGAGAGGGGGCAGTTTATAAGGGCCTTTAAATGTCAGACATTAGATTTAACATTTGATCCTCTACATAATAGATAGTCATCAGAATTCATTGAGCTTAGAGATTAATTATTTAGACCTAGACTTTAGAAAAAGCACCTTGGCAGTTGAGTGGAGGATGAATTGGAGTGGAGAGAGACTTGAAACTGTTAAACTAGTTAGAAGGCTATTACAACATGGTGAAAAGGCTATTATAATATTTCTCTGAATGAAATGGTAAAGTAAGTTGGGCCACAAATCCAGGCATAGAAAGTCATCTAGAAAGAAATCACATCATATGCAATGTTCTAGAAAGGAAAAATTAAGGTAATGTGAAAGTTTTTGGTACCTTTTCTTCTCTTATGGATGCCAAAGTGGGATAATGAGGATTATTTTGGTTATTCAACAATGTAATTTAAAGCTATGTAAAGAATTCAGGTCTTCAATAGAGGCAGGATGATTTAGTAGTCTCTCTCAAAAGAATGTATAATTCTTGCAATCAATGACTGGTGAATTTTTTTTTCCCCCGTCTATCCCCAACACTTAGCACAGTGCTTGGAATATAGTAAACATGTGATAAATGCTTGTTGGCTAACTGACTAAACACTTAAATTTTGTTAGATAATCTCATGGTGAGAGGTTAGTTTAATAATTGTATAGAAATTATTTCTTCCTACTGCCTTTATGTGGGGAATTAGACATAAATCTACAAATCTTTCAGAACATTTTCACCATGGTCAAGTGGGAATTTCAATATCAGGATGGATGTCTAAATGAAAGAAATGGAAGCTTATAGTGCAAAGCTGTTTTTTACTACATAGCCATAATCACCTGGAAGGGGAATATTATGGAAGTATCTTGGAATTCACTTGCCTATGAGGAATTTTCCACATCTGTTTTAGCCTTTGCTTGAAAGCAGGCTTAAAAAAGTAACAAACATTAATATACTTTCAAAACTATTATTATTTGGGCAAAGGCTTTTATGGTGACAAAGGAGAGATTTGTAGTTCTCTATAATCAGTCATATGTGTGTGTGTGTGTGCATATGTATGTATATATGTATGTATGTTTGAATGTATGTATGTATTCCAAACTCAGTAGGAACAAGAATGAATCAATGCAGAGTAATTTTGAAGCAAAGTAGAATGATGAGCACCCAGGTTTAAAAACTGAAACATGAGTGATGGATGCATTATTTTGTCAGTTCTAATGACTTCTCTTAAGCAATACATCTGAAGATTTTAGATAATGAAATAAAAGGCATCTCATGGAACTACCTAATCCCAACTCAGTGACCTTTAATTATCATTTTATACTTTTATACATTCGGGAGGAGCATTAAGGAAGGCTACTTCAGTGTTTGTTATCTGTACACTGGGAATAGACTTGGTCTGGAGGTCTCCACTTGATTATTGTAATTCCCACACAAACAATAGCATGGGGAGAGGAAAATGCCAGCTAATCGTCTATCGTTGAGCATTGGGGTCTGCTTGGCAGAGGGGAAAGATAATATAGTCAGGGGATTCAGCTAATTTGCATATTATTCGTTTAAGAGGTACTCTGTCCCTCCATCAAATCAGTATTCTATGAGTGGTATGAAAGGGAAAAAACATATTAAACACTTGGTGATTTTCCCTTTCAATGACCAGAGCTGAAATGAAGTGGGGTCCATCATCAGAAGAGACAGTAGACAGCTTCCTGTGATGGAAGTAAATGATTTTCTCTAAAATAGACAAAGGATAGGCCAAGTACCTTTTATACCACTACCATTAATCCCAAACAGGGAGGATATTAATGTTTGGGGTAGAAGCTTGACCTGATCTTTTGAGATAGATCCTCAAAGTATAAAGCTATATTGGAATTTCACAGGGGACTTTTCATACTGACATGATGACTTGAGGCAGTGGTAAGATATTCATCCTAGGCCAGTGATGGGGCATATTTCTAGGCCCAGGCATAGGCAACACCCTTGTCTGCATGACCAGATTATTTATACACCCAGTGACAATATTAAAGTAGTCAATGGTAGCCCATCAAAGAAGATGTAAGGCGAATGGCATTAACTTTATCATTTCAGAAAGACAGGGAAGTATTTCGGTGCCAGTGGGTATCTACACAATGAATATAAATTAATATCAAGTCATTAAAACCTCACCAAAAATCACCTCCCTAGATTGATTTATCAGCAAGCTATTTGAGGCTTGGGCAAGAAGAAATGTCCAAGACTCTGTGATGTAGGAAACAATGGACAACAGACCTATAACCAGGCCTAGTGATATTTTCTGTGATATATTTTCCCACCTGCATCCATTATGGATGTCTAAGACTTCCTATCATCTGTAAACTAGGCATGGGAAAAGCCTTGGTAGGGGGGCCAGAGAAGGAAGTCAGAAAAGGAGAGCCCTGTGTAAAAATGGGAACCTTATTTTTCCTTTCACCTTTAGGCAAAAGATGAGCCAGAAAAAGACCAGCCAAGTTCTGAAAGCCTTCTGATGCCCCTGAGGTCCTACCAATACTACTTCTACTTAATAATGTGGAACTGCTGAACATAGTTAAATTTATTAGAGGTTGAGTCAAAAGCAATGCATTATGTAAAGGGAATATCAGGGTGCGTAGTGAGATCATGTCTCCAGGAGGAGCTTAAATATATCAGTCCACCATTACCAGCTATGAGCTGGCATTCAGAATTGGAACAATTTAGTAGCCATTTAGAGTATTGTCCTTGACTAGAAGGCACAAAGACACTTTTTGTTCTACCTGATGAGGTTTACCAGAACCTCCAGGCTGCATTGTGTTCATTATGAGTACCTAGAATGTTATGGGATTATTGGAGAGAAAGCAGCATGGATTTTCTGCCTGTATAATTTCAATAGCCTATTTCTCTTGAGCTTGTTATGGGCAATACTGATTGACTTAAAGGAATTTTTCCTATGCAGACTGGCATCACTACTGTGGTGGCTGAAAATGTCAAGATCCCAAAGCTGCTATCAATGTTCCTTGGATTAAAGTATTGAGAGAAATCTTTGTGGGAAGTTAGTGAAAGTGCCCAGGTGAAGGAGGCTTGTTTATTCATAGCTCTGGGAATGATAAAGAGAGCATTTCTTGTATCAGTCACCCCATACGAATTGCCCAGGGATTGGACTGACTAGCTTAATGAAGGAAAAAAAAAACTGAAAGGAACTAAAGCAAGAGAATTAGAAACTACAGAATTAAGCTTCCTGTAATTAAGGGTCGTTCCTTGGGTAGTGTCATTTATTCATACCAGCTATACCAACACTAAATGCCAAGATGGGGGGGGTGGTGGTGGAGATAATCCCCTCTTTTATCCACGTGGAAACAGTGAAAGAGCTTTCCTTATGCCAGATTCAGAATGAGAGCTGATGAGTCTGCCAAGGAAGGAGCTCTACTATTTCATACTTTGCATACTCCGCAAGAAGGAGGGAAAAAGTGACATGAATCTGTCTATGCATCAGAAGCAAAAAAAAAAATGTACCTGCAAAGTTTGAGAAAAAAGGGGACACACATATACTGTATAAGTGTGTGTGTGCATGTGTACAAAATGTATAACAGATCATTTTATACTGGTGTTAAACCTGAAAACTGCAGTAGTCCCATAAATTGAAACATGACTGAGTATCTCGGTATATGAATGTGATGAAATATTATGGTGCTGTAAGAAATGATGAAGATGGTGTTTTCAGAATAATCTGTGAAAACTTGTGCAAACTGATACAAAGTATATTGAATAGAGCCAAAATAATTTTAGAATAACAATATTTCAAAGAGAAACACAGCATTGAAAGACTTGGGAATTCTGATCAACACAGTGAACAAAACCAATTATGAAGGACTCATGATGAAATTTATCCACCTCCAGATAGAGAGCTGATGAGCTCAGAGTACCAACTGAAGCATGTTTCTCTTCCCTTTCCTTCCTTTCTTACCTTGCTTTCTCCTTCCTCTTTCCTTCTTCCCTTTCTTCTTTTCCTTCCCTTCTTTCTGGCTTCTTTCCTCTTTTCCTCCCTCCCCCCTGCCTTTTGCCATTCTTCTTCCCTTCCCTTCTTTTTTTTCTTCCTCCCTCCTTTCCTCCTCTTTCTTTCTTCCTTCTTCTTTCCTTTTCTTCCCTATTTTTGCTTCCCTCTCTCCTTTGCTCTCTTCCTTTTTCCTTTTCCTTCT
Source organism: Pseudochirops cupreus (assembly GCA_028627135.1). Classification (NCBI taxonomy): domain Eukaryota; kingdom Metazoa; phylum Chordata; class Mammalia; order Diprotodontia; family Pseudocheiridae; genus Pseudochirops; species Pseudochirops cupreus. The sequence continues at coordinate 168,772,623 of CM053580.1, read as the reverse complement.
CCCTCCCTCCCTTCCTTTGTTTTGCTCAACCATTTGTGTTTGTAATTTTTTTGTGTCTTCTCAATGTATGAGGAAGGGAGAAGTGAGGGGAAAAGGATGAGATGGAAACTAAAGTAAAATAAAATTGAAATAAAAATAATTAATTAACAAGGAAACCTGGAATAATATGGTTTTCCCTAACTCAGGATTTAAGCAAAGCAGAGAAAATCTCATCAAATTTTAATTCATATTTTAAATAAATTTTAATAAATTCCCTAGTGAAAAAACTAAATGTTTTCTCTTCTTTTCTTTAGAAAGGGAGCTAAAATGAAAACATCCTTTCTGGTTTATCTATTCATTTTACTGTTAAGGGTAGGTTTTTATTTTTCCCTTTGTGGTTATCTCAAGTGTATCCTGTATACATCCTGTTTCCACATCATTCTTTGCATGTTGTTTCCCAATTTCACTCTGAAGTTCTTGAGAATATTGTGTTTGCCTTTTTTATTTTTGTACCCTCAGTATTTAGTACAGTGACTAGTACTTAGTAGGAACTTAATCAATGATCATTAACTTGACTTTTTCTTCCTAGAATAAGTGCACTCTATCTATTCTTTTGGTGTCTTTGGAGTGAATATCCACCACGCCTCAAAATACACTTCCTCCTTACCTCTCCTACATAGAATCACTCTTTTCCTTCAAGATTCATTTCAAATGCTGCCTTCTCCATCTAGAAATCTTAACATCTTTGTGTCATTGACCCATTAGAAAATCTGGAGAAATCTATAGATAAAATATAATGTCAAAGGTTGTAAAGGAAATCAGTTATATTGAAATACAATTATTCCAGTATGCTTTAGGTATTTACCTACATAAAACTTTCCTTGTTGTTCCTAATTGCTAGTGCCCTTATTCCCTAACTACATTGTATTTAAAACATTTGAAAGTATTATTTATTCTCTCTGTACTTATTCTTCAAATAATTGTGTACATATATAGTGTATATAAGGTCAGTCTTCAACTTTGTCATGGCAAAGTTCCTAGGAAATGGTAAAAAATGCAAATGTTGATACATTGGATCTATGGAGAAAGGGAGGTTATGTTCTAACCACTACCAAAAATTGCAGTCTTTCAGTAGATGTTGCTTAAAATACACTTTTCTGCATATAATTCTTTATAATAACACATTAATTCTGATATGTTCTTTTCCTAACACAGTAATCATGAAATAATCCAGAAAATGCAATGTACCCCCCCAAATTGGTAACATGTAAAACATTATTATGCTAGAAATTTCCTAGGATTCTGTGATAAAAATATTAAGTATTAATAAACATTTTGTTTTGAGTAAAGAGCATTTAGAACCAGAGTCTATTTTGTATCATAAACTCTTAATTACCTTAGTTAATCTACCCTAAAGGGATGTGCTTTAATAACACACACAAAGAAGACCACCTAAATTATAGCCCTTTAACTTATTGTGAATTGATAACCTAAAAGATGTAGGTTCAGCAAGCAGTATATTCTTGTTATACTAATTTAACCAAACTGAATGTACATAGACAGCTATTCATTCCTTTTATATATTCTTAGACTAACAATTTGAATAATTCTTAATAAAATAGATTTTAAATCATAGTCGTTGTTCATACTGGCATATTGTGATAAATCTTGTATAGCAAATAACTCCTGTATAGCAAATAAAATTACTAAAACTAAATTTTTTCCCCCTGAATCTTGCCTTCCACTGTGTCAGATGGTGGTGTGAGGACATTGTACTCCATATTATACTGATGTAAATCTCTCTGCCTTGACTGCCCTCTGCAAACCAAGGGAGAGGTTCCTGGGACTTTAGTCACTGCTTTAGGAACATGACAATACTGGAAAGGTTTCTAATTAGTCCACATCACTGACTTTGCACACTTGGACTTGGAACTCAAAGCTTTACTTGTACTATGTTTTCTGGGAATATTTGTGACATAGAACTTGAGTTTTAAAAGCAGACAATGAAATTATGCCACAAAGGCATGGGTAGTTCTTTACAAACAATATGGTGAGCAAGACCAGTGAAACACCTAGCAGACTACTAGCAGCTTGACAAATTCGCTTGTGTTGCATCTCTATTTTTTTCTCTACTATGCATAGCCACGAAATGTGCATAGTTGTCAATGTTAAAGTAAAAATGACGTTACTAATAAAAATCACTTGAATGCTTGAAATTGTGAAAATTAAATGTGTAAAAGTTGAGGATTTACTATAGATGCATACATACATAAATATGTATACTTGTCTCTCCAATTAGAACTGGTTAGAAGGTAAATTCTCTAATAATAAAGATTATTTTGTTTTGGGGAAACTAAGGACTGGCTAATGTGCCTATTCCCTGTCAACATGTGAAGAGTGCCTGGGAAGAGTGCCTGCTTCCCGGATAGCTATGATGAAACTTAATGGTGGCACCTTAATGAGACTTTGGAACATGCATAGAAATTCCTGGTTTGTCAAAAAGAAAACTAAAATAAACATGTGTTGAACATAAGCCTCTGCTGCCAGTCTCTGGTTGTAGAACCAGAACTGCATATAAATTCAAAGGGTTTTACTTGTCCTCTTCCTCCACTGTCTTGGTTGGACTGTGTCTCTTGGTTTGACTCCTCCCTGACAGCATCTAATGAGAAACAATGCTATAAAGGGAGAGTCTTTGCACATTTACCCCATACTGGACTGGCATGTGGTCCCTCAGAAGATGAGGACTTAATTATAAGTTTTGTCACTTTTGTAATAGAATATGATCACCTAGCTCCATTAGGTAGTTGTTTTCTTACCTGTAGAATGAATAAGATATTTTGCTATTCCTCTTAGACAGTGCTACATCTCTGCATTTACTATCCCTTATATACTTCTTGTTCTCCCACCTCCCCTTCTCCTCTTGGAGTCCCTGACTTCCTGTAAGATTGTGCAACTTATTCTTTATATGACATACACATATATTTGTGTGTATGTACATATATGTCTATAATGTACTGATTTATGCACATTCTCTCTCCCTTGATAAAATGTAAACTGGAAGGAAAGGACTGTTTAATTTCTTTTATTTTTTTGGATCATAGGCACATAGATTTAGAGCCTAAGGAATATAAGGACCCAACCCCCTCGTTTTACATATGTAGAAACTGAGACTTAGAAAGATGTAGTCATAAGCCCAAGGTCACAGAGCTAATGAATGACAGAGGCGTAATTCAAATCCAGTTCTTCCTGATGAGTCAGCACTCAATCCGCTATACAGCATCTTTCTATAGCTACTGTCTAGCACAATGCCTGATAGATAGTAGAAGCTTAAAAGATGTTTGCTGATTGATAGATTGATTAGGAAATATGCAATCTAAGCTCTCATCCAGAATTACTTATCACAGATAAGCTCTGCTTAAAGCTCCTCATCATGGATGGCATTTTACTAATTGCCTTGGGCTCTGCAGCAGCCACTCTTTAGAGAAATTCAAGGTAAAAACCAAAAGAACTGGTCTAATAATCAGCACTGGAAAAGCCAAGACTATGAAATGCAGCTAGTAGATGGGTAGGTTACTAAAACATACATACATTTCTCTATGTACATATGTATATTTTATTTATATACACATGTGTGTGTGTTTATATATATAAATATATATAAATATATGTATATATAATATGTGTGTGTATCTGCTACAAATTAATGATGAGTTGAACCTGAATTCAGTTGAAGGAGGAGATAGAACATAATTGCATTTGGAAAGACCTTGAAATGATTTCAATGTGCTTGCTGTTACAAAAACTTATATAATTAACCCCAATATTCACCTGTTGATGTTACATGATTAGATTGGGGGAGAACCTTTAAAATTGCATTCATAAAGCAGTTGCTGAAGTAGATAAAAAGTTCGACTTGAATCAGAAAGAACTATTCAAATCCTGCTTTAGATAATAATGAACTTTGTGGCCTTAAGCAAATCATTTATGCACGTGATTTCACTGGTTTGCCTTGGTTTCTTCAATTGGAAAATAAGGCTATTAATTACACCTGCTCCCAAGGCTATTCTGAAGATTAAAGGATGTTTTAAAAAAGAAAGAGGAAAAATCCTCCGTATTTTGGTTTACCTACGTATATGTTCTTTTCAAGATCTAAAAATAGCCACAGCAAGATTCTTTTTTTTTATCATCTGCATACTTTTAAACAACTACTGTGTTGGTAATAATGTTCTTGGAATAGCAGACTATTTGCAAAATCTTGCTTTTTATCTTCTCAGATTTTCATCCAGAAAACCCTCATTGTATGTGTAGATTACTTTCATAAGTTTTTTTTTTTTGAAACAGTGAAGTAGAAATGTGGTTTGATAGTTATTAGGAATGGTGGAACTCTGACTGTATACTCTGCATCATTTTTTAAATAATGTTTGGTTTAATAATGTCAGCAGTTTCAAATATCTGAAAAATCAGTTCTTCCATAAAGCATCACCATCATACATGTCCCCTTTGTATACTTGATTTGATCAAACTGCAATTTGTCTTCCTTAGATCCATTTTGGCTTCCTCATACTTCAGGGATGAAATATAAAGTTAGGGAAAAAATTTAAAAGATAATAAAGAAATTTAAAATTATGGTTAAAGGCTATCAAGCAAACTTCTTCCCTTATGAATTGCAATCTCTTTTCCACCTTCAAGCTATAGGAAATTGATCTACATATCCACTATGGCAATTTATTTGTGGTTAACTCACCACAAAACTTTCAAAGCAATACCTAGTTCCATAATGCTGTAAAAACATTACTCATGTCCTCACAGCCAAACGATGTAATTACATTCAGGTAGACATGTAATATTAAAATACAACTTACTTTAAGAATGCAGCTGTGACTAATTAGTTTATTCAGTTGCTGAATAGATATTTAGTATCACTATAAGAATAGGGAATAGAAACTGGACCTATGATTATATTACCGTAAGAAACTCTCTGGTGAAGAAACTCCTGCTACCAACGGAGGTTAACATGTTTGCAATTTATAGATTTAAAAGAGCTGCCTAGAACACTGAAAGGTAAAATGATTTATCCAGGCTCACAAAGACAGAAGAGGGCTTTAAAACCAGTCATCATAGCTTCAAAGAACTTTCTAGACACTACAACATGCTACTTCTCTGCCTACTGGAGGCCCTGTTAAAGATACAAAATGTAGATTACATGGTCCAAACAATTGCACAGCTTTCAGTCTAGCAATGTCTATGTACCTTGATTATATTTGAGACTCTAATTCCCAGTATTCAAAAAAAAATGAATATCTTGTCACTTAATTACATAATAAAGCATTTTCTAATTATGATTGTGACCGTTAAGACTTTTGGGTCTCATGAAACTAAGACATGTCACTTTGAGATATAAAACATGGCCATAATATCATTTTTGTGTTACTATAATGAGCTTGCTTTCAGTTAATCTCTGAATTTGATGACATGAAAAAACATATAGTTGAAAATAAAATGACTGCCATATATTTAAAGTGAAACACCTAATTTGTACTACTTCAAGGTCATTCTTAAGAGTCAGTTGATTATCCTGGACTGATCTATTTTAAGTAGCAATTAAATATATTCTGAAAGTGATTGTATATTCATTTTTCTTTTCATTACTTTTTAACAGATTTTATAGCTATCACAAAACATTTTACCAATATATGCATATTAAAGTCCATAGATTATTTTGATGGCATATCTTATAATCCAGGAAGGATATTTCATGACCCATTTCCATTTAACTGACCTTATTCTTATAATATGATAAGTGACTCATTATCAATTTGGAAGGCCTGAGATTTTACCATTCTAAAAAGAATGCTTGGAGCTAAAATAAATAGAGAAGGGTACTTAAAAGCTACAGGAAAAGGAGAAAACAACAGCACTGCTTATTAAACTTATTAACCTGAAATAGTTGTTAGTTTATATTCCCACTAGGAATTCATCAACAGGATATCATCATGGGTATTTGAAAATGAAAATTTTGGTTAAAAAGCCATTATGTTATTTTACAATGTCACACTAATTTAGTTGGGGAAACTGATTGTTTGGGCTTAAAAAGCCTTAAACAAGTATAGCAAATGGTTGTTAACCATTTTAAGCTTCAGTAAAATTCTACTTTTTTCCTTCACTGAGTCATAGAGAGGGCCATGCATTTACAAATGAAATTCATGATAATGAATTCTATCAATTGAAAAGGACTTAAAATATAGACCTTCCAACACACTCTGTGTCTACAATCTGTGGACCAGCCTAGTGTAATTCAGAGATTTGTAGTGCCTGAAGCTCCTGTCATTCCTTCCTTCCTTCCTTCATAAAAACTCACTAGCCTAGCCAAATTTAGAGAGGCCCCAAACCAGAGTTTTGAAGCATGCTGACGTTTGGGGACATGTCAATACATGAAGTCTGCTCACCAAGTCATGACAGATCTGCATCATAGAAGGCAATGTCCACAATAATATAATCATGAATACTTGGTTTACTGAAAGAATTATGACTTGACTAAGAAGTTTTGTATATATTATGTCATGATTCTATAATTTCTTTTTAAATATAGTTGGCTATAGGAAGTATGAAGAGAAGCTTTGTGTTAGAATTCTCCTTTTGATATTTTCTACTTGTGTGACCATGGTCAATTTACTAGCTCTCTCTGTGTATCAGTTTTTTCATCAACAAATTGTTCATAAAAATGCCATTAGAAGAGCTCCTTTCACCTACCTCTAGTCCATCCGAATTTATCCCACAACGTCTGGCAAAGTCATGCCACTTCATATTTTTTCAATAACTGTGATATTGAATCTATGGCTGAACAAAATAAAATTTTTCTTCTGAAACCATTCTACCTTCTGTTTCATTGCCTTCTCTCTCTGCCTCCCTCCCTTCCTCCAACCCCCCCCCCCCAACCCTGCAGTGTCCCACCCTCTTTACACTATTCTCCCTGGAACTCCCTCTATATAATGAATACACTTTCCAACATTTTAGAGTTCTTGATCTTGTGCTTCTTCCATCTTTTGTGATTTATTATATATGGCTCCCTTATAACTCCAGATGACATTGCATCTCTGTTCATCATTTATAGTAAATATTAACTGTACCTTTTCTCTTTAAGATTGTATGTATAAATACACACATGCATATAAAATAAAGATTTAATATTTATATGAA
>CM053580.1:168749169-168764947 GCA_028627135.1 Pseudochirops cupreus | reverse complement strand
ACATAGCAATGGCTCATTATAACAAATGACTGTTTCAAAGTCATAGAATAAATTGTTCTTCCAGCTCGAGTAACTTTACTCTGGAAATGTAAATGCAAGTCTTTCTATGTTTCTTTGAAATCAAATGTTTACTAATTTCTTATAGAAAAATAATATTTTATAACATTCATATATCACAATTTAATCAGGCATTCTTCATTTGATGGATATCATTTTTTGTTTCCAGTTTATGAGGGGCTTTATCTATCTATCTATCTATCCATTAACTTATTAATTTGCAACAACAAAAACTGCCAGTATAAATATTTTTGAACACATAAGACATTTTCGTCTTTCTCTAATCACTTTTGAATATAGGCCTAGCAGCTGTATACCTGGATCAAAAGTCATATATTCTTCATTAAATTTTTGTGTGTAATTCCAAACTGCTTTCCACAATTATTTTCCCCTTTCACATTGTCCATGGGAAGTTGATACCTGAGATAATTGGGAAGATTTTTAAAAAGAGTTCTTAACCTTCTTTTATAAGTTTAAGTCAATGGGATTGAAGGAACTTGATCTTGTTCTGCGTGATAGTATAGTTAGATTGATTCGAAAGTGATTGAATGACTTCACCCAAAGACTAGTGATTTTTGGTTTCATGACATCTTAAAGAAATATTTCTAGGGGGAATGGTACAAAGAACCATGAAGTACTTTTATTTTCCTGTTATTGTCATTTAATTTAACAGTAATGTAGATAAAGAAGTAAATTTCAGAAAGACAAAAATTGTTCACTTGCACCTTTGTATTCCTAGCATAGTTGCCATGTATACAGCAATGGCTCATTATGTACATTTCACTTTTTTTGAAGTTGAATTGAAGTAATGAAGACATGGATGTGATGAGTTCCAATTTGTAGATGACATGAAGCTGGAAAAAAATAGCTAACATGTAGGGTGAGAGGGGTAGGCTTCAAAATTGCCTCAACAGGCTAACAGGATGGTATAAATCTAATACATTTAAGTATAAGAGTGATAAATGTAGATTTCTAAAAGTCCACAAGTACAATATTGGAAAGATACAAGCTGATAGTTCCTGTGAAAATGACCAAATCAGTAGCATGACATGGCAGCTAAAACTACTCTTGCTGTCTTGGACTGCATTATAATAGCAGACACAATGAGGTTTATGCTTTTTCCAGGTCAGGGTAAATCTGTAATAATGGACCCAGTCCTATGTGCTACATTTTATGAAGGATATTAGCAAACTAGATCAAGTTCCAAGGAGGATGACCAGGATAATGAAATTACTGGAGATTATGACATACAAAATTGATTGGAAAACAAAACAAAACAAAAAGTCCTGGAAATATCCAGTCTTGAGTAGAGGAATCTTAAAGAAGACATAGTTTTCTATTAACATCAATGATCACCAGCATTTACATTGCTCTTAAGGTTTTCATTATATTTTATATATGTGATTTTATTAGATCCCAATAATCACATCGTTGCAGGTGCTATTAGAATTCCAATTTAACAGAGTAGTATTTTCCCCCCTTTGGCAGAGAGGGTAAGTGACTTGTCACACAACTAGTTAAGTGTCAGAGGCAGGATTCTAATTCAGGCCTTCCTGACTCCAGGTCCAGTGCAATGTGACTGCTTATTATTTGAAACAATATGATGGGAAGAAGAAGTGTGTCTTTTTTTTTCTTTAGTTCTAAAGGGTCAATTAGACATTTAGAAGTTGGAGAAGCAAAATTCAGAGGGAAAAAAGCCCTTCTAACATCTGTAGCTCTCCAAAAGTAGAATATGATTCCTTAGAAAGTTGAAGGTTCCCCTTCCCTGCAGAGGGCTATATGACTTTTTTCTGGTGACTGGAGAAGGAAAATGTAGAATGGAGTAACTACTTGCATGGGGTACTTAAGTGGTATTAGTGGATAGAGCTTCAGCCCTGGAGTAAGAAAGGCCTGAATTCAAATCTGGCCTTAGACATTTATTAGCTGTGTGAACCTAGGGAAGCCACTTAACACTACTTGCCTCAGTTCCTCTCTGTAAAATGAACTAGAAAAGAAAATGGCAAATGAATATAGTTTTTTTGTAAGAAAACCCCAAATGGAGTCACAAAGAGTTGGACATGACTGAAACTACTGAACAAGTGTGGACTGGCATCCGTTCTTTAATTTATAGTCTTAGAAAGTTGATGAACAAGCTTAAAGGTTAAATAGAGAAAGCAGAATCAGGATAATATTATGAAGTTATTAAAATAAAATAATACTGAAGAGAATCTGAATTCAGATTCAATACAATAACCAAGGTAGGTTCTGGGTGATATATAAAAGAATATGCTTTCTTCTTCTGAATAGAAAAACTTGGGAAACTTTAAATTAAGAGAGTGCATACAGTCAAGCATTGACACTATGTTGATTGATTTTGTGCAGTAGACAATATGCAGGTGTATATATAGGTAATATAGGGATATCTAAGGTATATAGGTATGTGTATAATAGGTGTGTGCATGTATATATGTATGTGTGTATATATATGTATATATATACATGGGTTATATAAGTATAGGTATATATAAGTTAGCCACAATTCAGATTTTATTTTTCCGACAATAATGTGCATTAAATTTACATTTATTGTAGTAAATGCATATAAATAAAATTATGTATTTGTACTCTTCTTTTAATTTAAAAAGAAACTTCTGGAATGAAAACTTCTTTTAAAACAATCTAGGTATTCTGAAAGCTCTTGAAAAATTACACACTTTCATATTCTCAAATATTATTAAGTCTGACTGATCAAAATAAATGCAGCAAAGCAAAAAAAAAAGGGGGGAGAGACCAACATAAATAAGGCGAAAAGAGGAGGAGAGATATGTTTATGCCCCTCAAACATTGTTGTTTTATTCATTTTTTTTACCTAGATGGTTAATCATCAATTAGATAAGCCTAAATCACATGTTTATACAATTAAAAGACAGATCATTCTTCCATTCTCATTTCCTTCAGTTTTCTTCAGCCATATAGTGCCCTCATGTGTTTAAGTTTGAACTTAAAATTATAACCTTTGTATTATATATCTGACCATCAGTTCCATAAGGTTTGTAAACATGAAAATACCAGTGAACCCATTCTCCAGTTGTCAAAGTGAAATTACATTTTTCCTTGAAATAATTCCCTGATAATTGGATAGAAAGCTGCAGAAATGTTTCTGTAAATACATATATGCATACATACAGACACTCAAAACCACACACTCATACCTATATAGAAACATATATAGCTGTGTATATTTATATGTGATCCAATATATATGTATGTTATACATATATGTACATATATTTATGTATTTTATCTATACCTCCACACACATAGAAAACATTTGGGAGCTATTAACATAAAAGTCATATAAACATAAAAACATAAAGTCATTTAAAACTTAAAGGAGTAAGACATTGGTGAAAGTGAGTGCATATTTGAATGTTGTTGCATATAAAACATCCATTTACTCACCTATTAAGCATCTAACTAATAAACTAATCCATCAACAAGCATTTATTAAGTATTCACTATATGTTAGGGATTATGCTAAGTGAACAAGCAGCTTTTATCAGATTATTTAGTATATGCCAGTCATTGTGCTATACATTGTAGAGAATCTTAAAGTGAAGAAACTGTTCTTTCTAAGTAGACTTATAGTCTTGTAAGAAATTCTGGTTTAGTGGAAAGGGAACTACATTGGGAACGAAGAAGTTTGCTTTCTTATTTCGATTCTGCTATTTCTATGAGACTTTGGACTAGTCAATTAAACTTTGTGGCCCTCACCTTATCTATCATTAGACTGAGTCATCTCATTGACCCTTTCCAGTTCTAAAGTTTGATGACTCCCATTGTAACAAAAAGGCACAAAACAGTAGGGCGATTTTAGTGTTGTCCACTCTAAGTGATATAAATTCAATAGAGATGAATTCTTGCTGGGGAACAGAATGGTTACAGATAGTATTTCAAGAGGTTAGACAAAAAAAAAATAATTCCCAGTATAAACAGTAGAACAAGACTTCAACCTGTTTTTATAGGTGTAGGAATATTTAATATAGAATTTTATACTTTGAGATTTTACAAAAAAACAGTGTAATAAAATGTACAAATCTGTCACAGGAAACCACAGGAAAAAGGGAAGAACTAACTTTAGGGCTTGGTTTTCTCAGTCACTTTTCATTAGAAGTCCAGAATTATCTTGGATCATTATATTGCTGAGAATAGTTGAGTCATTCACAGTTGATCATTGTGCAATATTTCCATTACTGTATAGAATGTTCTCCTAGTTCTTCTCATTTCACTTTGCATCAGTTCATGTAAATCTTCTCAGATTTTTCTGAGAGCAGCTGCTCATTTCTTATAGCACAGTAGTATTTCATCACAATCATATACTACAACTTGTTCAGCCATTCCCTGATTGATGTATGTACCCTCAATTTCCATTTCTTTGCCATCATTAAAAAAATTATAAATATTTTTATACATAAACATCATTTTCCTCTTATAAAAAATATCCTTGGAATGCAGACCTAGAAGTAGTGGTCAAAGGGTATGCATGATTTTATAACTCTTTGGGCATAATTCCAAATTGTTTTCCAGATTGGCTGAATCAGCATACAACTTCAATAACAGTGCGTTAGTGTTTCAATTTTCCTATATCTACTTCAACATTTGTCATTTTCCTTTTCTGTCATATTAGCCAATTTGTTAAGAATGGTATTATAGCTCAGAGTTGTTTTAATTTGCTTTTATTTAATCAATAGTGATTTAGATCTTTAAATATATATACATATGTGTGTGTGTGTGTGTGTGTGTCTATAGAGAGCTTTAATTACTTTGAAAACTGCCTATTTATATGCTTTGTTAATGTGTAAATTGATGAATGGATCTTATTTTTTTTTTTTATAAATTTGACTCAATTCTCTATATGTTGAGTAAAGAGGTCTATATCAGAGAAACATTCTGTAATTTTTTCAGAGTTATGATTACTCCTTCCTATTTTATCCTATTTTCCCCTGTTTACCCAACTCTCTCTCCTTTCACCCTGTCTATCCTCAAAAGTGTTTTGCTTTTGCCTTTTACCTATCCCAATCTACTCTCCCTTCTATAATCCTCCCCCCCCCATCTTTTATTTCTTTCTCTTCCTACTTTCTTATAGGGTAAATTAAATTTCTATAGCAAGCTGAAAAAAAAATCTTTAAGATAATTCTGAGCAGAGAAAGTTTCTTTCATTCCCCTGCAATCTCCCACATCATTCCATTCACTGTAAAAGTTTTTCTACCTTTTATGTGAGATAATTTATCCCATTCTAAAACTCACTTTCCCATTTTCCCAGAGAATTCCTCTTTCTCACCCCTTAATTTAATTTTATTTTAGATAATCATCTCATTCTATTCAATTCACACTCATGCCCTCTGTCTGCGTACTCTTTCTAACTGTCCTACTAATTAAAAAGTTTTTGGAAGTTAAGACTGTCATTTTCCCATGTAAGAATGTAAACAGTTTAACCTTATTAAATCCTTTATTACTTCTCTATGCTGTTTACCTTTTTTATGCTTTTCTCAAATTTCTTATTTCCAAGTCAAAATTTCGGTTTTCTCATCAGGAATGTTTGAAAGCCTTGCATTTCATTGAATGTCCTTTTTATTTGTCCCTAAAGGGTTGTACTCAGGTTTTTTCTTGGGGGGGTAGATGATTCATGTTTGTAATCCTAGCTCTTTTGCTCTCTGGAATATTATATTCAAAGTCCTCTGGTTCTTTAAGGCAGAAGCTAATCTTGTGTTATCCTTTTTTGTGCTTCCATGATATGTGATTTCTTTCTTTCTGGCTGATTAAAGTATTTTCTTGTTAAACTGGGAGCTCTGGAATCTGGCTACAATATTCTGGTGTGTTTTCATTTTGCTATCTCTTTCAGAAAGAGATTATCAGTGGATTTTTGCAATGTCTATTTTACACTCTGGTTCTAGAATATCAGGCCAGTTTTCCTTGATAATTTCTTGAAAGATGATGTCTAGGCTCTTTTTTTTTTTAAATCATGGTTTTCAGATAGCCCTATAATCTTTAAATTGTCTTTCCTGGAGCTATTTCCCAGGTCTGTTGTTTTTACAACGAGATATTTTACATTTTTTCCTATTATTTCAGTCTTCTGATTTTGTTTTATTGTTTCTTGATTTTTCATAAAGTCATTAGCTTCCACGTGCCGAATTTTAATTTTTAAGGAATTATTTTCTTCAGTAAGCTTTTGTATCTCTTTTTCAATTTACCCAAATCTATCTTCTTTAGTGAATTTTTGTGTATCTTTTTACCATTTCATCAATCCTGCTTTCCAAGGCACTCTTCCCCTCGTTGGATTATTGTCCTTCTTTTACAATTTGGCCTAGTTTGTTTTTAAAGGTGTTATTTTCTTCAGTATTTTTGGTGCCTATTTTAACCAAGTTATTGACTCTTTTTTTCATGATTTTCTTGTGTCACTCTCATTTTTTTTCCTATTTTTTCCTCTACCTCTCTTACTTGCTATTTAAAATGCTATTTGAGCCCTTCCATGACCTGAGATCAATTAATAATTTTCTTTGAGGCTTTTGATATAGCAGTTTTTACTTTGCTATCTTCTGATTGTGTGTTTTGATCTTCCTTGTCACCATAGTAACTTTCTACAGTCTGTTTTTTCCTTATTCTTTGCTTATTTTTCCAGGCTACTTCTCAACTTTTAATTCTATGTTAAAGGGGACTCTGCTTCCAGATTGGAGGAATCTTTCTCATGCTTCAGATGTTTTATGCCACTGTTTTCAGAGCCAATTGTGGGCCAGTCTGTAAGTTTTCAGTCTTTCCAAACTAGTATGACCTAAGGAGAGGTGTGTTTAGTCCTCTCCTTGTCTGTGCTCTGGTGTGTGAATGACCACAAGCACACTTTTCTGCCCTTCAGCTGTAATCAGGGTCTCTGTTGTCCTGCAGCCACCAATTCTGGTATTCTAGTGTTCCTCCTAACCCCAGGCCTGCTATCTATCCTGATCAAAGCATGGGCAATGGAAAATAGTCCTTCCCCACTGACAAGAAAGGAACCCCTATAATCTTCTGACTTGTTGTCTGTCCCCCTTACTGTCTGTGGCCTGACAGCTCCAGAAGCTTCTCCTGCCATTGCTGATCCATTTCCTCCCAAAGTCTACTACTGGTTTTCTGGGGCCCAGTTTGTGCTGGAAGGACCTACGCTGAACTCAGCTTCACTATCACCTTTACTGTCAACCTTGTAAGTTGTCTTAGAATGGAAAATTATTTCATCCCATCTTTTTGTGTTTTCTACCACTCCAGAATTTGTTTTAAGGCATTATTTTAAAGGTATTTGGGAAGTCCCTGCCTTTTCTTCACCACCTTCCCAACTTTTTAGAAGACTCTGGAAGACATAAATAAGACCTTACATTGGCTTCTACCTGCAAGCATCATAGGTTACCTTAAGCCTGGTAAACTCAGAGAAATCCAGGAATAAGAGAGGAAGTGTTTGGGGGAAAGGTTTGCAGTGCCAGGAGAAAGGAGAGAGAGGGAGAGGGACACACACACACAGAGACAGCGAGACAGAGAGAGACAGAGAGACAGAGACAGAGAGACAGAGAGAGAGAGAAAAAAGAGAGAGGGGGGGAGAGGAAGAGAGAGGAAGGGAAAGAGAGGGAGAGAGAGAAAGACAGAGACAGAGAGAGATGGGGAGAGACAGAGAGAGAGAGACAGAGAGAGACAGAGAGACAGAGAGAGACAAGGAGAGGCAGAGAGAGAGAAAGAGAGAGAGAGGGAGGGAGGGAGGGAAGGAGGGAGATAGAGGGAGGGAGAAAGAGACACTTGTAGAGTTTAGATTTAGATTTTGGGCTTATGAGATGAGAGTGGGTTCTAGGGATAGTGTTTGTAATCACACCTTAATCAAATTAATCAGCTTATTCCCCCATCCCACCCACTCATGTCTTGAAAGACCTACATTTATTCATATTTTCTTGTTTATTTTTTGGTAGCAAAAGGTAGAATTGATGCTAACATTTAGGACTCAGAATAGTTTTACTATGCTTAGACCACCACCCAGTGGCAAAAAGAGTTATTTAGAAAGGCAACAATATTTTAGTCCTCTTTGCCAAGATGAAGGCTAGAATGAAACTACTGAAATCCCAATGTTATTAATTCATAGAACATAATATGTGATTGAGAGGATTGAAAGATATAACAAATCAATAATTAGCAAGTTCTTTAGTACTGAATGCTGCCAGTGGAGCTAAGTACTGACAGAAAGAAAAGGGTGAGAGGAAGAAGAAGAGGAAAAGGAAGAAAGTAGTCTTGTATAGAGGAAAGATACTGGGTCTGAAGTCAAAGAACCCAGATTTGATTCCTGACCCCTTCACTTGCTTGTGATATCTTGGGCAAGACAAAATGAATCTCTGAGACATGGCTTCCTCATGTACAAAATCAGAGTGTTGAATTGAGTGACCTTCAAGGCTCCTTACATCACTAAATCATGATCCTTTGATAAAACAGGAAGGCACTAAATAGCAAGAAGGAATAATAAAAAAAGGAAAGATTGAGTATAACTGGAGCAAAGAGAAAAGAAAGAGGTATTTTTTTTTCAGCATGTTAGACTGACCTCTCAAATTTTCTTGAATGTCAATTAGGATTTGTATGCATTTTGGACCAGAAACATAAAACACTTTTGTATATGCAATGCATATTCTGTATTAAACTCATATCTTGTGCTTAATATTTATCCCAAAATAATTGAACTCCTTGGGGCCAAAGACTGTCCTGTTTTTGCTTTTGTATCCTCGGTACCTACCACAGTGCCTAGTGGTAAATAGATACTTAAATGCCTACTGAATTGAAGTTTGTTGACTCTTTTCAGACATTTCAACCAAAAGATATAGTTTGATTTATAATAATATTTTTCATTAATGAAGAAGATACATTCCAAACACTCAGTAGACTGTCAGAAATCTTATTTTCAAAGTTAAAAAATGAAAAAGAGATGCAAAAGGATAGATTTCAGTATGGAGATTCTTGACCACTAGGCTTTCCTCAGCTGACTATTGAATGCCAATATGGCATGTTATGGAAAATTCTGGATTTGGCATAAGAAGACATGGTTTCAAATCCTGATTCTTCTGCTTACTACCTATATGGCCTTGGGCAATTCACTTAACTTCTGTGGATTTCAGCTTCTTCAACTGTAAAAAGAGAAATTTAGGCTGTATCCCCTCTAAACACCTTTCTGTCTCTTAAATCTATTACATATTTGCCTCAATTCAGTTTCCTATTGAAGAGAATATTGAGTATTGTAGCTTAGATTGTTTCTTTATCAGCAGACACATAGGCAGTATGAGCACTGGAAATCTAAGCTCTCCTCACTTGGGCTCGGAACTTTGTCCCACCTTTAGGAGGCCTGTACCTGAGAGTCATAAGTCTTTTCCTTCTCACTAGCCACATCCACCAACACAGAGCTAAGATCTGCACTTCTGGTAACAAACTCGTTAGTGAAACTAGCTTTGTTGAAAGAAACTTCACTCCAAGGTTTTTTACCTGAGGTTTCATCTAGAGACTACTATCAACTTCAGAGTGTCAACCCTTTAATGAATTAGTTGTTTGCTTACTCAGTGTGTGTGAGTTCAAGGGCCAAATCTGGTTATGTGCCTAAGTACATCCGCCTGCGCTGAGACTTGGCTTTCTGGTTGTCTAAACTGCAACTTCTCTGTGCTGATCAGAGCCCTCTCCCATGAATTGATTCACTTCCTTCACCATGTCATTTATATCTCAAATAATCCTGAATCTTAAGATGCTTTATTTACAGTTTGGCATTTTCACATACGATATGCTTTATTCTGCATAGAATATATTTTAAAACATTGAGCATTATGTGGTAAGACAAAAATCTATTTTGAATTTTCACAAGCCACAATTCAAAGAAGATTACGTACAGCTGTGAAATATTATACAGGTATCTGGAACCCTGCAAATAAATAACAAATGTCTTTTTTCCTGAAAAGAGGCATTCAGTAGATCATAAAGACATATTTAGGACCTATTGCATTTAGAAATTTGTTCTCTTGGACAGTATTGGAAACACTGTAGTCAGTAAGCAGATTTTTTTTTAATCTTTTACAAATTCACAAAATGGAACAAAGACATACATATTCTGCTATTTTTTGTTAGAAGGAGGTAAAAATACTTGATAATTGAAAACAAAATTTAAAAATAAATTTTAAAAATATTTCATTGCTATATTTCACAGGAGTCCGTACCTGTCAATTTATTAGTACCTGCGCTTTGCTCTCAGAAAACTTGCATGTAATGCCCCACTAAACCAACCTTTTGCCAGGAATCAAAGTCAAATCCAGTCTATAGTTTTCAGGCTCCGTTTTTTCTTTTGTATTGAAAACAGGCATTTTCCCTTCTGTTGTGTGGCATCCTCTCATTTTCCATATCATTTCAACATTCCTTAACAGTCACTTATCAACCACTCCTAAAACTTTTTTTTTTCCAGTAGGATGGGAAATAGTTTATCTGGACCTGATGAATTATACTTCTCAAGGTTGGCTAAATTTCTCTTACTATGTCCTTATAATTTCATTTATGTTCTATCCATTCTAATCCAAACACTATTCTCCTTGGCAAAACAATAAAGAAAACCTGAAGCAAAATAAAAGTTAAATAGTGTCAACTCCAAAAATTTGATTTAAGAAAGACAAAGTAAATTAGACCATGCACATGTTTTTATTTCTCTCAAACTGGCTTGACATCCATTGTATGGAAGTTACAGTCCAGAACTGCCCCCCCCCCCCCATGGGACCAGTCCATAACTGGCTCAATTTGTGATTTGGGGTGCAGAGTTATATGTCTTTCAAAGAGAAGCCATTCCCAAGGTGTGCCAGTCAATTCTGGTTGGTCAATACACTGGGAAGTGGGCTATGTCTTGAGTATGTGACTTAAAGTCATTTAATCCTGGTTAAGAGATAAAGGAGAATGGGGTGTCCAGTTTATATCAGATCACCTCCCTACCATGCCAGACCACTCCCCACTTGAGGTATCTAGACAGAAGGATCTGTCTTCTCCCAAGCAGCTTCCATTGCAATCTCATTATCAGTAATGTGTTTGTGAAGAATTTAAGAGCAGGAACCTGGCTGAGGGAAAGGGGAAGCTGTGTGAATCATTTTTTTCACAATAGAATTGATTTATTTCTATTATCACTATGGATGATGGGGGTGGACAATTAATTCCATTAATTAAATCAGCTCACTTCAATTAAAGTGACTGACACGATGTTATGCCCTGATAACTTCAACAGATAAGCATATCTCTGCTGCATGAAGTAATCAAAGGTTTTAGACTATTAAAAGTCCATGACTAATTTTGAATGACATTGGACAAAATCGAGTTTACTTATCCTGGGAGCCCGTAAACATCGGTTGAAGAATGTGGTCACAAATGTGCATAAACCCAATAAGCTAGTTTGTAACCAGGGACTCAAGTATCTGTCAGCACAGATTCCCTAGCCTCTTTCTTTGATCTTAGCCTCTTTTCCTCCATTCCCTCCATAGACTCTAGTCTAGAGGAAGACCTTATACAGTTTCAGTGAATGTATTTAGACTTTGCATCCCAGTCTTAGCATCATTCCTTGAATAACTGGCAAAAGTCTGAATCTGGAGGTGAGAACAGATTAAATGAAAAGAGGAAAGGTAGCTCCAGGACTTTATAACGAGTTCATTAGAAAAGCTCCACTACATATAAGGGAAGCAACTTGAGGACTCCAGGAAAAGGAATTCCAGGATCCATGCACTACACTTCGTCACATGTGCTTTTTAAACTTAATCCACATCTCCTAAAACTCTTCATGCTCTTGTTGGAGCATGTGACAGAGATTTCTGGAGGGTGTATTTTATTAACTGTAAAATAATAGCAAATACCCCTTTCTAAAAGCTAATTAGGTCTGGTTGTTTAATTGATATCAAGTGATAATCATGGAGGGAAGTTCATCAACCAGCCCATATCTCCTTTGATGCACCCACCACCCTGATGATGGCCTTCATCATCTCACATCTGGGCAACTGAAATAACCTTCTGATTGGTCTTCCCACCTGAAATCTCTCTCCACTCTAGTCCATCCTTCACTCAGCAGCCAAAGTCATCTTCATAAGTAGAGGTCCGACCATGAAAGTCCCCTAATCAATAAACTACAATGGCTACTTGTCATACATAAGATCAAATAGAAAATCTTCTGTTTCTTCCCCTGCATGTATGCTACAATCCAGGGACACTGGACTCCTTGCTAATCCTCACACAAGATTCTCAATCTCCTGACTCAGTGCATTTTCACTTGCTGTCCTCTATACTTAGAATCTCTTCCTCCTCTTGCCTGACTCCTGGCTCCCCAGCTTCCTTCAAAACTCAGTGAAAATCCTACATTGTATTAAGAAATACTTCATGGTCTTGGTTGTCCTGCCCACCATACTGGTACATGTACACTGAGATTACCTGGAATTTATCCTGTATATATCTTACATGTACATAGTTGTTTGTGCCTTGTCTCCCTCAAACAGAACGTAAGCTCCTTAAAATAAGGAGTTGTTTTTGCTTTTCTTTCTATTCCTCATATTTAGTTCAATGCCTGGAAAATATTAAGTGCATGACAAATGCTTATTGACAGCATTGAGCTGTAGCAAACAAACAAAGAAAACCTACCTTTTAGTCCTTCTTGATTAATCCTAGACACCATAGAGAGTAAAGCTACCCTCTGAGGACCCCCCTACCGATTTAAGTGGAGTTGAGTGAGTAGCCCTAGAGTATCTGATACAATTAACTATCAATTTAGAGCAGGAATCTTATCACCCCCCCCCCTTTTTAAATCTCCAATGTAACTATATCTACCCCTTAACAAATGATCTTCTTTGTCTTTAATATTGCTAACCAATGTCAGCTCCCATTAAATTTAATTGTGACTAATGCTTTTTTTACACGACAGTGACAACTTTTTGTATTTAACCTCCTTTACCTGCAATTGTTTCAATCATCTGTACATGCCTTTTTAAAAATATGTATAATTTTACTCTTCTAAATTCATTAGTTATGACAAAGATATGGTTAAAGAATTTACTATTTAAAAAAGGGAAAAGAGACATTAATGGTATTATACCTCTAGTGATTAAATAGTAATCTTAAAAAAATAAATTTTTCTTACATTTGTCAAATGCTTTACTCTTTCCCATTGTAAAGTAGTTCAGGGAAATAAAATATCTTTTATGTTGTATACAGTATTCCCAAAGAGGCTTCATTATTTGCTTTCAGACCACACCCTTTGGATAAGCCACTTTGGTTTAGTATCGCCAGGCTTCCTACTTCCAGGGAAATTGGCAACATTTTAACATTTATTCCTTGGGACCTGAAAAAATCTGCCTTAGAAAAAGCATTAATGACCCCTTTCCTCTCCCCCACAATTTACAAGAGATCTATTTCCTGATTTCTCTCATTATTCTAATATAGTCACTAACTTTAGAACAGACTAGAGAATACTAGAATAATTGGAGGAAGCACTGAATATGGAGGGAAAGAACCTGGGTTCAAATGCAAACTCTGCTGCTTACTACCTGTGTGACTTTAGGCAAGTTAATTCACTTCTCTGGGCCTCAGTTTCCTCATTTGTAAAATGATGCTTTTGTCTCTTTTTAAATTCTTTCCTAATTTTCATTTAGGGTACAATGAAGCATGGGTAAGTTCAAGTGAAAAACATCATTGATCCTGAAAAAGAGGTTATAGACAAAGAAAATCCCCAACAAAGATTTGCCCAGACATTCCTATTCAATATGCCATTTCAGTTGTGCAAGAACTTCTATAAATTCACAATTGTCTTTTGGTTCAAGATACATAGAAGATCTCTTGCATTTTTGCTTACAGAGGTTGACATATGCAATTTTTTTTAATCTGACAATGTAGAATGTAAACATATGTAGAATTTAAGTCTATATTGAGTGCTTTTGATATTTGTTTGACACCTCATTTCACTTAACTTAGAAAATCAGTTTTACTTCCCAGAATCACATTTTGGTAAGTCTTTAGAAAGGAACAGAATACGAAAGTGACACAGACTTCCTCATCAACCTCTAATACAATTTGTTAACTCAACTGGTTGAAACTTCTTCATGGGGGAGGGGGGGAGGGGATGGAACAGTTCTTTATCAAAACCAGCCAAAACAATGAATGCTACATTGCTGCTCCAAAATGCATCACATTTCTGGATCCATATCCTTGAAGTCTTCAGAAATCAATTCAGGTCCCGCTCCTTTGAATTGTTGAAGCACACATGATCTGTAGCAATCACTTAACCTTTAATATATGCTCATTACATTGTGATTAATTATTTTATGCATATGCCCTGTTATCTCAGCTAAATTTAAAAACTGTCTATCATGGGGACTATATTGTAGACTTTTTGTAACTTTATTGTATGGTACACTGCCCTATACCTTCTAGATATCCAACAAATTAATGATCATATTGTAACAGCCAGAGAATCTTCACATTGAGAGGTACTTTAATGGAGAATAAGATCCTTAAAGGACAGGGATCTTTTTTTTTCATTTTTGTCTTTGTTACCCTAATACGAGGCATGATGTTTGTCATCTTGCAGACGTTTGATAAATAAAATAATTTTCTCAGTTTTTAAGAATAATTTGTATACTTTAAGTCAAAATTATTCTTTAAAAATCTGATAGAGTCCTGCTGGACTACCCCTTCATTTGACTCTTGGAAGTTGCTTTGTTACAATTAATTTAATTTTTCAAAATCTGTATTCGGTGTTCTATTAATTTTGATATGTTTTTATTGATGAACTGCTCTTTCTTTTGTAATATCAGTTTTGCTAACACATAATAATGTATAATAGCTCACAGGGTCATAGATCTAGAAATGATCTTAGAATTTAGGCTCATTTTAAAGATGAGAGAATGAAGACCCAGGGAAATTATGTGACTTGACCAACGTTATGCATGTATTAAATAGTAGGAATTAGAACCACATATTCTTTTCCACCATTCTACAGTTTGCTAATTCTTTTTACTTCTTTGCTAACTATTATTTAATCTTATTAGTTTTAACTTTATTAATTTTGATTCCCATACCTCTTTTAAATTGGATTAGCTAAGGATTTATCGATGTTTTATCAACTGATTTATCAACTGATTTATCAATGTCTTTAAAAAAACAATACATATATTTTTTAATTTACAAGATAAATCATGTTTTTTCATAACATAGCATAAGATGATTATGCATGAAACCACGAATCTACTATGTACAACTTGCTATTCCTTTTAAATAAACAAAAACGCTATCATACTTATCATGCAAACTTCTTTTTTCCTTTTTTCTTTCCTCCCCCCCACTCCTTAGAGATGGTTACCATTAGACACAAATAAGGATGTATATCTATATCGTATCTATTTATATACATATTTACATACATACATATATACACACATGCACACATATTATTCTATACATACTTCTATTAATCAGTTCTTTCTCTAGATGAAGAGAGCATTTTTCTTCATATGTTCTTTATATTTAATTTGAGTATAATAGTCAAAATGCTTTCCTTGCTCAAAGTCATTCCTAAAACAATATGTTATTTTATGCAATGTTCTCTTGGTTCTATTCATTTCACTCTTCATTATTTCATGCAAGTCTTTCTATGCTTTTTCTAAGATTGATGAACTCATCATTTCTTTTTTTTCTTTTTTTTTTT
>CM053580.1:168701851-168744351 GCA_028627135.1 Pseudochirops cupreus | reverse complement strand
ATTTCACTGATATCCTTATAATTTTAAAAGATCTAGAAGAAGGCTACTCACATGTTAGGTAGATATTCTGTAGTGAATTTATTGAAGATCACAGTAAAAAAAAATGCCCAAGATGACAAGGAGTGGCTATATTGTGCTCTCTGTATGACTGGAAGGAATACCCTAAACTGGTGGTTCTCAGCCTTCCTAATGTCACGATCCTTTAATACAGTTCTTCATGTTGTGGTGACCCCCAAACATAAAATTATTTTCGCTGCTACTTCGTGACTGCAACATTGCTACTTTTATGAATCATTATATAAATATCTGATATACTGGATGTATTTTCATTGTTACAAATTGAACACAACCCACAGGTTGAGAACCGCTGCCCTAAACAATGAGATCTCTTACCTGGAAAGTATTGATATAATCAAATATCTTATGTTAATATCTCTCATAAATTTATGTACTAGATAAGCCTCTGATTGTTTCTACAAATGCTTATTAATTTTGATAATAGCTGTAAAGAAGAGGGGAAAGTTTTCATAAGGTTCCTTTGGAACCTGTGTACAACCTTTGGTTTGAGGATCCTATTTTAGTCTAATACATTATTCCACAAAACAAAACAAAACATGAGACCCAGACAAATAAAGTGATATGTACACATTAGTTCTGAGGTCTAATTATCTAAAGATAAGTTCATTATTAACTATGTATATATCCTTTAAAATTGATTTTTCATGAATTTTAATTAAATAATATTCACTGTAGCAGGGTCAGAAAATTTATTTGGATAATGGTTCAGGAAAAAAAAATGGTATCTGAATAATTAAGTAAAACCTTCTTTAAAGATTTAAAAAGTTTAGATGTGTTATTTAAATATTTATCTCAGTTTTTGGATACTTTCTTAGACCAGAGGTAGCAGAGCCAAAAATCTACATAAAATAGCTTTTTATTGTGTAACTCCCATTCAAAGTATGTGCTTAATTCTAATAGTCTGAGTCTCCTAACCAAACCGCCAGCCAATTTGAGGTTTCTTTTTATTACTGAGTGAAGTTTAAAAAACAAAACAAAATAAACACTTTTAAATATGGGGAAAGAAGGGGTCAGGGAAGCACTATGAAATGGAGAGAAAAAGGTCATGCTGAAATTTGGCAAGTTAGTTGTCCTAGATTAGTTTGCTTCTGGGAAAAAAAAAAAGAACACTGATAGCAGCCACAAAAATACCCGCTTATTTTGGACCCCAAAACAAGTTGAGAGATGGCCTTTCAAGAAATTCAGTTTAATCTTTTTTTTTCTTCTCATTTTGTATTCATGGTTTGTCTGTTTAGCATTTGGATTTCTGTATTTTTTTTTTCCCTGAGGGAAAGACTATCTTTGTTTAACCTAAGCAATAATAAAGTAATTTGGAATAGAGAGAAGGGAAGTGACTTTGGTAAATGTAATCAGACAACACAAACAATTTGAGCCAAATAGAATTTTAGCACACTTATAATCATTTGAAAGTCTCCATCTGAAGTCTTTAATATCCTCTGAAAACCTAATTTGTGTGTGTGTGTGTGTGTGTGTGTGTGTGTGTGTGTGTGTGTGTGATGAAATGTTAAGTACTGTATTACCCAAACCAGAATCATCCTGGAATGAAAATGCATAGATTTTTCTGCTCAGACTGACAGTAACCCCAAAACAATAATTTTTAAAATATGATATTAAAACTAGGAGCCTTAAGCAACAAAAAGGCATACACAGTAAATGGAATTTCTGAACGGCAGAGGCAATTCTACATAATTGAATGAGTATTTAATCAATGCTAAGTGGTGATGGTTGGTCCAAACACAATTTATTTTAATTCAGCAAATGTTTAGTGTGTGCCTAGTATTTGTAAGGCAGTTTTTCTTGTTGTTTTGTTTGTTTGTTTGTTTTTCTCCACTGGAAACATAAAGAGAAAAAATGAAACAAGTTCTGCCTCAACAAATTTCCATTTTATTAGAAGAAATAATATGTACCCAGAAAAATATACACAGAATATATATAAAGTAAATGCTTGATACTGGGGTGGGAGGATAACATCTATTACTTTTTAAGTTACTGATATAAATTTACAAACAGTGACAATGTCACTTCTTCTTTGTCAATTTTTTTTCTTTAAATATTTCTGGTTTTATTGCTATAATTAACATTTCTAGTAAGGTGTCTAATTATAGTGGGGAGAGGTACCATCTTCAATAGAATTTAAGCAACCTGATGAAAGGATTTTTTTCATTTTTTGTCTTTATATTGTCAATACCTAGAATAGTGCCTGCCTGGCAAATCAGAGGTATTTCATTTGTGCTTCTTCTTAGAACCTCTTGTTTAACTTCAGAATTTATTAGAAAGCATTCAGGCTTCCCCATTAAAGAGTATGCTACCTCTTAGTTTAATAGATATAGATAGATATAGATATAGATATAGATATAGACAGATATAGATGTAGATATAGATATAGATAGATATGCTTGTGACAATATTAAAAAAAGACTTTACATGAAAATGGTTTTTGTGTTTTTGTTTTTAATAGAAGTGAAAGCTGCTTTCTATTGAATCATTTTCCTGCAACTACAGGAATCATCACTCTGCATCTCCCTCCACCCCACACCCATGTTAAGTGATGTCAGTTGAGCTGAGCCTTGAAGAAAGTTCAGGATTCCAAGAGTTGGAAATGAGGAAAGATGTCTTTAATGATTAAAATAAATCTAAGCCATCAATGTGGAACTTTCTAAGCCTAAAAAAGCTCCTGCAGCTTGTGAATTATATACCAAAAAGGACATCTGATGAGTGTTGATGTTCAGTTAACAGATTCTGAAAGCCTTAGTTTGAATCACATCAGAAGCTAAGTATAGAGAACAGCATGAAAAGGCAAAACTTCGATAAAGGCAACTGCCTCTGGGAGCACAGGCCCTAGAAATACTTGTATAGTGGAATGGAATAAACTATGCCAAAGTGAAAAGGAACTGGGAAGAGGGGAGAGGAAGAGAGAGAGACACAGAGACAGAGAGGGATAGATGGAGGCACAGAGGGAGAGAGAAAGAGATAGAGACAGAGACAGAAACAGTCTGAAAGAAATACAGAGAGAGATGGAGGGAGAGGGAGAGAGAGAAGGAGAGATAAATAGAAACAGAGAGGCACAGAGAGAGACAAATACAGAGACAGAAAGACAAAAGGGAGGGAGGGTGAGGAGAGAGAGGAAGAGAGAGCAGGGGATTCAAAATTGGAAGCTTTCTGCCTTATTTCATGAATAAGATCATAAGATCAAACAGAATGAAAATTTGAAAGTGAGCATCAAAGGAGGACTTTCAAAAATTCATGGGATAGGATGAACTTTAAGTGATTTTTTTTGTTCTCCCAGTCTTTTCCAACCTGTTAACCTGTTCTCAAAGATGCATATTTAAGAGGGTTAGTACAACTGCTCATATGAAATGGGGTCACCTATCTAAAAAGTAGTTAGTTCTAGGTGACTCCTCATGCTTCTATTTGACTTGTTACATTATTTCTTTTTTTTTTCTTCTGTTCCAAGCTCTAAATTAATCTAGGTGTATATTTTTATCATTCTTCATTAAGAAAATGTCAATGATTCTATCCATCATATCCATCATTCCTTTACTTATATTTAGCCACCTCCACTCCTGAGGTCTCAGCAGTCATTTCACCTTGGAATATCTCTCCAATGACACAAATCTTTTGTCTGATTGTATAGTTGCTCCTGGAACATAGATTTCCAGGAAGTACCCAGTTCAGTTCAACCACTTTGACTCCTTCATTCTTCTCTGTGTTCTATTCCTGATTCAGGTACCTCCCACATACACACCCCATCCTCCCTTTTCACCTTTCATTTATCTGTTGCTCTCATTAGAATTTAAGTTCCCTGCGGGCAGCTATTATGTTTCCTTTTCGCTTATTTTTATATTTCCAACATTTAGCACAGCTCTTAATAAATGCTTTTGGACTGTTCAGTGAGTATCAAATATAGTTATAACTAGTATATATCTAGTATTTTAAAATTTTCAAAGCACTTCATATATGTTATCTCATTTTAACCTCAAAACAACCCTGGAGGTAGGTATTAGCATCCCTAGTTTAGAGATTAGGAAAAAGGTGGAAAATGGTTAAGAGATTTGTCTAGAGGTATAAGTGTTTGAGGTAGGATTTAATTTCAGGTCTTCCTGAGGCAGCTAAGTGGTGCAGTGGATAGAGGATGGGCCTCAGAATAGACCAGAGTTCAGACCTCAGACACTTACTAATTAGTTGTGTGACACTGGGCAAGTCACTTTAGCTCTCTCTTCCTTAGTTTATTCATTTGTAAAATGGGAATATTTATTTCTGCATTTTTCTTTTTACTTCCCAGGGTTGTCGGGTCAAATGAGATAACATTTGTTAAGTGCTTAGCAGATTGCCTGGGACACACCAGATACTTATTAAACTCTTGTTTTCCTTCCTTCCTCTCTTCTTTTCTCCTTTCCTCCATTCTTTCCTTCCTTTTTTAAAACCTAGAACTCCATCTACTTGAAACCTAGCTGAGTCCCATGGAGCCTATACTTTAAATAACTAAGCTCGTTTTGCCCCACTCCAATTCTTCAACTGTTCTTTATTTTCTAAACTGGAGAAACCTTTTTTTTCCTAATAATTTGTATTCATTTTTCTAATGTAATCCCATAATTTCCTAGAATTGAATAAATATTAAATAAATATATGTTAAATAAAATATAAACATTTCATATATGCATTTTATTAAAATACTATTAATTGCCAAAAAGTTCATAACAATTTTTCATGATATGTGAGAACAGTCACAATTATAGTCACTTCAAACCCTCACTACAATTGTTGATGATTTCCTATTACTTCTGAGAACATAGTTTCACATCAGTTATTTAACTCAAGATAATTTCCCTGTAAGCATCCACTTCATCCTTTTTCAGAAGATAAATATTATAAAATAAATTCATAAAGAAAGAAGTCCTCTTCAGTCTTTTTGTTGTACAACAGTCTCCTAACAAAACAGGAAAACAAGCTTTTCCAAGATAACTCTACACTGAATGGAATTTACAACTGCTATCCTCCCAGATTCTGTGCTCTTACAAAGACAGTAATGATTTCTTGCATAGTGAGAGTATAGCCTTCGGAATCAGAGGAAACAACGCGTGATTTTACTGGAGGGATTTTTTGTCAAATCATCAAAGAAAGAAGCCTCTTGTATGCCAGTTTATTTCCCTTTAATATCTCATTTTCCTTTTCACAATGCAATTTCCCCCTCATAATCATGAACAAAACTCTACTCCTCTTTAGCTTGGTATTGCTTCATGGGATCACAAAATCTCAAAGATGGAAGGACCTCCGGAGGTTACCTTATTGAACCAGAAAACAATTTTCCTCTATAACTTCCCTTAATTTTTCACTTCATGAAATTACCTCAACAAGTAAAGCCTTTCAACGTATGAGAATTTACTGATTCCTGTAGGAGTCCCACAAAAAGGGAGTATGGTATAATGGAAGGAGCACTGGATTTGTTATCAGAAAACCAGGCTTCAAATCCTTGCTCCGCTCTTTGCTTCCTCTGTAACCTTTAGTGAGTCACTCAATCTCTTCAGGATTCAATTTCATCATCTATAGGAAAGAATAATCCCCAAATGGTCAGAAGAAATTGCAGAGCTGATGTGGCCCTGATGGGTAGACAAGCAGTTGAAGTAGTAGCCCTCCCCTCAATCTGAAGGCTTACCTTTTTTTTTTTCTTCTTCTTCACACAAAAGGCAGCAGGGGCAGATTGACTTCCTTTACATGCATACTTAAATCCAGTTCAAGAACCAGTTAAAAAGCTTTTATGACCATATACTAAACATGCAAGAGACTGTCAAATGATACTTGAAAGCATTCTGAATAGGGTTCAAGGAACCAAACATTTAAAATCAACATAAACTTTGGAAGTATGTCCGGACCAGCCAGACTTGGGAATCCCAAAGTACTTACCGTAATCCTGCAGTTACGCCCAGTCACCCCAACGACCCTGCAGGATCTCTCAGTCGCCCAAACGACTCTTCGGAGGAGAACTCCGAATATGGACACAATAGTCAGACACACACCTCTACTTAACTTTATTTATCCACCTTTGCCATAATCATCATATCAAAGTACTTGTTCCCTCTCGTACTCCCTTATTTCCCGCCAGCCGTTTGTGAATGCTGGCAGGCAATAAAGAAGGGGGGAAGGGCACAAGAGTACGAGATAACAACATTTCTGTTACAAAATGACAACTTGCTCTCACACACTCATTCTCACAAAGACACAAAGACACATAACCAAAGAAGAGAGACACAAAAATAGCAGAATGGATCCAAAAGTGCACATAGAATTTGTAGGAGATCTCCTGAGAAAGTAAACAGTAGCTGGCTCTCCAGAAAGTAACCGAAGCCAGGTAGGACTTACCTGATAATATTAGAGATATCTGCATCACACTGAAGTGTTCATGCTGGCACTTTCATTGCTGATGTTAAACATATCCTTAGTATATTCCATAGAAAAAAGACAGAAACTGGGAAATACTGGAGTCCCTCTTCCATTAGCCCGTCACTCCTCCCTCTCCTGGCTGGTTCCCAAATTGTCAAATAGGGGCAACATTCCAAGAATTCTGATAAATGACTGTTACTGATAAATATTCCTCTTTCTTTCATTATATGTAAGGGAATTCTCTCATATGTTTCTCGGCTAGACTGTTTAATTGCCTTCACTGACACTGTACATCCCTCTTGCTTTTTCTCTGGGTCGAGCCCTGCATATTCTGCCCAGGGGTACACAACAAGAAGATTAATGACAAATTTATGACACTGCTTAATATGTGCCTCCATTCCTTGCTTCTTTGCTAGCTTGTAGACTTGTCTGCAATACATATCCACTGAAGATGGTGTCACGATGGGGAAGCTAAAATCACTCCCCATCACGAGTGCCTCTACACACCAGCCTCAACCGCCCCGCTTTTAAGTGGCCGTTCTGTCCCTCAGTACTTCAAGTCCCTGTTTGCTGCGCCACCTGTCCAGACTGGCCGGATTGGAGAATCCCAAAGTACTTACTGTAGCCCTGCAGTTGCGCCCAGTGGCCCCAACTACCCTGCAGGTGCTCTCAGTCGCCCCAACGACTCTTCGGATGAGAACTCTGGATGTGGACAGAATACTCAGACACACACCTCAGTGGAATTATGATGCGTCTTTATTGCCATACAAACTTTCTGCTCCCTGCTGCTTCACCCTGCCACATCTCCTAGCCCTTTTAACCCTTCTCCGTCTGCCTCTAGTTACGCATCCTAGCAACAAGGTCCTGATAGGCGGGGAGTGCCCCTCTGTTGATGGTGCATGCTCAATGGCTACGTGCCTGTTGTCCCCCCAAAGCACTCCTTCCTGTGAGAAACAGGCTGAGTCCTTTGGTAAACAACATTAAGGCAGAACGCATACCCAGATGCCTCATGGACCCGCTCCAGGTTTCCTTGTCAGCAAGGCCACACTGACCGAGGTCAGACATCTAGTTACACAAATGGCTTAAAGGGCCCTTACAGAAGTAGGCTCCCCAAGTATCCATATGGGTTGGCATCAGGCAGAACAAATTGTATATGTACAAAGGACTGGGTTCCCATTTGACAGTACTTCCTGTCTTATAAAATGAATACAGATGAACTGGATGGATTTTAAGTATCTTTACAGCTTTAATTTTACAATCCTATAAGTTTTGGCATTATTCTATGAAGTCAGATATGACACTCCACAACTTCTTTGCATTAATTTTAATTCTGCCCTCTGACACCAAAGAGTAGTGCCTCAATCTCTTTCCCACATGACAATCCTTCAAATATTGACGATAAGAAAGATAACAATCATACCTCCATTATCTCTTCAATTCTTCTGGATAAATTTCCTCAATTTCTTCAACCCATATTCTTATTTCATTATCTCCAATCCCCTAGACATCATTCTGCTCTTCAATGTCCTTCCTGAAATGGAGCACTCAGATCTGAAGCTTAGAAGTGTTCTGATTCGGGGGACAGAGCCAAGATGGCAGAGTAGAGCCAGGACTTCCATGAGGCTCCCACTTCGACCTCCTCCAATATATGTAAAAAGTTACTCTAAACAAACTTTAGAGCTAGAGAACCCACAAAGTGATAGAGAGAAACAAATCTCCTGCTTCTCAACAGTGAATATTCTTATACTGGGTCCTACCCTACACATCCCAGTGATTCTGAACTCCTGTAGGTCATTATCCAAACCCCATCCCACATTCCTCCACCAAATCTTATTCCCATTTTCATTAAGTACCCCACCTCAAGTTACAACCAATTGCAAAACATAGCTTCTATTGTACCCTCTGTAATGCCTGATCCATAGACAACAAACTTCCCTTTATTCTAAATCTTCTCTTCTCCCACTCCTTCAATCTTCTAGGTCTTATTGAAATTTGGTGCCCCTATGATGATACATATTCCCTGGCCTCACTTTAAGTATTGATTATACTTTCACACATTGGCCTAGTCTCAGTAGTTGTGGCAGAGGAGTTGTTCATAATATGATCTTCAGTTTCTCAAACCTTTGTTCTCTCCCTGGCTATCATATCAACAAAAGTCACTCTTTCCTCTTTTATCTATCTTGATCCTTCAGTGAAATAGTTCTCTCCACACTGGAGAATGCACTCTAGTCTCTGCCCCATTCATAATATTTATGATTTTGTATTACCCAGCCTGAGCCTTGGATGACTTCCACCATCTGCTGCCTTCTCTTCACATATGTGCTGCTGAATGAAGGTGGAGTAAAACCCACAACTGTTCTGATTTGGCCCATTACAATTTTATGTTATACAATGTCAACTGAGTTCTGACCGCTACTAGGACATCTTACTACTCACTTCTATTCCTTATTAGCAGCTGTAGAGAGTAGAGGATGAGCTACCATTCTTACATGCAATAAAATTTATACCCTCTTATCTGAGAAACTTGAATGATATTTTACAGCAAAATTCAAGCTATTCATCATGAACTCCCCCTCATCTCACATCATGCATATGCCTTCTGTTACTGTCTCCTCTTTTACCCTTGTCTCATATGAAGAGATGGTTTAACTTCTTTCCAAGGCTAACACCTCTATATGCTTAATAGATTCTATTCAATCCCATCATCTCCAATAGATTACCACTTCTGTCATACTTACTCAATCACTTTTCTTCTTTCCCTCTCTAACTATTAGCTCCTTCCCCACGGCTTATGAACTTTTCTAGATCACCTACATCCTTAAAAACTCTTTTTTTAAACTTTTGTTTATTTTTAGTTTACATCATGCATTTCCATGAGATATTGAGTTACAAATTTTCTCCCCATCTTTCCCCTACCCACGACCCCAAAACAGTAATCCCACTGTATAGCCTCTCCCCCAATCTGCTCTCTCCTATATCCTCCCCTAACACTCCTCTGAATTTCCGATAGGGTAAGATGGATCTCCTTACCCCAGTTCCTGTATATCTTAATTCCCAGTTGCATGTAAATAATAATAATAATAATAATAATAATAAATATATATATATATACATATACACACACATATATGATTACCCCATTCTGTCTCTCCCTGTCTCCTTTCATTCTATTCCTCTCTCACCTCACAATTTCACCTTTTAAAATATCTTCCCTTCCTATTAAATTGATTCTGTGCCCTCTGTCTATGTATACATATATTCACGCACTCACATATGTGTTCCTATGCATATGTACTCTCTTATATAGACATATATAAGTATACATATATATATGCATATTTACAAACACATATAAATATATACATGTATATACATTTATATTCCCTTCACCTATCCTCATACTGAGAAAAGTTTCATAAGTTACAATTATTGTTTTTCCATGTTGACATGTAAATAGTTCAAATTTGATAAGTTCCTTATGATTTCTTTTCTGTGTTTAACTTCTCATGCTTCTTGTATTTGAATGTCAAATTTCCTCTTCAGTTCTGGTTTTTTCATCAAGAATGCTTGGAAGTCCACCACTTCATTGAATGACCATATTTTCCCCTGGAGCATTATACTCCATTTTGATGAGTAGGTGATTCTTGGTTTTAATCCTAGCTCCCTTGATTTCCAGAATATCATATTCCAGGCCCTTCAGTCCCTTAATGTAGAAGCTGCTAGATCCTGGGTTATCCTGATTGTATTTCCACAATATTCAAATTGTTTCTTCTTGACAGCTTGTAATATTTGCTCCTTGATCTGGGAACTCTGGAACCTGGCTATAAAATTCCTAGGAGTTTTCTTTCTGGGATGTTTTTCAAGAGGTGATTGGTGAATTCTTTCAAGTTCTATTTTGCCCTCTGGTTCTAAAATATCAGGGCAATTTTCCTAGAGAATTTCTTGAAGGATGATTTCTAGGCTTTTTTTTTTATCATGGCTTTCAGGTACTCCAATAATTTTAAAATTGCTTCTCTTTGATCTATTTTCCAGGCCAGTAGTTTTTTCAATGAGATATTTCACATTGCTTTCTATTTTTTTCATTTGCTTGGATCTTCATTTCTCATAAAGTCATTTGCTTCCATTTGCTCCACTCCAATTCCAATGGAATGATTCTCTTCAGTGAGCTGTCGAGATTCTTTTTTCCATCTAGAAAATTTAACTTTTTAAGGCTTTCTTCTCCTCATTGGCTTTTTGGGCCTCTTTTGCTTTTTGAGTTAATTTATTTTTAAGGTATTATTTTCTTTAGTCAGATTGTTTACTCTATTTTCATGATTTTCTTGCATAATTCCCATTTCTCTCCCCAATTTTTCCTCCACTTCTTTCATTTGGTTTTCAAAATCCTTCATAAGCTCCTCTATTGGCCTGTAACAAGTTTACATTTTTCTTGGAATCTTTTGGTGCAGGATTTCTGTTTGTGTTGTCTTCCTCTTGTTTCATGATTTGATCCTTTTTGTCCCCAAAAAAGGAATCTAAAGTTCTATTGCTGAGCTTGGTTTGCTTCCTTTGCCTGCTTATGTTGCCAATCAATTAATTTGATTTTTGAGCCACAGTAGACCTCTGTTTCCAGAGGGGAGTGCTTTGTCCCAAATCCCTGGGGTTTTTGCAGCTGCCAGAGCTATTAGTGGGCTGCCATCTCTGCATCCCCTGCCAGCTTTGGCTCACTTGTCACACACCTCAGGACCACCACCCAAGACCATGATCCTGATCCAGGCAGGTTAATGCAAGAGCACTTAGCCTCTGAATGATCACTTGGCCCCCCTGCCATCTGCAGGCCAAGAGCTCTGAAACAGCCAAGTGGAGGTGGCTGCAGGGTCTCCCTTTGCTTCTTTTCCTGGGGACAGTCAGCCAGACCCAGCTTTTCTTCCCCAAATTTAGCTGACTTCCACTGACCTTTCACTTTTTCCTTATTTCTTATGGCTTGAAAATTCTGAAAACTGCCACAGATGTCAGTGATCCACTCTCCCAAATGCTCCAGCCATAGCTTTTCCTCACTGCCCTTAGGCTTAAGCAGGTCTTAGCTCCCAGTGAGCTGCGATGAGCCCTTCCTGACTGCCTGTTGGGCTGCCGTCAGTGGGAACTTTTTTTATCTGTACTTTTCAGGGTTCAGGAGCTCTAAAATTTTTTTTTAGAGTCATATTTTATAAGTGTTTGATGTGGTTATGTGGGAAACTGTGGAGTTCTCCTGCTTCTACACCACCATCTTCTTTAAAATCTCTTAACTGGTTTTCCATCTCTGCTATCATTCTACATCTCTTTTCCCCTTTGTAGCTCAACTCCCTGAAAAGACTCTAGAAAAGGTGCCACCCACTTTCTCTCCTCTGCCTCTCTTCTTAATCCCATAAGCTCTTACTTCCAATCTCATCATTCCACCAAAACAGCTTTCTCCAAAATGATCATTGTCACTTAATTGCCAAAATCTTGTCTTTTTTCAGTTCCCATGTGTCTTAATTCTTTAAGCCTTTGACATTGTCAATAACTTTTTCATCCTAGATATACTCTTCTCTCTGTGTTTCCAGAATATCAGTCTATCTCACCTCATGGTTTTCTTCCTACTTACCAGACCACTTCTTCTCAGGATCTTTTACAAGATCCTTTTCTAGGTCATACCCTCTAACCGTAGATGTCCCAAAGTCTCTTGCTGTGGACCTTCTTCTCTTTCCCTCTATACTAAGTCATTGGGTGATCTTACCAGCTTCCATTGATTTAATTATCATCTCCATGATGATGATGATTCTCAGATCTACCTAACCTACCCTAACCTCTCTGATACATGCAGTAATCACTTAATAACTGTTTATTGGCTGTCATTGCATGACTAAAGAACCTCTGCCTATTTTCTGTCTCCTTTTCTCTATCACTGTCTGTTACTCCTTTCCTTTTTATTTTGCTACATCTTTGCCCTTAACTCCTTTCCCTTCTGTTAGGTTTTCAAACAAATGTCCTACATAGTCTCATGTCAGAGTCCCATGGAGGCTCAGGGAAGATCATTCAATTCCATCTTTCCTACTTTCAGAGTACTTGTCTGCCTTTAGGTTAATTTTAAGGTTTATATTCTAAGTTTATACAAGTTATATTTGGTATGCTTGAGCAATTACACCTAACTAGAAATTTCTCCAAAAGTCTATGTGTTTGTTTTCATTAAATATTCATCTCCATTTATCCCAAGAAGAAACATCTGTTTATACACTGAAGTTCCATCTCACAGGTATCTTATTTATCATTTTGGAAAGATTCCATGATAAGAGACGTAGGAGGACAGATCTGACAGAAAAAAGGTAGACATTGTCTGAAAATTGAAGATGAAAGATAGAGTGTTAAGTAAAGGATTCCTTATGGCACTACTCACAATTCCTTCCTCCTGTTTTTCTTTTTTTTTATTCACACATTCCTTAGTAATGAATGAATGAACCAAGATGTGCAAGCAGGCACTTGTGACTTAAATTTTCAACAGTATGTTTTTGTAAATAAAATGTTATTGAAGGGAAGGATGGCCAAGATAGCCTAGACCTGATTTCAGTCACTTCCTAGAACAGCAACAAGATATACCCACCAGGGGCAAAAATTTCATTTACTTTTTGCAAATGTACCATAATTACCCATTATCTCATATATTGAAGAAAAATGGATCCTAATTCACTTAATGGTTGTTCTAAGTATCGTACACCATGAGGCCTGAGACACATTTGTTTTCAATTTTACATTTTAGTAAGTACTGGTAACAATGTTTATGTGACTATGGACATTCATAATACTTCTTAATTCCATTTCACACTTCGAAAATAACAATTAAGGGTAAATCAATGCTTCATAAATACATCATCTTTCCCTTGGAAATGTTAAGTATAAAGGAGGTGTAAAACAAAGCTAGGCATATGCTTTGTTTCAGCTCATTGTGGTGGGAAGTGATAACCTGTATGTCTTTAATGCAGTTACTTCTATTATAGACAGTAGAAAACAAAAATGATTTTGGAAGTAATGGAATACATTTGATTTTACACTGTTGACTTTTCCCAAAATTTCTATTGACTTTGCAGTAAATCAGTGCATTCTAGATTATTACCCATAGTTTTACTTCAGTAAGAGGAAAGACTGAACTTGGAACATTTTGATAAATTCCTATAATTAGAAGGTGAAATAATGTTTTAATGGCTCAGTAAAAAGTTAATGGAGAGTAACTTTAAATTGCCCTAAGACCAATTTTGAATTTTAGCTTGAATTCATTATGGTAGACAAAGGTTGCATAATAGTCTGAGACGCAGTATCCACAGAGCATCATTTGTCCGAGGTAAACAGATGAGACTTTGTAGACTTTAGAAAGTATAAAAGAGGTACTTGTTCTCTTTTTTAGTTCATCCTCTATAATAAATAATAGAGGCTGTCTTCCATGCACTCCCTCCTCCACTAAAACAAAACAAAACAAAACAAACAAAAAATGTTTGAAAAAATGTTACAGAGACCAAATAGGGAGGGAAAGATTTTGATTTATGTCATCGGAGAGAATATTCAAATAGTTTTGGTCAACGATATATTGAGGTCTAAGGAAATTACTTCTGTATCTCCTGAAAACTGAAATTAGGGCCTCAATGGCTATATATTTTAATTAATCCCTTAATACTTGAAGTTAATGAGCTAAGTAAAATAAATTTAGGTCAGAGATTGTCACATTCACAGCTGCAAAATATCCATAATTGATTTTTTCCTTCCTCATTAATCATGTTTCAATGGACAGCATTGGCATCTCAGCAGCGTTTTCCTTAGAAAGTCAGACATAAATCTTAACTTTCCACAGCTGCATTATATGCATTTGATTATTCAAATAATAAAATAAAAGCCTTCTTGAGTTTTTGTAAGAACCAACTTTGCATGTTCCTATAGCAAAAATAGAGTTGAAATTGTATGAAAATTGAAGGCAGTCCAGAGATGAATGGAAATGATTCAGAACTTGAGAGAGAAATTTATGAAGAAAGATTTAAAGAGGGCTCAATATGGAAAGCCTGCCAAAGTGGATGGCTGACTGGTGAAATGATTCTGAGTGAATATCACTGAAAGGTGGCAAATAAGAGGTTAGCCTCATATAGGGTCAATGAATGTCGAGAAACAACTGAAAATTTCTTATAGAAGGAAAAAGGAACATGAAATGTGGGCAGTTAGAAAAAAATAAGTGGCAATATAAGCTGTTGTATAAATTTATTTGAAAAGGAACAGCAAGCTTGAGCTTCTGAAATTACTGGATTTAGTGAGACATTATAAAAGCTTTTACATTCTGTGCTAGGGTTAAGATAAGGACAGTGGTAGTGTTAGGAAAGCCTTGGCTTGGTGTGGGCCTACAGTAATATACATTATATTACATCTGACTCTGTACTTGCATTTCTCCCTTGCTGTGTTGAGGTAACATTGGAAAAATGGAGTATATTGGTGTGTAGTCTGGAGTAGATATAGGCATCCTAGTATTGCTATGTGAGCATGCATTTGCAAAGATAAGACTATAAGAAGACAATGTAACACTTTGACATGCATGTTGGAAAGTGATTAACCTGGGAAAAACAGATTTCTTAAAAGCAGACATACATCATTCCATGTTATCTTGCTGTGAATCACTATATTGTGGGTTTGGGGGGTGTATTCAGGGAAGAATACTATCTCTTGTATGAAGGCTACTTAATCCTTTTTAGGGTTGCTTTCCACCTTCAGGGTCTGCCTGATTCACCTACCTCTCACTTGTGGTTCCAAGAAGCTGTAGCATGTACAGCAGCCACACTAGTTAGTCATTTTGGCAGATGAGATAAACCTGGTTGAGGGTAACCAAGGGTCTCAAAACAACTGGTGAATTAGGAGGATGACTAAATGTGAAGACTTCCACTGATGGAATGGGTGGATAAGAATAATTTGTTTCAATGGCCATGAAGGCAGATAAAGCAGGCACTAAGGAACCCTTAGAACTTGGTTAGATATTGAAAGGGCCAAGGACATTCACTGAATCTTGAGTCATCACTATTTGTCTTGACTCTGTCCTACCATTGGACTATGATGACTCGGGAAGAGAGAGTGAGGCTTATGACTTCGTGCTACTCTTTCTACCTTATTTAAATTCAATTTATACATAAATTATTTTGCCTTTTTTTTAAACCTGTCTTAAAGTTCTGTGGCAATAGGCAAGTAAGTGATGAAGGGGATAGCGTGGATACACTGAGAGCTATAATCACAACCCTGCACACAGGTAGCCTAGGCCATGGTGTCATGTTCTCACTGGAAACAGCAGTGGAATTTGGCAGCCCCTCCTGGGTGTTCTGTCAGTCTTTTAAGGATTGTACTGCTCATGTCCTGGTATAAGGAAGGGGCTAGAAAAGGTGCCCTAACAATTGTCTGCTTACCAAATCCTGGACTGTTTATCAGAGCAGGCAGAGACCCCAAACTGTAGTGTGTAAAACACACACAAAAAAAAATACAAAAAGTTCTCCAAAGATAATTCCATTTACTATAGGTACATGGAATGTGTGTACAGTTATAGACAACAAAAAATTCACTAGACCAGGAAGACAAACAGGAGAGAGAAAGAGAACTCATTATGTATTACATCTGGATAGTAGTTGTAAGTAAAAAACAAACAAACAAAAAACAAACTGGCAAATGAAGGCCAGCTTACTGTAGTCAGACCTGGATACATGTGTTTCTGGAGTGAGCAAAGCGAAGGGGAGCACTGTGAAGTTGGCAAAGTTTTAAATTTTTAAAAATGTATTTGTTTATTTTTAGTTTTCAGCATTCATTTGCACAAGATTTTGAGTTACAGTTTTTTCTCCCAATCTTTTCCCTACCCCCACCCCAAAATAGCAAGCCTACTGAATACCCCTTTTCCAATCTGTTTTTTCTTATGTCCTCCCCCATCACCTCCCTAACTTCCTAGGAGGGCAAGATGGATTTCTATACCCCAGTGCCTGTATATCTTATTTCTCAGTTTCATGTAAAAAATTGTTTTTAAACACATTTTTAAAACTTTAAATTCCAGATATTTCCCCATTCTTCCCTTCTCACCCACCCCACTGGGAAGACAGGCAATTCAATATAGGTTGACTTAATTTATATTATAAATTATATTTTATATTAAATAATATTTAATATTTAATTTAATTTATATAATTGATAATTTATATATATATATATATATAATAATTAATTTATCATTTTTAGTCCTAGCTCCTTTGATTTCTGGAATATCATGTTCCAGGCGCTTTGATCCCTTAATGGAGAAGCTGCTAGGTCCTGTATTCTCCTGATTCTGTTTCCACAATATTCAAATTGTTTCTTCTTGGCAGGTTGTAATATTTTCTCCTTGAACTGGGAACTCAGGAACCTGGCTATAACTTTCCTAGGAATTTTCTTTTGGGGATCTTTTTCAAGAGGTGATTGGTGAATTCTTTCAATTTCTATTTTTCCCTCTGGTTATGAAGTATCAGGGAAATTTTCCTTGAGAATTTCTTGAAGGATGATTTCTAGGATCTTTTTTTGATTATGACTTTCAGAGAGTCCAATAATTTTTAAATTGTCTCTGCTGGATATATATTTCCAGGTCAGTGTTTTTTTTTTTCAATGAGATATTTCACCTTGCCTTCTATTTTTTCACCTATTTGGATCTGTTTAATAATATCTTGATTTCTCATAAAGTCATTAGTTTACATTTGCTCCAATCTAATTCTGAAGGAATTATTCTCTTGAGTTAGCTTTTGAAATTCTTTTTCCATCTGACAAATTCAGCTTTTTAAGGCATTCTTGTCCTTGTTGGCTTTTTGGGTCTCTTTTGCCATTTGAAGTAGTCTATTTTTTAAGTTGTTATTTTCTTCAGTCAGGTTGTTGACTCTCTTTTCATGACTTTCTTGTATCATTCTCATTTCTCTTCCCAATTTTTCCTCCTCTTCTCTTACTTGATTTTCAAAATCCTTCTTGAACTTCTCCATGGCCTGTAACCAGTACATATTTTTCTTGGAAGCTTTTGGTGCGAGAGTTCTCACTGTGTTATTTTCCTCCTGTTCCATGCTTTGATCCTTTTTGTCCCCAGAAAAGCAATCTAAAGTAGCAATCCTGTGTGTGCTTTGCTTCCTTTGCTTACTCATGTGTCCACTCAATTGCTTGACTTTTGAGCTCTTTGCCACAGTAAAACTCTGCTTCCAGAGCAGAGAGCTTTGTCCCAAATTGCTGGGGTTTTCACAGCTGCTGGAGCTATTAGCTGGGTACCCTCTCCACAGCACCCGCTAGCCTTAGCTCACTGGTCACACACCTCATGACCCCCACAGAAGACCATGATCCAGATCCAAGCATATTAAGGCAAGAGCACTTATCCTTTTAATAATCACTTCCCCCCACCCCCTGCAATTTGCAGTTCTGGAGCTGTGAAGCAGCCAGATGGAGGCAGCAGCACTGCCACTTCTTCCACTGCTTCTGGCTCAGGGGACAGAGGATGGAACCACTCCTCTGTCCCTCACAAATTCAGTCTAGTTCCACTGACCTTTCACTTTGTCTTTGGCATTTATGGGTTGATAATTCTGTAAACCACCACAGGTGCTGGTGATCCACTGTCCTGAATGCTCCAGCCCTTTTTGGTCTGGGCCACCCTCAGGCTAAAACCCCATGTTCAAGTGGAGCTGGATTTGTCTCCCTGTGCCCTGCATTGGAGCCTTCCTGTCTACCTGCTGGGATGTCTTCAACAGGAGCTTTGTTTCTCTGTCACTTTGTGGGTTCTGTAGCTCTAAAATTTGTTTACATTCATATATTTATAGGTATTTGAGATGGTTATGGGGAGAGCCACAGAGTTTTCCTGCTTCTATGCCACCATCTTGACTCCACTGGCCCCCACTTCTCTAACTTAATTTTCAATATCCTTCTGGAGCTCCTCCATGACTTGTAACCAGCTCATGTTTTTCTTGGAAGCTTTTGATGCAGGAATTTTGACTTCATTTCCTTCTTTTGGCTTTATGTTTTCATCCATTTTGTCTCCTAAAAAGGATTCTATGGTCTTATTTTGCTTCCTGTGTTGGCTCATCTTGCCAGCCAATTACCTGACTTTTGAGCTACTTGCCATGGTAGAACTGTGTTTCCAAAGAGAGGAAAGCTATGTCCCAAATTGCTGGTATTTTGACAGATGTTGTCTGAGCTATGAGGGTGCACTCTCTCTACAGATCTCCCATGCTCTGAAATATTGGCTACACACCCCAGGACCACCATCCAAGTCCACAATCCAGATCCAAGCACATCAAAGCAAGAGCGACACACTTACTAGCCATGTGACTTTGGGCAAGTCACTTAACCCCCAACTGCCCTCCAAAAAGCAAATAAATAAATAAAATAAAGAAACAAATAAATAA
Source organism: Pseudochirops cupreus (assembly GCA_028627135.1). NCBI lineage: Eukaryota > Metazoa > Chordata > Mammalia > Diprotodontia > Pseudocheiridae > Pseudochirops > Pseudochirops cupreus. The sequence goes on along the minus strand of CM053580.1, from coordinate 168,725,500 downwards.
ATGAAAGAATAAATAAATGAATGAACAAACAAATAAATAAACACAAGTTGTTAAAAACAGAGTCATTATCCTCTGAATAGTTGCTTGGTCCCCCTACAATCTGTAAGAAAGGAACTCCAGATGCAGGCACATGGAAGCAGCTGCAGCCACTGGACCTCCACAACCTCTCACCATGGGGGCAGGTGCCAGACTGTGCTCTTCCCTCACCAGAGTCCAACAGAGTTCCCCACTGAACTTTTACTCTCTCTTTGGTGTTTATGGTTTGAGAAGTCTGGAAACTGCCACAGCAGATGGTGATTCACTCTCCTAAAGTCTGCTCTGGCTGGTCTGGACAGCTTATCAATCTTGCCCTGGGTCTGGTCACAGGTGATTCACATGGGACTGTGCTTGCTTCCCAGCCTGGTGCAATAAACCCTTCCTCTTGGCCTGCCAGGTTGCCTTCAGTGGGAGATTTGTTTTTCTTTGTCATTTTGTGGGTTCTATAGCTCTAAAATTTATTTAGAGTCATATTTTACAGATATTGGAGGTGTTTGGGGCAGGAGCTGTGTGGAGTTCCTGTTTTCACTCTGCCACCTTGCCTTTACCCCAAAGTTCTTCAATATTGTAAGTCAATTTCATGACAGCGTTCTTGCCTAGGTTTTGGGTAACAGACACTATTCTCATGCTTTCCTAGTCACCAATGGAGTGAAACAAGGTTGTTTGCTTGTTCCCATGCTTTTTAACATGATGCTTTCAGCTGTGTTTTAAAACACTTTTAATGAGGGTAGCTACCACACTGAGGGTAAATTATTCAACTCAAAAAGGCCACATGCCAAGAGTAAAGTTGAGTGAGTGCTTGTGCATGATTATTATTATTGTTTGCAGATGATTTCCCACTCAATTCAGCCTGAAGCTGAGATGTAAGAAATTATGGATTGATTCTCTGCTGCTTGTGCTAATTTTGGTCTAACAATTAACACCAAGAAAACACAAGTGTTCCATTAGCCAGAACCACATCATTTATACAAGGAACCATCAGTTACAGCTAATGCAGAAGTTTCAAATACTGTGGACAAGTTTAGCTATCTTGGCAGTATACTATCTAGGGGTACACACATTTATAATGAGGTTGATACACACATTGTAAGAGTTGGCTAAATATTTCAGAGACTCCAAAGAAAAGTATGGGAGAGAAGTATTATACTGCCCACCAAACTGAATATCTATAGATGCATTGTGATGACCTTATTGCTGTATGCCTGTGAAACTGTAACAGCAATCAGTTTAGCAGATACTTAGCACTTAGTAACTTGGGGCTAAGTATAGAAGGTGTGAACTCTGTCCCACTGTTGAGAGGGCGTGAACTCCCCTGTTGATGTGGAAGAAGGGGATTGGCTGAGACAGGAGGCCAATGTGTGTAATATACGCAAGAATTCAAGAGACAGAGAGAGATAATTGGAATGTTGCTCCTGGTGAAGGAAGAGTTATGGAGACTGAAGCCAACTGAGAGAGAGAGAGGGAGAGAGAGTTTCTCTCCCAGCATCTGGAAGCTGAGAACTGAGCTGGAGTTGTCTTGAGAGAGAGAGAGAGAAAGAGAGAGAGAGAGAGAGAGAGAGAGAGAGAGAGAGAGAGAGAGAGAGAAAGTTTCTCTCCCAGCATCTGGAAGCTGACTGAGAACTGAGATGGAGTTTTCCTGAGACTAGAGTCTGGGGAAGGCCGCCTGGAAGGCTGAGAGGGGTTGTCTGGAAGACCTCCTGCAAGGCTGAGAGGGCTTGCCTGGAAGGCCAATATTCCTTCTGGGTCCTAGGGCCAGCTGAACTGCTGGAGAACTGAAGAATCATGACCAGGATAAGATTTTTTTGTTTGTGGCCTGGCTGATCCTTGAGTTCCAGGCAAGAGAAGTGGTGAAGTGTTTGGGATGTGCTGGACCCTGTGAACTTCAGTGTGTGCCAGGGACTGCCCTGAGGATTGGACAAGGACGTGGGAGCTGTCTACCTCTGAGGACTGGACAAGGACCTGGAAGCTGTCTGCTTCTGAATCCAGGTGACTGCTTGGTGGATTCAGCAGGGAGCTGGGACCATGGAAAGGGATCCAGGGAATCAGAGAGACCACCCAGAGTCAAGATGAAGAAAAGGTCTCCCCTTGGATGAAAATGAGGTTTAGTGGACACTGAGGGGTAGAGGGTTTGTGTGGTTTTCCAATCATTATATTTAGTGACTGATTGAGTGGATGTATGATTGCCCCATGAGTGGAAGATTGATTATTGTATTGTGAATTGATTGAATGATTGAATATTGATTACTGTATTGTGAATTGGTTAAATGTTTTGTTCTAAATATTATGGCCACTGTAGTGAAAACTGTGTGGCCATTCTTATGTTAAGCTATTATGAACACTATATTGTGATTTTCTGTGATAAGATGTAATGTTGTGAATACTATATTGTGATTTGTAATAAATGTTTGCCTTGATTTGTAATGGAATAAACAGATTGTTCACTATACTGTGTAATCTGAACCTTAAAAGCTGTTCACAGAACCATTCTTTTGGGAATCTGCTGGTGCACGGCGTTACAGAAACCTAGATAGTATACTGGTGCCATGCCAGGAAGCTGAACCATATTTGAACTCCAATAGTGTTCATCTTGACTTTATCTGAAGATCTTGGGTTAGGAAAATTGGCTGTAAATATTAGATTTTTCTCAGGTCAAACTAATTGGTCTCTTTGTAACTTTCATCCATTATTTTTACGTTTGCCTCACATGGCAGCCCTTCATGACAGTCCTCCAAGCATCTGAAAACTGCTGTGATCTCAAAGTCTTTTCAGCAAGTATACTATTCCCATTTCCTACAACCTTTACTTTATTAGTATAATCTCCAAGGCCCTTCTCTTTCTGATAACAATTCTTTTTTTCAGTGTCTTTTTCTAGAAGATGTAATCTAGTACTGAAAACAATACCTAATTGTTGAATTTGGAGGGAAGGATATTATGGGATAAGTCCTTCCTTAATTTTGGACAGCATGCCTCTCTTAATTCAACCATTGTCAGCAATGTTAAACATTTACTTTTATAGCTCCCTTGTCATATTGGTAACAAATATTCATCTTGAAGTTAGCTAAAATCACAAGATTATTTTCTGAATCAAAGTATAGGTCATCGAATTTACCTTACTTCAGATTTTATTATCACCATTCAACATTTTAACTTCCTTCTCATCTTTTTTGTTATAATTTGCAAATTTTATAATACAGTATTTCTTCAGCTACATTGGTACAGTGTTGACTTTGAGGAACCAAGGACACAAAAATGGAAAATTCTACAAAAACCTCCATCTAGTTTGACTTAAGCTCTTATGATTTTAGATTTCGAGGAAGGAGGAGTCTTAGACTCCATAAGTTCTAAACTGCTCATTTTATACATGAGGAAACTGTGACATATAGAATTTAAGTGATTTGATCACCTTCACATAGTAAGTGTTTTATATACAATTCAAAATGGTCTTCTGACTCCTAGTCCAGTGCCTTATCTACAATGCCACATCAATGCAATAACTGTTTAGTGGATATGGTTATTCATTTGAAAAGTTGTTGATAACCCCAGAGAGATTTTCAGTGGAGAAGTTATAGTAGCAACCAGAATTTAAAAGGGTTGAGGAGGTTTGGACTTCAGGAAGTGCAAGAGATAACTAAGAATAGCTTTTATTTTTCTAGGAATTTGGCTGTGAAAGGGAGGAGAGGCAAAGTATAATTTGAGATGTTCACAGGTCCAAATGATTAAATTTTTAAAAAGGATCAGAGATACATATGTTTATGAACATCAGAGAAGATAAAGGATGATTGACATAACAAATGCTATTAAAAAGGGGTAGAAAAGAAAAATCATACTCTACATTTTAAGTGCAAGCCTGACAGAAACAATTTTTATTAGTTTATTACTATTATAATGTCAAGCATTTATATATATGTATATATATATATATATAACATATATACACACATATATACACGTGTGTGTTTGTATACAGAGGGAGAGAGAAAGAGAGAGCGTGAGAGTGGGAAAGAGAGAGAGAAATTTCTAAACTGATGGAGTCTCCTCATGTCATTAGATGACTCTCTCTTATGAGAAAATTTGATATTGAATTTGTAGGATTCTTGAATGAGGAAATTTGACATTTGGATACACAACACATTATACACATACACATATACACATATAAATATATGTACAAATACACACCCATATGTGTAATTATACTTATAAAACTCAAAAGTTCACATTTTGCTTCATCATTTCAGAACAAGAGTTCCTGAATCTCGGGAAAACATTGTCCTAAATCTTAAACTAGTCTTGCTATGACTTAATGTAGTCCCATTAAGGGCTGTCCCATATAAGTGGTAGCAGGATGCCTAAAGATTTCATTCTTTGCTTAGGTGGATCTTTTTTTGTAGTCCAAGTATTGAACAAGAGTCTATTACACTTAAGTGGACTAATTAAGGGCTTCTTTCCCCTTTCCTGGTCTCCTCATTGCCCCACTTACTACAAATGAGGAATTCTTCCTATCGTTATCAGAGAAGGGGGAGCAGGGAATTATTCAGGAATTAATAAAGCCACATTATTGAGGGTTTCTCTTTTACAATAGTTCAAAGGCTTCAAATTAGGGGAAAAAATGTAATTTTTGTTAATATTTCTGAAAAGAGAGAACAGGGGTTGGGGGAAAGAGACTTTGCTTCCAGATGCTTTTAGGAGATATTCTTGAAAAAATCAATTGTAGAAGTCCTTGAATACCAGCTTCAAGAGTTTTCACTTTCTTCAGCTGGCAACAAAGTATTACACAGTTTTTACTGAGCCATTCTGATGTAATCAAGATTATATTTTAGAAAAAAATAATTTCTGAGCACTATAGATGCAATATTAGCATTCATTAATGAACTACTATAACTAAGAATAAATGGCTGCCTAGAGTCAGTTAGTGACTGGGAGTAAAAAAAAAAAGGACATTTGAGACATAAAGTTCATTGGATTTAGAGAACTGTATCAGTGTAACATAAAATAAAAAATGGGAAGTTTCAAGAAGAAGCAGACAGAAGACACGTATCAAATGCAGAGGAAAGGAGGAATACTGACAAAGGCCATTAGATTTAATAATTGAGATGATATATATGTATATATACATATATGTATATATGTGTGTGTGTATATATATATATATATATATATATATATATATACATATATACATGCACACATATGGAGAGAGAGAGAGAGGGACAGAGAGAGAGAGAGAGAGAGAGAGAGAGAGAGAGTATAGTTTGGAGAACTTGCATTATGAGAGGAGGAATAGACTTGGAAGGGGATCATTGGTTGAGGAAAATTTCTTTTAGGTGGCAGAAAATTGAATATGTTTATAAGAAGAAATTAAGGAGTCAGAAGAGAGAGAAACAATGAAGAAGTCAAAGAGAAAAGGAAAAAAAAATGTAGATGAAGGTCCACAAGGAGAAAGTTGGATATATTGGAATGGAGGACAAAATTGACAGTGTTATACTTAGGAAGGAGAAGGAACCCTTCCTCCTCTGAGACAGGAGAAAATGAAACAGATGGGTCAAGATGCAGAGATGCTTCATGGTTATTTGTGACAAATGGAGATGCATTTCAGAGCATCCATGGAATCAATAAGATTTAAAAGAGTCTTTGAAATTAATTCAAGTAATAATCCTCTAAAGATAAAAGACAAAATTAATATGATTATAACAATTAAAATGTTTTCCATGAAAAATCTCATGAGTTGGATACATGATATTTTTTTAATTTTACAAATGAGGAAGTTTACTCCCAAAGAAGTTAAATCACTTTCAAAGACCCCCACAGCACAGATTGCAAAGTAGCACTACCACCCTAGCTAAGGTTTCACTGTATAGTTTATGGTGAAAGAGCTCAGCATAGGTCTGTGATTTTTCTTTACCTCATCTTTGCAGTCTAGCAACAAGATTATAGGAATAGAGCCTTGAGGTATATGCCATGTTGAGCGTTGACCAAAAAGTTACTGTGGTAGGACTAAGAGTCAAGGGAATCTAAGGTGTTTAACAGGCCATCCTTAAAATAGCTAATGGTGGAGTCCAGCATGGGGAAAAGAGAAAAAGGAGCCAGAAATGAACTGATAGCCTGGTAAAAGGAGGATTTTGGTGATTGAAGGTCAAATGGAGAGCAAAGGACAGGTCACATAGGAAAAAAAACAAGGAAAGCAAGTTGTCCTTAAAGAGAGAGATTTAAAAATGTGAAAACTTAAGTGGTAATATAGTTCTGTGATTAAAAAAACCCAAGATACAGTCATTCTTGTAAAGAACATGAACAGAATAAGGAGGGTAAGAATATCAAGAAAATATTTGTAAATTGTTTGGCCCAGTGCCTTATGGCTAATAAGTACTATGCAAATGTGAGCTAGTACAATAACAATAACAGATGTTATTATAAAAATATATTAATATAATTATATTTATAATAATATAATAATCATAGTTAAAAATGCCAAATTTTCCATATCAAATGAGATGTGAAATAGCAAGTACATTTCAAATAATATACAGTAATAACAATGTATAACCATATTATATAAGAATAATTATGATTACTAACATTATTATTATATAATGGAATAAAAAGTGAAGTGAATGTGGGGGGTTTTCTCCCAAAGTCAATATTAACCTGACCACACCTACTTTATGAGGAAGAGAGGGAATAAATATTTATTAAGATGCTAATATATATCAGGCACTGTGCTAAATATTTTACAAACATTGTTTAATTTTATCCCTATTTTATAGCTGAGGAAATTGAAGCACATTCAAGTTAAGGGACTTCCCTAGGGCCACAAAGTCAGTATGTATTTGAGGTCAGATTTAAACTCAGATACTTCTGACTCCAGGCCTACACTCTATCTACTGTGCACCTCGCTGCATCTTATGAGGTAGCTAAGTCAACAGTGTACTATTTTGTTACCCTAAAAAAAAAATCCCCTAAATATGTTTTGATCATTTTCTAAAATTCCTGAGCTTCCCCCTCTCCCATATAGTTTTATTGAACCCAGGGAATAGTTAGCCAAATTGCCTGTCTAAATGACATCACAGGTGAAACATGAGTTTTTCAAATTTTGCCCTGATGTTGAAATGAACATATTTTCAGTTGCAGTGAGCTTGGAAAACTTCCCCATGAGTAAATGTTTCCACATCATCAGACTCAGGTGTGAAATAGCAGGGCCACTTCAAGACCTTGCCAAAGTGCAATGTGTAAGAGATGATATACAGTAACTTCAAACATACTCCTATGTCTAACAGTGAAATTAATCTTTCCTTTCCATGAATAGTAATTTTAAATTTCCTCATAAATTTTGGAAGACAAAACCAAGCACCTGCTTTATGTTTGTGAAATAGCAGCTAAAACTGTCAGCGATAAGTGAATTTGTAGTTAGAAGCGCTAGTAAGCTTTGTGGCAAAGTTAGCAATTTCGAAAAGTTTTTTTTTTCATCTTGATTTTCAGACAATAATAATTATTTTCAAATGCATTTTCTAGTAGCTGTGAAGAAGGGAGCTATCTGTGGATACTGTGTATGTGTGTATTTTTGCTTCAGTGATGGGGTTGTCATATTGATAAAGATAAGAATGTATAGGATACCACCAATATTAGTATTCAATTCAATTCAGCTAGCATTCAATGTGTTCCTTCTATACTATGTGACAGATGTGTGTGACAGATGTGACAGGCACTGTCATACTGGCACTATGGATAACCAAATGAAAGATTTCCTGACCTCAAGGAGCTACATTAAACCCACACTGATAAAGCAAATGTAAATTGAATGCTCCTCACAACAGGCCCAATTTGCCCATTTACTACAAGGGACCACCACAGTCACAATGAATCTCTACTTCTCTTCTGTACTGGCCCTTTTTTTTTTAATATGACTCAAATGATACTTAGCACAAGCTGCCACCTCTTATTTGTTAGAGCTCTCACCCCTTGACACAGGAGTGAATGCAAACTTTTTTGGTTTTTTGGCAAGGAATAAAAATGTATTTAAAAGAAACTATCATTGGGGAACCTCCCAGGTGGGCCCTGAGTTTATTCAAATTGGACAAGGGCCCCAAATACTCCAGTATAATTATAGTCTTCTCTTTTCTAATAATGTATAAGTTCCTCAGGGAAAGAGATTTTGACTTATGTGTTTTACATTTGTCACAGCTGCTAGTACAGAATGATTAAACAGTTGTTTTTCTGTTATATTTGTCAAGTGAATTAATTTAACTCCCATTTTCAAGTTAAGAAAATATTGCTAATGAGAGATGATTAATTAGGAAAGAGATATTGTCACTAGGATGTAAAGATCAGGAAATAGTATACTTAAGATAAATATTTTATTAACAACAGACTTAGTAAGTTATATTGCTTAAGGAATGTATAGAAGAAACGACATACAAGTGAAACCACCAATTTAATTTTCATGATTTGTATTGATGTATTTGTCATTGCCACATAATTTCCTACTCTGACCTTTGTAACTTTAAGTTTTTTTGTGGTAATGAAAAACAATTACTAGCCATGTGACCTTGGGCAAGTCATTTAACCCCAATTGTCCTCCAAAAAAAAGAAAGAAAAAAATTAAAAAAAGAAAAACAATTAAGCAATAATATTCTGTACAGAGTCTGTGACTGAGAATATATCAATTACTCTCACCTAAGATTTCCTTAATGTTCTTCCTTGAGGGAGAAAGTATATGAGACTATTGATTTAGAGGGTGTTTACCTGGAATATTCAGCATGCAGTTTAAAACTCACCAGAAAAGAGGTTTGTTGCTACTGTGCTGATGGAAACTATTATGACTATAATTAATTTAATAACAAAGATTTACATTACTACTTTATGGATATTCAGATCACAATGAAATAGAGAACCCAAGGAGGGGCTTTCCATACTGCTAATGGAAGGAAGCATTATATAACTATAAAGAATATTGGATGTGGACTTAGGAACCTTGGATTCAACTAAAGTTTCATATGTTTACTAATTATTTAATCATAGGCAAGTAATTTAATTAGTTAGGGTCTCAGTTTCTTCATTTGCAGCATAGGAATCTTTTTCACAGGTTTTTTTTTTAATTTTGGTTGTTTTTGTTTTTGAAAGTAACATTCAGTCTTTTAAGATACTAAGTTAATCCATTATTACCTGTAACGTAGCCATGCATCAAAGGGGCCGCCACCACACTACACCTTCCTTGTAACTTGCAGTTGTCCTGACCTGTGACCAAAACCTCATCCTGAAAGATTTCCAATAATAACTCTCCTGCAACCCAACCAATTTTAGGCTGCTTTTCCAAATTTCAGTTACCACCTTCCAGTTGTAAGGTGATGTGCCAATTAGAGGGCTCAGAAGTAGGAGCAGAAGTAAGAGTAACTTGATTGTTTTGGGTTGATCATAACCCTCATTCTTCCAGTCCAGGTGGGCAAGTTTAGCTGTGCCATTCAGACAACAGTACATCTGGTCATACTTGGAAATATCTATGGAATACAAAAGTTATGTGTATTATAAATCTTAAGTGACTATCCTTTTGCATCTATATTATGGAATACTGATTCTGAACACAAATTGTTCTCATCATGTTGCTTTCTCAGTCTTACCTTTAGTGTAACTCATTAATGTTTATTCATAATAAAAGTCAAAATTTATAACATTTGACATTGAATTAATAAATGGAAATAGATGACCTAAATGAATAAGTGAAAGGTTATGTAAATAAGGAATTTATAAGTTCTATTTATACTGGGTCAGTGAAGTTATAAATGAGGAATTCATAATCCCTAATTACTTTTTCTAACCCTGAGTCTTTCTTGGTTTGGATTATAACCCTTTTTAATCCATTTATTTTGTGTTAACTTGTATATTTTTGGGAAAAAAAAGTCTGCTGACATCTTATTTCCCAGGTAGTACATAAAAAATAATTTGTTTTTGCAAAATTGTTTTTGCTATGAAACATATTCCATAATTATAAATATCACTAATTGTTCACATTATACTTTTCTCTTCTGCAACTGAATGGTTCTATTTTAATTAAAAGTTGTCTTCATCTGTAAAATAAAGTGGTTGGACTACATGATCCTTGAATTCCATTTTAATGCTAATAGTTTGAAATCTGCAAATGATGGCACCTACAGCAGCTTCTCCAGGCTCTTGGGGCATTAAATATTTTAATATTTCACTGAATTCTAGTGTCCAATAAGAATAATACTCATCCAGTCAATAAACATTCATTAGGTGTCTACTATGTGCCAAGTACTGTGCTGAACATTAGTTATAAAAGAACAAACAAAACAAACAAACAACGAAAGGAAAGGACAATCAGTCCCTATTTTCAAATTGCTCATAGTCTAGTAGGGGAGATAACATACAAATGACTACATACATATAAGCTGTATATAGGATTAACTGGAAATAATCACCAGAGGGTAGGCAATAGAATTAAGAGGGATTGAGAATGGCATTCTGTTATAAGTTAAGATTTTATTTGGGAATTGACAAAAGCCATAGAAGCCAAAAGGCAAAGATTAGGAGGAAGAACTTTCACCTTAAGAGAATTTGACTCAAGGAATGTGATCATTAATGAAGGCATTTCTGCTGATTTTACTCTTTTCTACTGGGTGTTGTCAGTCCATACTCATAATAAACAATGCTTTTTGGAATCAGATTTTCTGTGTATAAATAAAGTATGATATACTAGAAATACCATGCTCGTATCTTCACAATGCCTTTTCAGCTTCCGTTCTTTTCCCATGCTCTCTACATTCTAGGAAGAAACAGAAGTTCTGACCATTCACTATGATAACTTCCCTCTTTCCTCCAAAATGTTGTCATGTTAAAAGATTTATTTCTTAAAGAAAGTCTTCACTAAAAATTCTGAACCATGTTTGAAAGACATGATGACTTAAGGCACTGCAAAGAAATACACTGGACAATTATTAATCATTCCCTGACATTTTTTCCCGCCCTCTCCTTTCTATATATTCTTTCTATGTAACTTAGATTGTGAACCTAGTGGGAAAGCAATATCCTTATTGTATGCCAATGGAGAAATAAAGATGGAACTCTTCCTCTTTTTATTCAAAGCAGACCAAGGAATTTTGGAAATAAGCTAAAGTGAAACAGATTTCCCTGTTATATAATCTGTAAGTAATCCTTGCCAGTTGTGGTAGCTTTTTAGATTTTCCTTGTGATCATCTGCTATAATGTAACCAAAAAGTTCATAAAAGTGAATTGAAGATCAAATGAGGTTTGTACCATCTGAAAAATTAGTTTAAGAAGAATGAGGAATTCCCTAGTCAACCTGATGATATTATAGGGGATGAACTTTTGGAGGTATCCAAGAAACACCTCCCCAAAAAAGAGGAACATGTCCACCACAGATTTGCTCTCAGGTCACAGGGAACTCAAAGTTATTGGTTAGCTCAAGTGCATAGAGTTTTATTGGAGGACCCACTTTTCAGCCTCGTAAAGAAAAAGGGAAATTTGAGCTTGGATCAGTGTTCTTCACTCTAATTTGAACTTTGTTATTCTTTGCTCACCTTATGCCTTTAAGATTATTCCAGAATGATAATGTGATGAGTAGACATTTCTCATGTGATCACAATATACAACAGAAGTAGTTGGCAGTGTTCAACATTTGCATGTATGCGACCTGATATAGAAATATATGAGCAGTGTTCTTTAATCACAAATTCCTGTATGATAAAATCAGGGATTTTGAGTTCCCTAGGCAATGTAATCCTAGAATTTACACTGATTTCAGAGGGTGGGCATTTCTGGGTAGCTGGAGAGTTACTTAATGATAACCCCAAGTTCAAGAGTTCCCAATTTCAAGAGTTATGGGATCTGACCTTTCAGTGAAAAGGGAATTTTCTGATTCAGTATAGTTCTTGGATAGGAGGACATACACAGTTTTTTTCATAGTACCTTTTTTGTAAAGAAAAGTCTAGGAGTAAATCAGTCAGTAGTGACATGTTAGAAAGTGGATTGTTTGATTTTTAGGGACAGAGCCAAGAAATTAGAGTGGAGAAAGAATTTAGTTGAGTTCTCCCAACATACCCCTCCAAACAACTAAAATAATACCTCAAAACGGATTTTGGAGTGGCAGAGCAAAGAAAAGATCAGAGTGAGATATTCTTCAACACAAGCCAATATAGGAAGTTGGAAAGAGATATCTGTACCATGGAGGTGGAGGCTGACCTGAAGCCCATGTGGATGAAAGACAGGTGCTGGGATAAAATGGTGATGACAGAAGCAGTAGCTACTTCTGGAACTCTCAGGCCAGAAATAACAAAAAGACCATGCAAGCTGGTAACTAGTAAGAAAGAGAATGCTGTGGACCCATGCTAACACTGAAGGAAAGATGTTTTTTGGGAACTCCACTGCCTATATACACTTCTGTAGCATAGTTTGGGGGTCTAGGTGAGAAGGAACACTTCTCTTTAAGAGGGAGAAAAAGCCCTGAAGGACAGTATTGCTTTTGGTCACAAGGGTTAAACAACCCTGAGTAACAATATTATCTCCAGTCCCAAGGGAGCACATAGTGTCAATTAAAATCCCAAACGATAAGGAGCACTTCCTGGATAACCAGAGTGAAGACCAAGACAGCAGGCACCACACCTCTTACCAGATGACACAATCTGGGAAGTATTAAAACATTTACAACCCCTCCTAGAACTAGTGCTGAAAAGAGCAGAGCAAAAAGTCCTGAAGCTTAAAAAAAAAAAAAAAGAAATTTTTCCTCCAGTGTACCCCCATGCTGTGGACAGAAACCAACTTAAAAAAAAAAATTTAAGTCCAAAATCAACAAATAGAATGGAGAATAAGCAAACAACAAAAAAAGAATGTGTCATAAAAGTCTACTACGTAGGAAATAAGATATGTAAATATAAGCCCTGGGGTGGAGAAATCCATCTTGCCCCACTAGAAAGTTAGAGAGTGTATGGGGGACAATGTAAGAGAGAACCAACTTGGGGAAAGGGTATTCAGTAGGCTTGCTATCTTGGATTGGGAGGTAGGGGAGAGACAAGGAGAACATTTTTAACTCAAAATGTTGTGGAAATGAATATTGAAAGCCATAAATAATTTTTTAAAAAATTCAAAAAAGAAAAAAAAATTGCATGCTATTCCTTGTGGAGCATATATATTTAGTATGGATATTCACTTCATTGTCTCTGGTAACTTTTAGGAATATGTAATTTCCTTCCTTATCTTTTAAAATTAAGTCTGTTTTTGCTTTTGCTTTGTCTGACATTAGGATTGCTACCCTTCCTTTTTTTTTTTTACCTGAGCCAAAAAATAATAGTTTTTGCCCTAGCCCTTTATGTTTACTCTTTACATGTCTCTCTGCTTCAAATATGGTTCTTGTGAACAGCATATTTTAGGCTTCTGGTTTTTGTTCCCATCTGATATCTGCTTCCATTTTATGTGAGAGTTCATACTGGTCACATCCACAGTTATGATTACTAAATGTGTATTTTCCTCCATTCCATTTTTCCACCTGTTTGTCCTCTATCTCCTTTCACCCTTTCCTTCCTCAGTAGTGTTTTCTTTCTGTATACCTCCTCCCCCAGCCTGCTTTCTCTTTTATCAGTTCCCCTCCACCCCACTCCTCTTTACTTAATCTCCTTCCCTCCTATGTTCCTGTCAGGTAAGAGATTTCTATATTGTTCATGTTGTTCCCTCTTTGAACCAATACTAATAAGAGTAAGGTTCAAGTGATGCCCATCACCCACCCTCAAATCTTTCCCTTCACTTAAATAGTCTTTTTCTGGTTTTTCAGGTGAAATAATTTACCTTATTGTACCTGTCCCTTCCTTCTACATCCAGTGTACTCCTCTTTATCATCCCTTAATTATTTTTTAAGTCATTCCCTCATAGTCACATTATACTCATAGCTTCTTTCCTTCTGTCTCTGTATAACACATATAGCTGTTCTATTAACAGCATGTTGGGGATTTGGGCATTGATATTTGCCTGCTTCACTGCATTTGGGCTCAGGATTTCCCCCTGCTTTGTTGAGGTGAGGCTGGATGCCATCTTGCTGGGATGATTCCTTTCCTGGACTGCATCCTTCTTTCAGCTGAATGAGACAGATCATTTTTGCCAATCTTCCAAGTTTCTTGGGGCAAAATATTGTTTCACCCTTTCTTTCACTGGATTTGTTTTGTTGTGTTATTTTAATGTGGTTTGGAGGTGAATACGGGAAAGTTATGGGGATTTTATTCTTACTCCATCATCTTGGCTCCTGGAAGACCCAAATAGCCCTTTTAAATATGACTTCAGAGTTTATTTGCATGTCATTGAGGAATATTGTGAAAGTTGAAAGGAATTCCATCCCCTTAGCTCCTTTGCAGTTTTATTTGATGAAATGTTGAGGATGATTTGAAGGAGGTTTGGAGTAGCCACCTAAGGGAATTGTAGGAGGTAAAGAGAACCTTTGAACCTTAACTCAGAAATTTGATAGAGAGAATATGAATGCCGCCAAAGGAAAGTGAAGTTCAAGAGACAAACAAAAAATGTCTAAGGTATTCTCTAGGCTAGTTAGTGTCTACATTTCAGAACAGTTATGATAGCCCCTATGGCTATAAGCTAAAGAGCTGGTAGTACTCTCTCCCATCAGAAATAATCTATATCCATTATGGAGAATAAGCAGATGAAAGCAGAGGAGGGCATCAATTGTAGCTCTGAAGAGTTAATGCTCAGTGGAGAGTAGGATACCATGGTTCAGAGATGCCCTGCTAACTTCACCAAGATAGTATCAGTAGAAGATATTGGCATCTTTACAATATCAGAAGTGTGAATTGCCTTTGGAATATGTTCTTTCATATGTATTGCTTTCCTGTGTATTTTTACTATAGATGTCTCTTTCAAGTGTGTTCCACAACTATATATATTCACATGTTGCATACCCCATGTACTGTCACATATATTTTTTGTATGTAAACTTTCTTCTAATAGTAGAGTAGAAAATTGAGCAGACTATAATTCCAAGTACAGAAGTGGGGGTGTCTTTCTTGACTTACTTTGATATATTTTTTAATTAAATTCATTTTATATTTATCTAATGTGTTCTCCAATATGTTCAATATTGGGTATTCATGAGTTACACATTTTGCTGGGTGCTAACCCCCAAATAATCTCAAACATTGACCAGTATTCTAAGGGTCTACATCTGAGGCGAGCCCCATGTGTACTACTAATAAAAGTAACAAATGAGAAACCTCACAATTCAGTGGATCTTGGTGCAAACCTAAAAGGGACTTGAGTAGAAAAAAAGAACACAATTTTATCTTTTGAATCTAGGAATTATAGTAAGTCATTCATTTACTTAAAAAAATAGTGGGGCTTAGTAAGATTTTCTTTTTTATAGCCATAAAACAGAAAAGTTAAAGGCAGCCTTATGGGATTTGCAATTTGGAGATTTTGTAAGACTGGTGAGTTTAGACTCTACCCAAATGAAATAGGGCTTTTCCCCCATCAAAGTTAATCTGGACAGGGTTATCAATAGAACAAAGACCCTTACAAGAAATTCATGTGACCTAAACTCAGATGGAACTAAATAATCATTCCATAGTACCATAGAGACATAATTTTTTTCAAATATTAGCACATCAGTATGCAAACTAGTTTTGATCATTAATGAGATAGCTCATTAGCCAGAGAAAATAGAAGTTTGTTACAATTATATTGTAATAGAAGTGATTAATTTCCAGTTGGTTTTAGGAAGCCAAAGAAGATGTGGCAGCCAAAGAATTTTGTACCAACATAATTCCCGGACATAATACATCACTAACAGCCTCCTCTTCACAATAAACACCAGCAGGAGACATTATTTTCATCTAATAATAAGTTTGTATATGATGATTATGGGATGGTATTGTAGAAAGAATTTGCATAGGTCTATTAATAACCCCTTTAGATTCTGTTCTCCTCTATTCCATCTTGCAGTTTAATTAATTGCTTTAAAAAAATGATAGTCCTTAATCTACAATCCTCTGTCATGTCAGGCTTCGGCTGCCTAATGTCTCCCTAATAATACCATATCTACACTATTCTATTTTCAGTATCCTGAAAAAGATAGAAAGTTTGAAATTATATTTAAAAATATTTTCACTTTCTTTAGCAAATTTCATTTTTAAAAAGGATAAATAAATGTTTAATACTATATAATTAAATTCCATATACATTTATGAAACAAGGCACTGTCCTAGGAGTTAAGACACAGCCTTACTGAAATGCAGTCCCTGCCCTCTTAGTAGTTGTAATCTAGCAAGGGAGAAGAGGCTGGTACAGAAATATATAGTGAGATTTAGGTAGACCAATTCTGGTGTCAGGGTGAGTGTTCTTAGGGCTTAGATCTGAGAATTTCTGGAAGATGTAAGCCCAAACATAAAATGTTGTTTTCTCTTATCCCTAGAGAGAATGATAAAGTGCCATTGGGTTGGAAGGAACAGGCTATGAAGGGGACTCAGTTTTGTTTCAATGGAATATAGCTAGTTCAATTAGCTAGAGCAAGGAGGATAGGATCTGGACTCCAGAGAGACAGAGTCAGTTAGGATAATTATTTGTGTGTGGCATTGAGATGGACCAGACTCCATTGTAAACTCTCTCTTCATATACCAGTGCAAATAGATGAAGGTGGAGCAAGAGATATTGCTGATGAGTGGATAGAATCATATTGACCAAGAATTCTTGAGGGTAGTGAAGTATCTCTTTACCCTTTATCTCTCCTTTTCTCACCTAAAGGGAATTTACTTAATTAAAAAGTGTAATAGTATTTGTTCATAATCTGATTTAATCAATATTTTAATGGCAACCTACTTCACATAAAATATAATCATTCATAAATCTTTGGATTTCCATTTTTTATTATTTGTGCACACGGAATTATAAGAGAGAGATAGTGACTGGTTTTGATATACATGCAGAAATGAATAGCCAATAAATCTTTAAAAAGGCCTGGTGGCCTGGGAATGATATAAGAAAGAATGGTACTGATTGACTAATAAAGTCCTAAAGTGGGTAGAGTTGGATCCAAGGTTTTTGCCTTTATTAAGTCAGTTCTCATGCTATCTGAGAGGTGGCAATGTTGTTGGCTCACAATATTCTCTTTATGGTCCTTTCCTATACTTTAACCCCCTCCATTCAAGCATGGAGAAATCATTCTGTTGGGGTGCAATGGAGGGTAATGACAATACATAGTTTATGCCTGGTCATAGAAGAAAGAGAATCACTGGACCAGGCTTTAAAAGGTGGAATGTGTGAAAGGTCTCCTTTTCGCTTTCATTGACAAAGAAGTAAAATTTTAGATCTTCTCAGAAATAAAGGCAAAAAACTATATTGCAAAAGAGAATTAGCAAATCCCCAAGGAAGCACTTAGTACAAGTACAAGTACACAAGTACAAGACCTATGTAGGTAGTATTCATTTCCAGACATTGGCAAGGAAGGATTCAAACATGAGGTCCAGCTGTATTGGGTCTTAAAGAATAGGTAGGATTTCAGATGATAAAAGCTGGGCCAAGGTCAAGTTGTAGGAAAATAGAATATTGTGAACAAAGTTACAGGAGTAGACAAAGTTTGTGGTAACTAGTGAAGTAGAGCACCTAGATGGCTTAGTGGATAGATCATTGGACCTGGGGTCAGGAAATTGTTGTTATTGTGTGATTTCAGTTGGGTCTGACTCTTCATGACCTTTTCTTGGCCTTTTCTTTGCAAAGCTACTAGTTAGCCTTTCCTTCCTCAACTTATTTTATTGATGAAGAAAGTAAGACAAACAGACTTTTGCCCAAGATTACACTGTTAGTGTCTGAAGCCAGATTTGAACAGTTTTACTGACTCCAGGCCCAGTGCTCTATTCACTGTGCCACGTAGCTGTGGCATACTGTCGAGTCAGGAAGACCTACACTTATTAACAGTGCGATCACAGGCAAGTCACTTAACTTCTATTTGCTTTGGAGGAAGCTAGTGGATAGAGCACTGGGCCTGGAGTCTAGCCAGATACATTTACATTTACTAATTATGTAACCCTGGGCAATCATCTAGCCTCCATTTGCTTTAATTCACTGGAGAAGGAAATAGCAAACCACTCCAGTATCTTTGGCCATGGACAATATTGGCACTCTACTGTCCATGGGGTCACAAAGAATTGGATGTGATTGAATGACTAAGCAATTAATGAAGATGATGCTTAAAAGCAGAATTCCTCATGATCTGGTTTTGGATCAGTTGTTCTGTAACTCTCATTAGCCAGTGGGAAATCAGTAATTACTGCAAATATTCACTTCACAAACAAATAGAACTTATGGACAAACAACTCCTTCACAAAGAAAAGTTTATTGAGACCTATATGTATAATAGCACTGTTCGTGGGCTGGGAAGGATATAATTGGTTTATAAATAAAAGTTCACAAATGAATTGGAGAAACAAGGCATGCAAAGATATAGAATTAAATAAACCATGCTAAAACACCTTTTTTTTTGCTTTTGCTACAATAAAAATAAAATGAAGAGAAGAAAAACTGTCATCAGTAAGTTTTTTTATTTATTTTATTTTAATCATTTGCCTTAGGAATAAAGCAAATGGGTGTGGGGGAAAGCATTATTGGATGTTTTGCAATGGCTAACCTTCAGGGGAAGGCTATAGGTACAGGTGGTCTAAAGTATAATTTCAGTGATAGCCCACACTCAAGAAATGGCCAAAGAAACATAACCAAACTAATATATAAATTTAAAAGGATAAAAGTTCATCCCATAGCTAGAATAATATATAGCAAAAATAAAATGCCCCCCAATGGTACACACAGAATTCAAAAATAATTAAAGCTGATAGAAAAGCCCCTGTGTAATCTCTGTATTACCTATGGGAGAAATTCATTAGAAAAAATAAATTACATGAAGAGAGGGCAGGGTGGAGTTATTCTCCATCACAATGGAGGAAGTACCCATCCACATAGTGTAGCATTGTAATGCTCATTAATTGAAGTAACCATTAAGTCTAATTAGGCAGTAGATTTAATAATAGCAATAGCAGCAGCAGCATTAACAGTTAGCACATATTAAGTACCTTCTATGTGCCAGGCATTGTGAAAAATGCTTTATAAATATTATCTTACTTTGATCCTCACAACCCTGTAATGTTATTATACCTATTTTAGAGATGAAGACACTGAGGTAAACAGTGGTTGAATTATTTGTCCAAGGTCACATAGCTACTAAGTTTCTACGGTGAAATTTGAACTCGAGTCTTTCTGACTCAAGGCCTAGTGCTATATGTATTGGATCCATATAGCTATTTGTAATGAATAGAACACTGGATTTGGAGTCAGGAAGAAAGGTTCAAATTCTACTCTTGATACTAGTAAAGTCATCATGTCATCTGTCTTGCTTCTTTCCTCCTCAGAACTACATTCCTCAGACTTAATCTCTAGAAGGCATGTCCATGGTGCAGCCAATACATTCAACTCAACTTTGGAACTCCTACGGTATTGCCAAGCAGTTTTGGCTCTCTAATGCAAATTCACTGTGACCACTATATTATCTAGTCAGACCCAGAAAAGATCTTGTTCCATAGTTCATCAGCTAGACAGCTGGTTTGTCTTGTTATTGACCCTTTCTCCCATTGGCTCAGAGTATTTTCTTATTACCTTGTGTAAGGAATAACTGGTAGGGGGAATTGGTATAAATGATATGGATTCAAAAGCTCTCAGGTAAACACACACACCCATTTGCTCAATTCCTAGCACTTTTAAGTCCAGGGAAAATATAAAATACACTGACCTACATACTACTTTTTATATATTTGTCTGTTGATATCCAGAAAGATATTAGCCCATCTGACTGGAAAAACAAAACATGATAAATGAGAATATAATAGAGCAATGTAAGATTAACTCTTATGTATTTTATGTACTTTTAATTTGAAATGGGGATAGCCTTCCAATTATTGCCTGCTGGATTTTCTTACAGCTATAAATAAAATGCTGTCGATTTTTGTGGATTTATTTTTATATCATGCTGTTTACTGAAGCTATTGCTTTAATTGCGTTCTTTACTGATTCTCTGTGAACCAGGAGATATTCTAAGCAAATCACTATGTCATCAGGATCTGATTATTGGGACAGTTTTGTTTCCTCTTTGATCAAGTTTATTCATTTAATTTTTTTCTTGTCTTACTAATAACAATTTTAAAACGATAACTGAAAAAAGGATAAATGAAGGAATTGTGGCTTTACTGTTTGAGTTTGCAATATACTTTTAGCATGTTTTACTGGTCCTTCTGTGCCTATATTTTGTAGGGTTTTGAAGAGTTTGTTCTTATTAAAATGAATGCTGTAAAAGTCTCCTATTCATCATCTATTTTTATATTTTTATGTTTTATTTTTATGTGATCATATTATTTTTTCTAATGTTACTGTAGTTATCTGAATTTCATTTATGACATTTTACTATGTATATGTGTATCTGTTCTGTGAGTGTGTGAATGGGGTACAGTTCTGTCTTCTATCTTCTAAATTCAAGTGTAATTACAATAAATCTAGCTGATTATTCCTTTTGTTTAAAGTTTTGGAATTGGAGAAGATTGTAGAAATAACTAATCTGGAATCAGTAAATGTTTTATGGTAGATCGATGTATAAAATCAATCTGACTCTGAATGAGTCAAAGGCAAATCAAGAGTTTAGGGAAATATATAAATACTTTGATTCAGATAAGTACAATGATTCTTCCAATGATGCAGATCACAACTCTTCTATGCCTGCCTATACTATGCGACTTTCATTTATGTCCTCACACAAATTCATCATAGAAGTACCATGTTGTCGGCTCTCCTTGCTTTCTCCTGACATATCAAGGATACTGGTGAGGCCTCTGGCTGTCCACTTACCATTCTTCACCTTCTCTATGTGACCAGAATAGCTTCCCAATACAATTTCTTAATGACATCCTTTCCTCATGATGTTCAGAGTTCTTCATTGGTGATATGTTGTAACTTGTTCATATCCATCCTACAAAAGTTTGGGAAATATCCAAAATGCCATCCCTTCTTGTTTTCTCTGGCAGATTTTTCCCCTTATAACTTTCCCTCACTCTAATCTTCCTCATCTTCATTTCTATCATTTATATTCTATGTATTACTTGTCTTCCTTACTACATTCAAAAATGTGCCCAAATCTCTCATTATTGAAAAAAAACACAATTTTTGCTGCATTCCACCATCCCATTAAGTTATCATCCTAATGTTTTACCTGTCTTTTTCTGGCAAATTTATAGAACAAAAAAGCTGTTTACACTAATTACCTTCACATTTCCTTTTATTTGTTCCTTCATCTTCTGCAATGTGATTTCTGACCATATCATTCAACTAAAACTTCCCTATCAAAAAATCATCTCTTAATTTCTTAATCTGCTAGTCACTTTTTCATTCTTCATCTCTATCTCTCTGCTGCTTTTTGGTAATTCTTTGCCATCCTCTGCTAGCTATGCTCTCCTCTTCAGCTTTTCATAACACCACTCTCATTATTCTCATTCTACCTGATTGACATCTCCTCAGTTTCATTCAATGACTCTACATCATGCTCCTAACTATAGGTGTTCCCCAAGACTCAGACCCAGGTTTTCATCATCTTTTTGTTATCTCAATCGCCCATGAGTTTAATTATCATTTTATACATATGATTCACACAACTACATATGCATACATGTACATATGTATGCATATACATATATACATATACATATATACACGCACATATGTATATGTGTATACACACACACACAGAGAAAGAGGAGAAGAAAGGACAAAAGAGGAAGGGAGGGGAGAGGACGGCAATGGAGAGGAAGGGAGGGGAGAGTTTCTCCATCTCCCTTGAGCCTCAGTCCAACATTGCCTGTTACACATTGGGTATTTCTTAACTGAATGGCCATGTAATATCTCAGACCTAACATATCCAAAAGATAAGTCATTATCTTTTTTTCCTTCAAAGCAACTCCTCTTCCAAACCTCCTTACTTCTATCTAAAGCACCATCATTCTTATGTCTCCCAGGTTCATAACATTAGCATTAATCTAAATTCCTCACTCACCCTCATCCAACTTTTCAAACTCATTTCCAAATTTTGACATTTTTGTCTCTTCCACTCTTCTATGCTTGCCCATACTATGTGACTCTTATCTCTGAAGTGGGGCTCTACAATATCTCTCACAACCTTCCCCACCTCTCTACTCAAAGCCACCACTTTAGGCCAGGATATCATCAACTCTCATGAAGATTATTGCAAGAACTCTCTACTTGACTTGCTTGCTTAAATTTTTTCCAAATCTATCATCCACATAACTACCAAAGTAATTTTCTCTAAGCCCAGATTTGACTGTGACATGACTGGGACTTCCTAATGATTCACAGATAAAATGTAAACTCTTCTATTTTATTTTTAAATGTAATCTGGCCCTGCTGTGTCTTTTTGCTTCATTGTACATTACTCTCCCCCCAGAAGTCCCATACACTCTGTGACCCAATAAAATTGATATCTCTATTTCTCACAAACAACTCTCAACATCCTTCTCTGTTCCTTTACCCTGGTCAGATCCCTCTTCTTGGAATGTACTTCCATCTTTCTTCTACCTAATACAATACTAAATTATGAATGGATCCACACCCAAAATATAATTCTTCCTCCTGGTCTCCAAATGGACCTACTATTATCACATCTGTCTTTAAGATGCACCTGTATGATAACTTTTCTAAGGGCTCCAATTGTAAGTGGCCTCAAATCCAAACTATCTTGTATTTAATTCCAATATATTTATTTGCTTTCACTTTCCATTCATTTTGCCTATAATACCACATATGTAGCTATTTTCTCTCCTATTTGAATACAAATTACTTGAGAGTATTGTTCTGTTCTTTTTATTTGTTACCATAGGTTTTCATATAATGTCTGAAAAAATAGGCATTCAATGTACAAGCTTGCTTGATATTTTGCTCAAATAAATATGAATTTATTTCATTTCCCTTTTGGTTTTTTGGTTTTTCTTACATCTAAGTGTCTGGTTGTAGGTTTAGTCTCTTCTATTACATGTTTTGTGGACCTAAAGATTCCTGCATTTTAGTTTCTATCAGTGTTCTCAGAACCCACTGCTTCATCAGTGATGACTATTGCCATGGCACATGGACAAATCCTTTAAGTCTGGCCCTTTGCAAACATTGTTTCATCATTCTTGCTAATGACTAAATTCTGTCTTCTTAGGGTATCATTCATCTCAAGATCTCAAACAGTCCCTTTGGGTTCCTTCCATCAACCTAAGCCAAGAAGATAATGCAATGACTCTAAAAAGGAATATTTTAAAGTTAGAAGTTTAAGCCTATGAATGAGTTAAAGAGATGTTTAGATACTTATTTCATGTTTAACACAATTTTAAAGTAGAAAGAAATAAAGAATGGAACTTTCAAACCTAAAAACTCTTAAAAGATATTAAAAGGCATACTGGGAAAATGTGTTGTAGACGATATTCCTTTTTAGTCTTCCTATAACGTTACCTACGCACCCTCCTTAAATGCTTTCACTTTTTTTTAAATGACTGGAATAACATCTATTGTAACTAAATA
>CM053580.1:168674325-168701351 GCA_028627135.1 Pseudochirops cupreus | reverse complement strand
AATAAAAATAGTAAAAATTATAGTTTTGCCTAAATTAATTTAATATTCAATGATACTAAAATCAAGTTACAAATTATTTTATATAGCTAGAAAAGTAATAGTAATTCATGCAAAAGAACAAAGGATAAAGAATATCAAGTTAAATCATGGGAAAAACAAGGTAGAGGAAATAACATCTAGCGATAGTAAATCTCAAACAATACTGCAAAGTAGATATTTTGAAAATTATTTGTTTCCATATCCTTCAAACTAATTTGATGTCTATCTAAAAAGTATAAACACCTTCCATAGTGCTAACAAAAGTCAAGATGAAATTATAATAAGAGAAATTATGTTAAGAAGTATAAAAGACATAAAACATATGGAAATAAAGCAAGGGTCAGATTTAAATAAATTTATCTGTAAAATGATCTTTAAAAAAATCATGGTAGACTTAAATAATTGGAGAGATATTCAGTTTTCATTGTCAGACTGTTACAACATAATAAAAATGTGGATACTATGCAAATTTATATGCCTGTATCATTTGGGACTGGCTTAAAGAGGCTCTAGTTCCTACTTCATGTATGAATGTGCCCTTCTTGGTTAGTTATACAGGTTATGTACAACATTCTCTGCTCATAATCCAGGATGTGGAGATCCAATGAGCCTTCTTATAGTTGTTAATGAAAGGCCAAAGCTCCAGTGTTAAAGGGTCTTCTAAATGACAGGAGAATTGAAATTGAGTGCGCAAAGTAAAAGTTTTAGGGGACAATCTCACATTTTTATCAGCGTAATTAGGAGGAGAATTTATAACCACAAAAGGGGTCTACACACATACGCACCACACATATGTGTATACATATATACATATATTCATATATATATATATATATATATATATATATATATGTTTTAAAAGTTATTTAATTATATAAAATTTATGAGATTTTGTACAAACATATCAATGACTATAGAGCCAAAGGGGAAATTTATGTAGACATTTGTGAAAATTGAAAGTAGAAAAATATGTTTATATCAAATATCACTGATAAAAGTCAGATATTCAATATGAAGAGAAAATTGGCATAATTTTATAAAACTAAGGGCCATCCCCCAATAGAAGAGCAGAGAAATGATTTTAATCAATAGATATTAAATAAACAAATTGGAAACAAATTGCATATAAATTTATTCTCAAAATAGCTGAATTTTCACTTCGTATCAGGTCACTTGGAAATTTTTTTTAAAATGGGTGATATCAGATTTGGAGGAACCATGAAAATATAAGCATATGAATATAATGTTGATGGAGCCTAAATTGACCTGAGTGTTTTGTGTATCAGTCTGGGATTATGCAAGAACAATTATTAGTAAGTATTCATACCCATTTTTGGTCCAATAATCTCAATACCTGCCATTTTATCCAAAGGGTTCAGAGACAGGAACAAAGGCCTCACTTGCACCTAAATACACATGGAAGAACTTTTTGTGATGACAAATAATTAGAAAAAAAAGTGTGTATATCTATTATTAAGTTTAAAACCTGTGGAATATGAATGTAATAGAGCAATTCCAGTCTCAGAATTTTTTTTAACTATTTCATTTTCTCTTGGGTCTCATTCTTGATGAATCTTTTTGATGATGCAAGAGACAATATTACAAGGTGAGAGACCTTGGGCTGTCTTCAACTGGCTACCACACAACCTTGCAATCATGTCAATTTAACAAGAAGTGATGATTAGGAGTAGCCTTTTAAGATCCAGACCAGCGGCCACTGAAAATACAATCAGCAGTTATGTCCCATGTGGGCCATGAAATTGATCAGACCAATGTTATATAGAAAGTATGCTAAAAGTGACCTTAGTCTTTTGAGATATGGAGTTGAATAGGAAATGTCATGAGGCACTGCTCCCCGGATGTTTTGGGGAAACATTTGTAATTTCTTCTGTTATACCTCCAACATAAAAATTAATTGATATTAATTGACTGAGGGTCTAGTCTACATGAGTGAGATTGATAGCACACAACTAGTATGATCTGGAAATGATGGAAATAGAAAAGAGACAATCCCAGATCCCTCAGGATGACCTTGAATCTTGAAGGGTTAATGTAGCAGTGGAGTCAGAGCAAGCTTCCTATGATATGATCATAAGATCTATAGTCAAAAAGGAACTCAGTGACCATTTAGGTTAAATCCTCCATTTTACAACTGAAGAAACTGAGTCCCAAGGACTTTAAGTGATTTACTTAAAGCCACATAAGGAATAAGCCTCAGAACTGAGATGGGAACCTAGCTGCTTTGACTCTATGCAGTAACTGTCAAGGTTTATCATAATAATCACTCAGGGCCCAGAAGAAAAATGATCACTCACATAAATAAGAAGACAATGTGTGAAGACCTATTGAATTGGAAATTAAATACACACACATACAGACACCTATTCAATCACAAAACTATTCAGTGTATTTTCTTGCAAAAGCAAGAACTATAGACCTTTGTGCAAATAGAACCCAAGAAACTATTGCTGAAGAAATCGGTAGTTGAAAATTGTCATTGACTACTTTGCTAAAGTCATTTATTGCAAGTTACACCCAACCTCTCCTTCTTTATTCAGTAAACTCTTCTGCTCAGACCAGGAAGTAAGTGGGAGTTTCAGATCATTTGGAAGCAAAAGTTTCTGTAACTATCACAAACACTTGGTGGAACTTCTGTTCTCAGTATTGGGCTGCCCTACATAGCAGTTTATGATTCCTCTTTATTGTTGGAGAAAGTATGTAGGAGTTTATCGAACACCGGAAGCTCATTGGAAGTGTCAGAACGGCCAACTGAAACATTACTTGTGATTACAGAGAAGTATTTGGTGAGAAAATGGAGTGCCTAGAGTCTGAAAAAGAAAGGAAAACTTTTGGCAGAGATAAAAACTGCCTGAAGAAGCTTCTAGCAGAAGCATTCTTGCACATGCCCCAGAAAAACTGTGACAGAGCTAAGGGAAATAGAGCAAATCAGAGATGAACATAGAAATAACATCTTGTGAATAAGATAAGAGTTTGAATAAGTTAATAACAGTTTAGAGTTAACAGAAAAATTATCAAATATAACTAGGTATTTTTCTTCTAAATGTTAGCTCCACCAGAACTATCTTTTATTGTTTATTGGTAGTTATATTTAGCTCCTTATTCTACAAGAAAATTCTATTATTGGGTGTATTTTAAGTATGGAAACACTCTGAATTATGAAAACCTATGCTATGGGGAGCAATTTATATTTTGACAACTCCTAACATGATGAAAGGCCAAGAGTAGTTATATTGATGCTATGCAAAGTGCTGGCAAAGTCTAGACAGGTTTATTATCAGTGGCTGAGTAATCAGAGGGTCATCCTCATTTTTTTTTTATACTTATAGTGATATTTTTTTTCAGGGGCAAAAGAGTTGTAACCTGTATCTAGGAAGTTATACCCCACATTGATAAAATAAAAAATCTATAAAGTATCGATAAAATAAAAAATCTGTAAGTATCTACTGAAATACTTATGTTATATCCTTGAAAAAAATGAAAGTAGTGAAAAATTAATGTTTGTAACTTGTATCTGTTAAAGTATATTGGTGGTTGTACATCCTATTTGCAGCAAGAAGATAAGAGAAAAACACACATGAAAACCAAACATATGCTGAAATTGTTTTAATAGCTTGCTTATTATAGAATAACATCATATAAAACATCTCATCTGAACCTTATAATAACTGTGTGATGGGTAGTACCTCTGTTATCCCCATTTTACAGGTAAGGAAATTGGGGCTTATAGCAGTTATGTGACTTTTCCAAAATCATATAGGTAGTAATACAGTGCTGGGGTTTGATCCCAAGCTTTCTGATGCTAAAGCTCTTTCCAAAACACCATCTTAATTGCGTATGGGTCTGTCTTAAAAAAGATAGATAAATTCCCTATAGCAATTTTCATTAATTAGAGTAATGCAGATATTAAAATATACAAAATCATTATTAGAATTTATTAACGATGATCCTTGAATATATACATTTTTCACTCTTATTTTGTTGAAGTTCTATAGACCTTGTTTTAATGGTCCTCCATTCAATAACACTTTTTTGTGTGTGTTAAGTGGGTTTAAGTGACTTGTCCACAGTCACACACCTAGTGTCAAGTGTCTGAATCCTGATTTGAACACAGATCCACCTGACTCCAGGGCTGGTACTCTATCCACTGTGCCACGTAGCTGACCCAACAATATTTTATTTCTAATTAGTAAGCACCTGCTAGACATGTACTCACTTGTTGAAAGTGGGTGAGTGTTTGAAAGTAGCGACTATGTTCAGGGCAGAATTATATAATTTCACTAAATTAATGTGAAACTCTTTATTGGGGGGTCATTAACAAAAACAAGAAGCCTCCAATTCAAAGTCAATTCACTCAAACAGGTAATCATAATTTTAAAAAATGTACATCTGAATAAAGGAAAGCCTGAGAAACAGAGCCTAATGTTTATAATGGGAATGGGAATTTGAAGATTTTCCTGACTCTTAATAGGCCTAAGAGAATTCTAAAATCTTCCTTGCTTTGAAAATCTTCTCAGATCTCTAATAGGCTAAATGTAATCAGATGGAAACTGTGGTGGAAGGAGTTTGCCGAATAGTGGAGCAGAGCCCACAAGCTGGGAGTCAGAGCAGGTAGATGGTGAGAGAGAAAGAATGCACCCAGGAAAACAGCTAGCCTTGGGAGTGTCTGCCCCCTTCTGTGACAGGCTTGTAAATGTTTTGTTGTTGTTTGTTTGTTTGTTTTGTGGGAGGCTAAAGGATGGTGTGGCTTCATTCTGTGCTATGGTGTATTTATTTCTTTGCTAATATGAAGGATTTGAATTTCTGGTGGTGGAATTTGGTTTTCTTGTGTCTGAATAAATGTTGTGCTTCTGTCTTCTATATGGAGAGTCTGTTATATTTTGTAATTGAGAACTATGCCTGCATATTTACAGTTGCCATTGGTTCTATGAATATTGCACTGGTGCTACAATGTGAGAAGCATGCTAGAAAGAACAATACTCATTTTTAAGCCAGGAAAGTTCTTATTTTATTTTACATTCCTTGTGAATGGGTAACTCCCTAAAGGGGCACACTTGCTCAGACAAATGCAAGGCTATTCATTTCCTGTTCCCAATCAAATGTCCCCCTTTGTTCCACATTGGCTGAATGCAACTTCCTGAACTATATCTTCCATGTTCTTCTCTTTCATATGTTCCTGCTCCCTTGCCATGCATACATAGCATGTTCATTTAAATTAGCTTGCTCTGCTCTTGCTTTGCTCTAGGGCTGTACTGGATAATATAAAACAGCTTGTTAAGTATGCATATTAGCTTCTGACCTTTTACTTGATCAGAAGCTAGGTTCTGCTGGGTCACAGTTTATATTAGAACCAGTCACCTCTGATTTACATCCTATAGTCCTATAGAGTGGGGAGTAGTATTAATTTTGTGGAAACAGAATTCCTTCCTTCTGTTTCTCACACTAAGGTAGCATCACTTTGCTCAATGGGATAAGGAAGCTACCTTCTCCAGCTTTCCCAATAAACACTTTAGACACCAGCATCATGACTTAGTGTGCAAGGCTGGTTATGGTCTATGGTGGAGCAGAGACATCCTGTGAAGCGAACTTTCTCAGTATCAGACCTCTTGATGAAATCATAAACAGTAAGTTGCTTCGAATCAGCATTCTGTGCTGGGTTTGAAGTATCTAATGTTTAGTTGGGTCTCATCAAAAACTTTAACAAAATTCTGTAATATGAATATTTTCATTTATTTATTTATTAAACATTTGATTTTAAAAATTTGAATTCCAGATTCTATGCCTTCCTCACTTGTCTCCCACTCTTACTGGGAAGATAAGCAATTCAATATAGGTTGTACATGTGTAGCTATGCAAAACATTTCCATAGTGGATGTAGTGTGAAAAACTGATTATATTTTCCTCCATCCTATCCCACCCCCCACTTGTTCTATTTTCTACTTTGACCCTGTCCCTTTTCAAAACTGTGTGCTTCTAACTACCACCCCAAGCTGCCCTCCTCTCCATCATCACCCACCTCATCTCCTTCTGCCCCCACTCTCCTATAGGGCAAGATATGTCATTCCCTTCCTAAGACAAATCCAAGGAGAGTAAGGTTGACCCGTTCCCTTTTGCCTTCCTCTTCTTCCCCTCCATTGTAACAATTTTCCCTTGCCTCTTCTATATGAGGTAATTAACCCCAATCTGTCTCTCCCCATCTCCTCTCATTATATTCCTCTCTCACCTCTCAATTTCACCTTTTAAAAATCATCTCTTCCTATTCAATTGATCCCATGCCCACTGTCTATATATACATGTACACATATATGCACACACTCACATAGGTATTCATATGCATATATACCCTCCTATGTAGATACCTATGTATATGTATACATATCCATATATTTATATTCCCTTCAACTATCCTCATACTGAGAAAAGTTTCATGGATATATACATATATACATATACATTTATATGTGTATACACACACACACAATTTATATTCCCTTCACCTATCCTCATACTAAGGAAATTTTCATAAGTTACAATTACCATTTTGCCATGTAGGAATGTAAATAGTAAAACTTTGATAAGGTTCTTATGATTTATTTTCCCTGTTTACCTTCTCATGCTTCTCTTGCTTCTTGTATCTGAATGTCAAATTTTCTACTCAACTCTCATTTTTTCATTGTAGATTCATTCCCTCTTTCCCTTCCTTAGATTTTCTTTTTCTGTTTAAATCTTTTTCCTTCTTCCAGGCTCAATTAAGTTGTCATCCCATCCATGAAGGATATTTCTCTACTCTCAATATTCCATGTAAAATTTATCTCCCATTTTCTCATTTTGTCAAAACATTTTGCAAGGGTCTTGCCTTTCACTGCTCACATTTCTTCCTTCTACCATAATTATTTGTACATGTGCCATGCCCTAAACACGAGATTGGAAGAGTAAGTTATATCTTGTTTTTGCTTTCATCCTTAGCATCTTGGAAGTGCAGGAATATAATAAATGTTTCTTACATTAAAATTTGGATACTTCTAATAAGAAACTCCTCTATTTTTTTTGACATTTGAGACAATGATATAATTTTATTTTAAATCGTCACGTGGAGAACAATGGCATATGAATAGTGTTGACTTGCAATTACTGTTTTTATCTGAAGAGATTGTGTTTGTCTTTTGTTTTCAAAGAGGGCCATGACATCAGGGAGCTGACGACATGACTTGCAGTTTACTTGGATTTGAGGGAGGGAGTGCTGTGCAAGGTCACCAGCCTCACTTTCTCCTCCAGAGCCATCTGGGTCTAGTGGCCAGATATTCATCAGGATGACTGGAGATGACCCAAGATGCAATGGGAGACCCTGGCACTTTTAAGCTAAGGTTTTTTCTGGTTCTCATTTTTAGTGAGTTAACACCCATTTAGTGAATGATTGTCTCCACATAATCAATCTTCTATCACTCAGGGATCAGCCAGGGACATGTCATCTTGTTTAACACTTGGCTAGGAGATAGAGTATTTTACACTGTCAGAGCACTGGACTTGGTGTTAGAAGCCATTCTCCAAGTCCCAACTCTACCTTTTTCAATGGTTTTGACCTACACCAAGTCACCTAATGACTTCAAAACTCAGTTTTTCTCATCACTAAAATGAAAATAATAACATTTTTGTACCTACCTCATATGATAGTTGTGAAGATTAAAATAGATAATACATGCTGTATCTTTTTTTAAACTTTAGAATTTTATATAAATGTAAGGCATTATTATTGGGTAGAGACTGACATCCTCTATAGATGTAAGTAAGTATCCTCTATAGATGGCAGAAGAAAAGAGAAGAAATAAGGCTCAAATAAGTAAGTATAATTTGCTTTTCAATAGATACTCATGAAGTGTAGGTAGGAAAGAAATCAAACCAAAAGCTAAAATGATGCTTTATATTTAAAAATTCAACTGACATAGACAATAAAAGCAAGGAATTTATACAATAACATTGTCAAATTTGCAAAGAGGAATGTTATCAAAAAAGATGCCTAAAACTCAGGA
Organism: Pseudochirops cupreus; assembly: GCA_028627135.1. NCBI lineage: Eukaryota > Metazoa > Chordata > Mammalia > Diprotodontia > Pseudocheiridae > Pseudochirops > Pseudochirops cupreus. Next base: position 168,693,267 of record CM053580.1, on the reverse strand, counting down.
GAGGATTTAAGAGAGATGTTAGTCATTTTTAAATGTCATCATTTTTATAATTCTTTCAGTTATTAAACACTAGACCTCTTTGTGATGTGCGGCATGACTCAAGTAACATTATTCTATCTCAATTTCAGAATTTCCTTAATTCTGGAACAATACCTTTTGTTTAGTATATCACTTCATCAGAACTCAGCAACCCTTCAAAAAAATGAAGCTACTAGAGCAATAAGAACTTTGAAGACTTACTCCCTCATTTTTTTTAATAGATGATTTAAAGTCTGATGTAAACGCCCAGATCTTACAAGCTCATTTAAACATATGACAACAATTTTGGTGTAGCCTTAAGTGAAAAAAAAACCAAACTTATTTTATCAGTAAATATTATCTTTTCCCAATTTTATATACCCCATTTTAAATTGCTTTGTCTGTGACAAACTTTCAAAAAATAAATTTATAGAAATAACTAATAATTTGTTGTTGTTGTCTTCTGGTTTTTCTGATTTCAAGAAGTTGATGCTCTGCTATTCTGGCATACTCTTAGATCAATAGTTAGTGTCCTCAGGCTCAACTTTATCTTTTTCAAATAATATTCCCGATCACTGGGCTTGCCTCCAGCAAAGTGACCTTATTCTGACTAAGCATTTCATTTGTTCCCAACTGTAACCTCTACAGGATAGACTATGTTAATTAATTATTTGAGTAAGGGCTATTGCCCAGTCTTTTTCAAGGCCCCTGAGATGCTTGGTCCCTTAGACTGAAATTCTAAAACTTTTCCATTTTTTCATATGGATTAGTGGGAAAAGGTGGATTAGGTGGAAAGCACTAAGACAAAGCCCTTCCAACCAACAGGGTACATTCCAACCTTTCATATGTATATATGCATGGCAGCAAACTCTATATTTAGACCTAATCTTACAAATAATCTTGTTTTCCATATTCTCCCTTTGGCATACATACTCCTTCATAACCTAGCATCTTGTCCCTCTAGGCTCCCCTCTCCCTCTATCTTCAGTTTTCTTTTTTTTTTAATTGATTTTAAGCTTAAATGCAAAATAACAAAAGAAACAAACAGAACACATTGCCATGTACACAGAAGAACATAAGAGTTGATTCAATATAAAATAATACATTTCCATTTCAAGGAAACCTATATAAAGAATATTACACATTATTTTCAGAGTTGTCCATCTGTTCTTTGTATGTGTTCTTTTATCCTCTGTTTTGTACTTTTTACTTTATTTTTTTCTCCTTCCTCTCCTCCCCTCGTCTCCTCTCCTCCCCTCGTCCCCAAGAAGGTTACAAACTACCATGGATACTCATACATACATACACACACACACACAGACAAGTATACCTACATACATATACATAGTTATCCATAAACATATACATATATACACATATATAATCAAATGCATATAAGTAAGACCTCATTATGCTTATTTCCACTTGTCATCTGTTTCTCTGATGTTAGATACTATCTTTTTTCATAAATCCAAGTCTTTTCATATTTTTCTAAATTCATCACTTTATCTTTTCCTACACCACAGAAATATTCCAACCCAATCACACATTCTATCTAAGAGATATGAGAGTCTATAAAAGTTTTTTTTTTCTCCCAAATTTTCTACATTCCTTCCATTCTTGGCTGTATAGGTTTTATTTGTACAGGGAAATTTTAATTTATAATAATCAAACTTACTCATGTTACACTTCAACATTGTTCTAACTTTATAATATAGTTTAAGATCTGATACTACTGAATCTAGTTCTTTCACATGTTTTTCCCCTGGTTTCCTTGAAGTTCCTGACCCTCTACTCCTCCAAATGAAACCTGCTGTTATTTTTTTTTCTGATTTAGTAAGATAATTTTTTAGTAATTGGAATGGCATTGCATAAATAGATAACAGGCAAAGTTGTCATTTGTAAAATTATATTAGCTTTACCTACCCATGCACAATAAATATTCTGTCAATTATTTAGATCTAACTTTGTATAAAAGGTGTTTTGTGTTTATATTTATACAGTTCCTGTGTTTTGGCAGGTGTATTCTCATATTTTTTCTTACTGTTTAGTTATTTTAAATGGTATAAAATAATATTGAATAATATTGGAGACATAGATTCCCTATTTTTGACTTTTAATTAAATCTAGTTTAGCTTTAATTTTGTCTGAGATCATGATTACTACCCCTGTTTTCTTACATAATAAATTGTACTGCAGCCCTTTATTTTATCTTTGTGTATGTCTCTCATTTTTATAGTGTTTCATGAAAGCAACATATTGTTGAATTTAAAATTTTTATTTACTGTTCCCATGTTATAGGTAAATTTATCCCATTCACATTCTAAATTATAATTGCTTGTTGCATATTTTCTCCTCCCTATTTTCCTCACTATCCTTCTCACCCTATTCCTAACCCTCCTCACTCCTCTAATTTACTTCTCCCTGCTACCTTGCCCTCAGATGTCTGACTCCCCACATTGCCTAGGAGGTGAAAATTCCTGTGGCTGAGGTCAAGGTAACCTCCCAACCCAGCTGCCACTGGGGTTCACTGATTGCTGTTTCATAGGAGTGATCTAGAGGTGTTTCACTTTGCTTGGGCAAAACCTCTGTTTTGCAATCTTTCTTTGTCACTTCTCTGGTTTAATGGAGAGGACCATTGTTGTGCCCTAACTTTTTAATTTTGCTGCTTTGCATTCACCTTGAGGCACTATTTTGTCTTGTTTGTGGAGGAAATCTGAAGACTTTGGAATTTTATGATCTACTCTTCCATCTTCTCAGAATCCTGTACACTCTCCCTAACCTTATACCCTTCTACATACTCTGCAATACACTCACCTTCCTTGCTCCTCCTCCATCACCCACCACTTAAGATGTTCCATCCCTCCACTCCAGGAATTTTTGAGTGTCCTCCATTTTTGGAATTCTCTCCCTTCTCATCTGTACCTCCTGGCATCACATCAAGGCTTTCTTCAATGTCCAGCTATAATTTCAGTTTCTAAAGGAAGCATTTCCTTATCTCTCTTAATTCTTGTGCTTTTCCCCCAACTGTTTATTTCCAATTTATCCTGTATATAGCTTGTTTATAAAAAAACATTTTCAAATTTTCTTACCCGTTAAACTGTGAGCTCCTTGAAAATAGGGCTTTGCACCTTTCTTTCCATACCAATCACTTAGCATAAAACCTGGCACATGGCAGACAAAAACAAAGGTTTATCAACTGACTGACTACTTGCGGAAGCTCTCAACTCAATATAATGATTTCCATATATTCCAAACTAGTCCCTGCCCTGCTTGGCAATATATGCTTTAGAATATGTTCAAGTTTTCTTATGAAACCTTTCTAATTCAACAATCTGACTTCCTTTAGTGTTTGTCTTCCAATTATGATGCAATTTTTTAATCCTTTGCATTGATATCACTTAATGAAATTCAGTTCCTTCAATAATTTTTTAGCATCTATATGTTTCCATGATTTTAGCTGTTTTTTTTCTTTATTGACTATGAACTTACTAGAGAAAGAGAGTGTCTTACTTATCTTATATCTTTTCTTCTACTCCACACAGTTCTTTTGCACATAGCAAGAAACTAACAGATATTTCTGGGATGTTTTTGGATTTCCATTCTACTCTAAACATCCATGGGTTTTACCATGCTTTAGTAGTAATCATTTAGCCAAACAAAACAGTCCCCAAAGGGCTGAATTTTGATATTCTATTTGAACAAAATATCTTTTCTTTTAACTATTATTATTCATTCATAACTGCTGAACACATATGCTTCCTTCCACTCATTAACTCTGCACACTTAATCTTTTCCTTATCTTTCCATTTATCATATTTATTCTGTCTTAATCTATTTCTCTACCACTATTGACTAAATGATTATCCAGATTGCCTTAGAATCTTTGGACTCTTAATTCTGTTTGTCTAATTCCCCCTCCCTCGATCATGAACATTATTATTTCATCACTGTTGGGCTGAAGAGCACTGTTAAAGTAAGTTACAGAGCATCAGTTATGTGGAGTAATATTGAAAAACTCATTTTTCTCTGGTCTAAAATCTCTTTTTAAATTTGTCCTCTTTCAAAGGTGAGTTAAATTGAGGATAAATTTTCTTTCTTTTGTTTTCTTTATACATACATACATATATATATGTGTGTGTGTGTGTGTGTGTGTGTGTGTGTGTGTGTGTGTATGTGTACATATATATATATATATAGATATATAGATATATATATAGATATATATATAGATATATATGTATGTAGTCTTTTTGGAGGGGGGAAGGTAGGGCAATTTGGGTTAAGTGACTTGCCCAAAGTCACACAGCTAGTAAGTGTTAAGTATCTGAGGCTAAATTTGCACTCAGGTACTCCTGACTGACAGGGCCAGTGTTCTATCCACTACGCCACCTCACTGTCATCAGTTTTTTTTTCTTAAGAAAATAGATTCAACCGTTCTAGAGAGCAATTTGGAACTATGTCCAAAGGGCTACAAAAATGTACATACCCTTTGACCCAGCAATACCACTTCTAGGACTACATCCCAAAGAGACCAAAAAAATGAGAAAGGGATCCACATGTACAAAAATATTTATAACAACTCTATTTGTGGTGGTCAAAAACTGGAAATTGAAGGGATGTCCATCAATTGGGGAATGGCTGAAAAAGTTGCGATATAGGAATGTAATGGAATACTATTGTGCTATAAGAAATGATGAATAGGCAGACTTCAGAAAAACCTTGTAAGACTTATATGAACTGATGCTGAGTGAAGTGAGTAGAATCAGGAGAACATTTTACACAGTAACAGCCACATTGTATGATGACTGATTTTGATAGACTTAGCCCTTCTCAGCAATGCAAGGATCTAAAACAATTCCAAAGGCCTCATGATGGAAAATGCCATCCACATTCAGAGAGGGAACTGTGGAGTTTGAATGTAGAGTGAATCACAGTATTTTTTTTTCATTTTGTTTTGTTTTATTTTTCTTTCTCACGGTTTCTCACATTCATTGTAATTCTTCTGTGCAACATGACTAATGTTTAATAGGAATGTATGTGTAGAGCCTATATCAGATTTCATGCCATCTTGTGGAGGGAGGGTCAGGAATAAGGAGAAAATGTAAAACATATGGAAATTAATGTTGAAAATTAAAAATAAATAATTTAACTAATAAAAAAGAAAGAGAAAAGAAAAGAGATTAAGGGCATTAACCTTGTATGGGACAAAATCTAAGGAAGAAGAACACGTATCTTGTGGCTTGTTAAAATGCATTGCCCTCCCCATTCCCTGAAGTGATTGGGAAATGATGCTCTTAGAAATAGTTGTTTATTTTTTTTTTCCATTCTAAAATTTTCATCAGAAGGATACCCTTTTAATTACTCAGTAATTGAGAGTAGAGGTCAAAGAAGATACTGAACAGTAATTATTTTTCTGAAAATGTAATTCACAACTCTGTGTGTGTGTGTGTATGTAAAAATATGTCCAATAACATGGGGGAGGGATTAGCTATGAACTATGGCAGTTTGATACATACTCTCTCTCTCTCTCTCTCTCTCTCATGCTTGGATATTAATTTAATGTTAAATTAGATAAAAAATATTTTTTTCTCCCAAAAAGATATGTAAAATACAAATACACAATGCAGTATAATTTCTTTTCTTCATCACTCATGATATGCACTTTAATTTTTTTGCATGAATTGGATGAGTCCTTATTGGCTCTCTATCACATTCCTCCAAAGAGGAGTATAATAGAGAGCCCTGTTTAAAGTCAGAGAAGCAATGGGTAAAAACTGTAAAAAGTGAAATTTAGGATAGATATCAGAGAAAAAATAATCTTTAACAATTAAAAGCTGGTTCAAAATTGGAATTGTGAGCATCAAGAAGTGGTGAGTTCTGCCTCTTTTGATGTTTTGCTTCCCATAAGAACCCTTTATTTGATCCAACCACTTCCCATAGCTAGCATTTTATAACTCACCTCCATTTGGGGGTTAAAGTCCTTGAAAAAGCTGTCTACAATTTGTGCTTCCACTTCTCCTCTCATTCTCTTTTGATTTTTTTTTTTAATTTGGCTTCCAACAATATCATTTAACTAAAACTTTCCCTCTCCAAAACAACCAATGATTGTTTAATTGCCATACCTAGTGATCTTTTTTCGTTCCTCATCCTTCTTGACATCTCTCCTTGCAACATGGAGGGGGGAAGGTAGGTATCCTAAAAGTAGGTAAGTATCCTAAAAGATACTTACTTTTCTCTCTATTTTCATTACATTATTCTCTTCTGGTACTTCAAATAATGTCCTCTCAGTCTTCTTTGCAGAAACTTCTAGAGATTACTTCCGCTAACCATGGATTTCCATTGGGTAGCCATGAATCTTCCAAGAGTCTTCCTGGATCCTCTTTTTTTTTTTCTACTCCATCTTTCTTAGAGTTCTTATCAACTCCCATGGACTCAGTAATCATTTCTATGTAAATGATTCACAAATCCAGCCCCAACTTCTGAATTCTTGAACTCCTAAATTTACATTACATTCTTCTTCTTAAAAGTCTCCTACTGGGAGTCATATAGATACCTCAAACTCCACTCATCTAAAACAGAACTCACATTTCCTTTCAAAGCCTCTTCTCCTCAGAACCTTCTAATTACCAGTCACTGAGGCTTACAAAGCTGATACCACCCTCAACCCTTCACTTGATCTCATTTAAATCTTTTGCCAAGTCTCTCTCATTTCTACATTCATAACAACTCTCATATGGTCCACTTCTCTGGTACAACTAACACCTCAGTATAAGTACTCAACATGTCATGCATGAGCTACAGCAAAATACTTCTAGTTGGCCTCCATACCTTAAGTCTCTTCCCACTTTTGTCCATTCTCTACTCAGATGAGTACTTCCTAAAGTGCAAGTCTAATAATTTTACCTTTCCCCCAATGTCTGTGCACATGCATGCACACACACAGACACACAATTTCAATGACTTATTATCTCCAAGATCAAATATAAAATCCTATGTTATTTAAAATCTCTCACAATCTGGCCACTTCTTGTATTTCTGGTGCTCTTGTCCTTAACTCTCCTCCATGTATTTACTCTCTGTGACCCAGTCAAATAATTTCTCACACATGACTTCTTCAAACTCCCTTTCTTTCCTCCATGCATTTGCATTGGATTCTCCTTTATCCCTGGAATCTCTCCCTCTCATCTCTATGCATTGGTTTGCTTCCCTGACTTTCTTCAAGACTCGGCTCAAATATCACTTTCTATAAGGATACTCCTTACCGCCACACACTGCTAGTATTCTTTCTTTAATATTTTCTCCTATTTAAAGTAAGATATACAGGCACTGGGGTGTGGAGATCCATCTTCCCCTACTGGAAAGTGGGAGGAGGGAGGGGGGAGGAGCAGATTGGGGGAGGGGTTATACAGTGGGATCGCTCTTTTGGAGTGGTGGGTAGGGGAAAGATGGCAGAGAATTTATAACTCAAAATCTTGTTGAAATGAATGATGTAAACTAAAAATAAACATAAGACAAAAAATTAAAATTAAAAAAAATTTTCTTCCATTTATACCAAAAATATATTTCATGTACATAGTTGTTTGAATGTTGCTCCCAGAGTAGAAGGATCTACTTGAGGGAGAGGTCTTTGTTTTGTGTTTTTGCTTTTCTTGGTATCTCCAGACCTTAGCATAATGCTTGAAACATAGTATCTGCTTAATAGACCTTTAATTGAACAAGGATGATTTTGGGGCATACATTGGAATAGATGGCAACAGAGGTCCCTTCTGTCTTTCAAATTCTGTGATTCTGCAATCAGTTGGAATTGCACACCCGGAAATTACTAGAGCTCTGACTTTGTGGCAAGCAATATAACCTCTCTTGACTTCATTTTCCTCCTTTGTAAATTGAAGGGCTTGATCTAGATAACATCTGTAATTCCTTCCAGTACTAAATCTGTAATCCTCTAATCCATGGAGAACTGAAACTACTCTCCTCAAGCACTGAACTCCACCAGGGATTCTGAATAGCTCAACAAATTACCTCACTTCTTATTTTATTAAGAAATTCCTTTGAGATGAGCTACCTCACTTGTCTTTTTTACACTTCAGGCATTTTATCTTTACCCATCTTTCTTGCTAACTAAGAAGAAGCAATGGCACTGTATCTTATCAAGGTTAATCCTTCTACCTATTTGACAAATTTCTTCTTTTGCTTTCTTCAAGACCTTGGTTCTTTTATCCATTCCTTTTTTAACTTCTACCTTTAATTCATCATTCTTCATTGAGTCATTTCCATCTGGTCTAAAGGTTACCATAAATTTAAAAGAAAACCAAAATAAGTTTTCCTTAGACTTTGTCTGTTCAAACTCCTGCTATTCTTTCTATTCTCCAAAGTAACTGATTCTTCTTTATTTGCCCTATCTTTTTCATAGCCAAATGTAATTGTAGAGGCTATTTCTGCTTCTATGTCCTCACCTCTCATAACCTGTTTAACTCCTTTCAATCTGTCTTGTGTTTCCACTAATTAAGTGATACCACTGTCTTCAAGGTTGCTTAGGTCTTCCAAATTGCCAAATCCAATTATGTAAATCCTTCTCAACATCTGGGAAGAATTCAACACAGTTGATCATCCCCAGCTTCTTAAGAGATGTTTTCCCCTTAGTGTCACTGACATATTTCTTGATTCCAATCTTAGGTTTGTACTTCTTTTTCTCCTTGACTTCCTCCTCCTTCGCTGTATTTATATATGTTCTCTTAGACCGATTTTTCTTCTCTTTCCATTTATTCTTCCTTGACAACATTATTCACTTTTGTAGCTCCAAATCTCATGTCAATATGAATGAATCCCATTCTAGATTACCAATCTACTTCTCTTTCCAAGCACTAAATCTGTACTTCCAAATGCCTATTGGATGTTAAAACTAAAGGGCCATACTGGGTCATTAAATTCAGCATCTCAAATCTGGTGCATCTTCATTTCAGCATAATCCCTCTTGTTCCTGACAACATTGTCCCAATCACCCTTGCTCAAATTCTCAGTTTTATCTCTGATTATTCTCCCTTTTCTGGATCTCATATTCCCTTCCTGATACTGAATCATTTGCCAAGTCCCATTAATTTAATTTCTACAAATATTTTAAAGTTTACCTCTACTTTCTATATCTTCTCTCTACAGGAGAGTTCAACTACTTATAATTTTTCATGTGGATATTGGCAGAAGAGCTTTAATTGGATCCCCCACATTTATTCTCTCCAACCAGTATATCTTTCACACCATTGCCGGCTTAATATTCTTCAATTGGATTAAATTAAAAACACATTTATGAATTTTTTTTATGAAAAATTTTTATTATGTGCCAAACATTATTCTAGGAAATGGGAATGCAAGACAGAAGGAAAAGTCCTCCCTGCCCCAAAAGAGCCTACATTTTCTTGGTGAGAAGCAAGATGTACCCATACGATAAAAATAGACCACATATAAATTAGTTACAAAATAAATTGTGCAGTGGGTACTAACAACTCGGTAGATCAGGAAAGCTGTAAGTGCATAATTATCCCTCTACTGCCTTGAAGACTTCAATAACCACCCATTGCTTTTTGAACAATATCCAAAATCTTTCTTTAGTTTGTCATTCAGTCCTCCACAGTTTACCACCAGCCTGTCTTTACAAATTCCTTCTCCCTACTCACATCATGTACTCTATAGGTCAAATTAAATGTTAAAATAATTCACCAAATTCATTTGTGCCTATGCTCACATCATATGACTGGAATGGCCTGCTGTCAACTTATTAAAATCTCAAACCCCCTTCATTGTCTTCCTCTATGTTTTTCCTGCTCATCATAACCCAAAATGAGTTCTCCTTCTTCTAACCTCTCCTAGAATGTTGTTTGTACCTCTCTCATGTACTTAGCTCATTATTTTTTGAGTTACAGTGATTTGAAAAAAAACTTGTATCCCCTACTAAACTATAAATACTGTCAGGGCATAAAAGTAGTTCCTCTCATTTCATATGTTTCTTGGCACCTAGCACAGTTATCTATCTTCACCAGAGGTGTCAAACACATGGCCCACAGGCTATATCCCAGCTGCAACACTCTAGAGTATGACCAAAATGAGATCTTTTTAAGTAATTTTTTTTTGTTCATTTTAAGTTTAAATACAAAATTAAAAAAGGGGAAAAAAAGGACATTTTTATGTATACAGCAGAACATAAGATAGGATACAATACAAAACAAAAAATTTCCATTTCAAGAAAGCCTATATAATAAATACTACAAATTGTTTTTAATGCTACCCAGCTTTTCTTTGCTTCCTTTTGGGTTTCCTTTTTTGTTCTCTACTGTGTGCTTCTTACTTTATTTCCCCCACCCTCACAAAGAAGGCAATTAAATGTGGATATGTGTGTCTTATGTGTGCATTACATATGTATGTATATTGCATATGTAAACACACATATGTACATACAAAGGTATCTATAAACATGCACATACATACACATATACACTAAACTTCAACAATCCTCTCTCCTTATAATTTTAAGGTCTGTTACTGTTGAATCTGCTTCTTGACATCTTTTTTTACTTCCAATTTCTTTGAAATGCCTGACCTTTTGTTCTTCCAAATCAACTTTGTGATTACTTTTTTGACTCAGTAAGATTTTTTTTTTTTAGTAATTTAATTGGGATGGCATTGAATAAATAGATTACTTAGGTAAAATAATCTTTTTTTTGTTATATGAATAATAAATATTGTTTCAATTATTTAAATATGACTTTATATAAAAAGTATTTTACATCTATGTTCATGTAGTTTCTGCATCTATTTTAGTAGGTATAAGGTATTGCAGGTATTTTATAATCTAGTAATTTAAAATGGTCTAACACATTATTGAGTATTATTGGTGATATATATTGTGGTATCCATATTTTTCTTTTTTGATTAAATCTATTTATCTTTAACTTTCTCTGAGATCATGATTACTATCTCTGTTCATTTCTATAATAAATTCTACTACAGCCCTTTATTTTGTGTGTATCTCTCATTTTTATTGTGTTTCCTGAAAGCAACATATTGTTGAATTCAAATTTCTGTTCTATTATCATTTCCATTGTGGGAGTAAATTTATCCTATTCACATTCTTACCTATAATTATTTGTCTATTTCCCTCCTTTCTATTTTTCCTAACCTTACTTCTCACCCTATTTATTCTATTCCTCCTCATTCATTTAATTTACCTCTAACTGCTACCTTGCCCTCCTTTTCTTTACCTACACACCCCTCTAAGAGTCCCTTCCTTCTCCTCTCCCCTACCCTATTACCTATTTCTTTCTGAATTTAGAAGACATTTATATTCTCCTAGATATATACATTGCTCCCTTTTTAATAATTAACAGTACGAGTAACGTTAGCACTTCTTGCCCTCTCCCCCTTTGCTTCTTCTGTATCAATTCTTTCTTGCCTCATTTGTATGATATAATTACTCCCTTTTTATCTCTTCCTGCACAATTTTACTTTTTTAATCACTTCATTATACACAACTCATCCCAAGCCTTTTTTTTCAAACTACCCAAATAATGATGACAGTCATAAGAGTACCCTTAACATTTTCAGATATAAGAAGTATGCAATTTGACCTCACTGAAGCCTTTAAAATTGGTCTTTAATGTTTACCTTATATTATTGTAAAATTTTCCATTAAGTTGGGCTGTTTTTGTCAAAAGTACTTATAAGTCTTTCAGTTAATTAAATGTACATTTTTTATTGAGGATTATTACCTTTGATCATAACTCAGTTCTTTTGCTCTATGAAATACAATATTGCAAGACCTGTATTTCCTTCCATGTAGTAGTAGATAGGGCCTATGCAATCCTTATTGTAGCTCCATGATATTTAAATATGTTTTTTCTCTTGTTGCTTGAAATATTTTATCCTTAACCTGGGAACTTTGAAACTTGGTTATTATATTTCTATAAGTTTTCCTCTTGGGGTCTCTTTCAGTTAGTATTCAGTGGATTTTTTCTTATTTCTGATTCATCTTCTTGTTCCAGAAGTTCAGGGCAATTTTCCTTCATAGTTTCTTGTAATAATATATCAAGATTCTTTGCTTTCATCATAATTTTTAGGTAGTCTGACTGCTGCATTATTTCTCCTCTATCTGTTCTCAAGATCAATTTTCTTTTGATGAGTTGTTTCACAGCTTCTTCTATTTTTCTCTTATTCATTAGATTGTTTTATTTCTTATTGTCTGATAACATCATTAGCTCCCCTTCTCCCAGTTCCTTAAGTTTTTGATTGTCTATTTCAAGTTGATATATTTTATTTTCACACTTTTCTTGATTGTTTTAATTGTTCTTATTTTTTTTCAGGTTTTTCCTCAGTTAACTTTATTTGATTTTTAAAGTCCTTTTTAAGTTCTCCCAAGAACTCTTTTTGTCCTTGAGACCATTTGACATTCTCATTGAGATGCCTCTACTATCTTCCTCTGAATAGGAACCCAGATTTTCTCTATTCCCTTAGCAGCTATCTATGGTCGTGTTTTTTTTTCCTTTACTCACTCATTTTATTTTTATTTTTGCCAACTATTAATATAATCAATTTCCAGTCCCAAAAGGTGGGGAATGATGCCCCAAACCTCAGGTCCTCACTGTTATTTTTTGAGGTCTGTCCTCAGGCTCAACCTTTTTTAGGGCCTCCAACCAGGCTCTCCTGCAAGTGCTCTTGCTCCCTGCAGTCACTCTGGTGGGGCAAATGACAGCTGTTCTCTCTGCCTTGGAACTGAAATTAAGGACTCTGCACTTCTGCAGGTGCCCACAGCCAACAGGGTCCTCACCTCTCTGCTACGCCATTCACCTGACATGTGCTAGTTCATTCTCCCCTGCAACTACAGGCCAGGAGGTGTCTGGTCAGCAAAACTGCATTTGGCATCTCTCAACAGTGACAGGTCCTTCAATCTTCTCTTAATCAGCTGTCTGACCATCCATGAAGTAAAATTTCCTGAGACTGAAGATTTCTCCTAACCCAGGTACTGCCAGACCTTTTTGTTTGTTGATTCTACAGAGTTTGCTGGCGGTGTTTGCACTTCACTCAGGCCAGACCTTGCGCACTGGACTTTGGGTCTTTCCTAGGGTCTTCTGAACTTGTCTGGTGGAGGAAAACTGCCCTATCTGACTCCTTTTTATTTCTGCTTCTCTGCAGTCACTCTAAGTTCTGATGTTCTGTCTTTTTTTTGTGGAGGAAATTTGGAGAACAAAAATATTTCTGACCTACTTCTCAATCTTCCTAGATTCCTTTCCAGAACCAGGCTACAGTATAATTAGAATTTTTTTAAATATAAAATACAAAAGTACATAGATAATATTAACATTCTCATGCCTGCTAATGTTGGTAAAGTTCATAATAATAGTAAAAGTGCTCAAAAGTGTCTATTGAACTATATTTGTTGAATTGAAATATGACCTTCTTCCTGAACAACTAATTTGAAAATGATGCTATGGTAGTATAAGAGTGGCTGGACTTTTCCAAAAGCAATGGCTGAGATTGTTCCTTTTTTCTCTCAATTATCCCAAGCTGTTACTTAGTGGGTTTCACAACTGATAGTCTAATTCCTCCAAATGAGTTTCTTAAGAAACAGAAGAGTACATAGATCACTAAAAGAGGCAGTCTGTCATATTAAACATGAGAAAATCAGTAATTCAATATAAATCCTGGTCCTGGTAGTATGATGTCATAGAAAAAAACTTTAGTCAATGGATCTGAATTCAGATTCCTGAGCTGCTAACTACTATTTCTGTGACCATGCATAAATTATTTAACTTTTCTTGTTCACAGTTTTATCCTCTGTAAAATGAGTTTCGACTAGATGGTCTCTGAGGCTAATTCACAACTTTAGTCTCTGATCAGATAACTCTCTGATTTGATCTCTCAGCTAGCTTCCTTCTCCTACCACTTTGCTTCTCCCGCCTTACTTTCTCTGATATATAGCACATAGTGATTCCTTTTCCCAAGGACCTGTCTCTTACCCCATTAAATTTTCCCACTTCTTTCCTTCTACAAACCATTTGGATGGTTGATAAAATCTGGCAAAGTCCACTGCCACCCAATGCTATCTTCATGCTTGGAAAGGGATTCTAAGTTTATTATGTGAATTTATCTTTTTCACACCCCAACCTGGATTTCCATATATAAATGTTACTGCCAGGAGTTTAGAAGATTCAGCACTTCTGTAGGAACAGAAAAGCAGGGAATGAAGCTCATAATGGAAAGTCCAGTCATATAGCCTACAGCATTTGTGAGATTATTAATGAACTTTTCTTTGTGGGGAGCTTTTCACTTAAGAAGTCATATCTTAAGAGCACCATACTGCTTAAACAAAATTGAAATTGCTAATCTTCTGAGAGTAAAAGAATTCATCACTCTCCTTATTATGATTCTGCTATGCCTTTCTCAAAAATTTATAAGGAGCTACAATGAGATTTGAAACACCCTAGGCAGAAAGCTACTACATAGTTAAATCTCTGACCTCTTTGGACTACAAAATTGCCTAGAGGGTTAAGGGATCCTTAATAATCCTAACATTGCTGAAGTAATTAACTCATTGTAGAGACATTCTATTAGTGGAAAATGCTTTAAACAAAGGCTCAGTCTAAAGAATATTTTGTTTTTGTCTTTGTTTTTCAGATTCAGGCAGGAACTTTATAATTCCTGGCTCAGTAGGAAGGTGATAAATGTGAAAAATTCAGGGGAAATGCCTCACACATCTCCTCAATTGTAGTGAATGTGCTTTGTGCTTTAGTTAAAAATTGGCAATTTGGGGGCCACTATTACATTTTCGCAAGAGTGAAGTCAACTCATGAGAAACAGAAATTTTCAAATGACACAAAAGCAATGTGGAAAGCTACAGCTAAGATAGTGCCATGCATGGTAATAGAGGTATACAGTTTACCCATGTTCTTCAGTAAATATATATAAGGGGAACCAGATTGAATAAGAAACAGCAATAACCTCCTTCATGCAGTGGAGCACTGCACAAAAAGAGTCAGCTGAAGCTGCCTGTGGGCATGGAGAAAGGGGTTCCATCAGGAAAGCCAGCACCAATGCAGGTAAACACTGACAGTTATTGATCTTATAATCAGAGACAAACCTGGTACGTGGAGGGCAGCAAAGCCCTAATACTTACATGAGCAATTTTCAGGAATATAAGAAGCCTGTTGAACTCTGACCTCAAAGAGTGACCAGTAAATAAGATCTCTCTGACTCCCCATGGGTGGCAGAAGTTCTCAGTACTCTAAAATCAGCTGTTCCAAAAACCTCTGAAGACCAGAGTGCTCTGACCCCTGATGATCCATCATGTCCTGAAATCTGCTTGAGCCCTGTGTGCAAATATGTCTGGGAAGGTGGGAACTAGTGACAGAAGCCCTAAAAACTGAGGTCAGGACCTTAATATACACAAGCATGAGAGGAGGCAAAAAATTGATCTTGACCCAAAATTCCAAATAATAACCAAAGCCTGTAGAAATGAGTAAGCAGAAGAAACTAAACACAATAAATACATATATGTTGGTCAAAAGATAGCCAAGAAGTGAACATATCAAGGAGTGCTTTAGAGAAAGCAAAAATGACGTGACCATAAAGAATAAATAATACTAGAAGAAATGAAGCAAGAGACTAAACAAAAGCCATTCTAATTCTTTCAATCATGATTCTTATTTCATTTAGAAATGTATTTTTGTTTTTGTTTTTGTAGTCGTTTTGGATCTTCGTATTGATCAGAGTAGTCAAATCTTTCACAATTCATCATCATTAGAACATTGCTGTTATTGTGCAAAATTACTTCCCAGCTCTTCTCACTTCACTTTGCCTCAAGTTAGTTTTGCCATGTTTTCTGAACCCCAACCATTCTGGTCATTTCTCATAATTCAAGAGCACTTTTTCACAATCAAATAGCACAACTTGTTCAGCCATTCCTCAATGGGTAAGCTTCCCCTTAATTTCTGATTCTTTGCCACTTAAAGCAAAAAAAAAGCTACTGTAAATACTATACACGTGTAAATCATTTTCCTTTTCCTTTGATCTCTTTGGGGGTACAGATTTAGTACCATCATTGCTGGGTCAAAGGAAATGCACAGTTTTATAGCTTTTTGAGCACATTTCCAAAATGTTCTTGAGAATGGTTGGAAGAGTTCACAACTGTACTAATAGTGCTTTAGTGTACCTATTTTCCTCTCCAGAATTTGTCGTTTCTGATAGGTACAATATGATACACCAATTATTTTAATTTATATTTCTGTAATCAACATGATTTAAAGTATCTTTATTTTACTATAGATAGTTTTGATTTCTTCTGAAAACTGTTCATATTCTTTCAATATTTATCAATTGGGTATTGGTTCATTTTTTATTTATAAATTTGACTCATTTGTCTAAGTATTTAAGAAATAAGGGCTTTAGGCAAGAAACTTGCTATAATGTTAGTGTAAATGCTACCCTTTATCAAAATGTAGTTACTCTCATTATTTCTTAAATCAGGTCTATTTTTGCTTTCCCTTTTTCTGAAATCCTGATTCCTATCCCTATCTTTTTTAATTCTGCTGAAACATATAAGATTCTGCTATAATCCTTTTTGTAATTTTAATTTTATTTATTTATTTTCTCTTTTTTTCTTTATTTTTTAGTTTTCAACATTCATTTCCACAAGATTTTGAGTTACACATTTTCTCCCTGTTTCTTCCCTACCCCCACCCCAAGACAGCAAGCATACTGAATACCCCTTACCCCAATCTGCTCACTTACATATCATCCCACATGCCTCCCCCATATCTCCCCCCCAAAAAAACCCTTACTTTCTTCTAGGACAAGGTGGATTTCTAGACCACATTGCCTGTATATCTTATTTCCCTGTTGCATGTAAAAAAAAAATTTTTTTTGACATTTGTTTTTAAAACTCTGAGTTCCAGATTCTCTCCCTTCTTCCCACCTCACCCACCCCCCACTGGAAAACAAGCAATTCAATAGAGGTTGTACATGTGTATTTATGCAAAACATTTCCGTAGTAATTATATTGTGAAAGACTAACTATATTTCCCTCCATCCTATCCCACCACCCATTTATTCTATTTTCTCCTTTGACCATGTCCCTTTGCAAAAGTGTTTGCTTCTAATTACCCTCTCCTCCAATCTGCCCTCCCTTCTATCATTCCCTTTCCTATCTCCTTTCCCTCTACTTTCCAGTAGGGTAAAATACCAAATTGAGTGTGTATATTATTCCCTCCTTAAGCTAAATTCAATGAGAGTAAGGTCGACCCATTCCCTTTCACCTTCCTGTTCTCCTCTATTGTAACAGTTTTCTCTTGCCTCTTTTATATGAGATAATTTACCCTATTCTGTCTCTGCCTTTCTCCTTCTCCCAATATATTCCTCTCTCACCTCTTAATTTTATTATTTAGATATCATCCCTTCCTATTTACCTCATCTTGTGCCCTCTGTCTATGTATACATGTATACACATACACACACATATACACACACACCTATTGATACATATATATATATATATATATATATATATACACACACACATAAATAGATAAATATATAAGTGTGTGTGTATGTGTGTATGTGTGCATATATGCAATTATCCTCATACTGAGAAGTTTCATGTGTTACAAATATCATCTTTCCATGTAGGAATGTAAATTGTTCAACTTTAATATTTTCCTTATGATTTTTTTTCCTATTTACCTTTTCATGCTTCTCTTAATTCTTGTTTTTTAAAGTCAAATTTTATATTCCCCTCTGATCTTTCATCAAGAATGCAAGAAAATCCTCTATTTCACTGAATGTCCATATTTTCCCCTGAAGTATTATACTCAGTTTTGCTGGGTTGGTGATTCTTGGTGTTAATCCCAGCTCCTTTGACCTCTGGAATGTCATATTCTTGCAGCCGTTTACTTTAACTGCATGTGTTTCTGTTTTACATGTGTCCTTGTAAACAACAAATTGTTGGATCGAGGTTTCTTATCTTATTGATTATCCACTTCTATTTCATGGGTGAACTCATCCCATTTATATTCACATTTGTGATTACAAACTTTGAATTTCTTTCTGTCTCATTTTTCTTCTGTTTATTCCTCTCCCCTTTTGTCCCATCTCTCATCAAAAGACTTTTTCTTCTGACCACTGTCTCTCTTGATCCACCCACTCATTTCTCATCTCCACCCCCACAACTTTCTGTTGTCCCTTTTACCTCATATTTCCATGTTGGGTAATATAGATTTTTATAACTAACTCTATGTGTGTGTGTCTGTGTGTGTCTCTGTGTATTCTTCCCTCTTTTAACCAATTCCAATGAAAGTGAAGCTTTGCCCACCCACTCCTATTTCCCCCTCCTCTATAAAAGGCTCTTTCTTGCTTGTCTTTTTCTGTGTGAGAAAATTTCCCATTCTACCTCTCCCACTACTCCCAGTGTAAATGGTTTTTTTTTTGGCCCTTAATTTTATTTTGTTTGAAATCATCCTACAACAGCCAATTCACACCCATATCTTCTGTCTATACATATTTCGTTGAACTGTCTTTATAATGATAAATGTTCTTAATAGATACATATGTCCTCTTCCCATATGGAAACAGAAGTGTTTTAATCTTATTGAGGCCCATATGCTTTCTCTTTCCTGCTTACCTTTTTTTTTTTTTAGTGATTCTCTTGTATTTGAAAGTCAAATTTTCTATTCAGCTCTGGTCTTTTTATCAAGAATGCTTGGAAGACCTCTATTTCATTAAATATACAATTTTTTTCCCTTGAAGGATTATATTCAATTTTGTTGGATAGCTTATTCTTCATTTAATCTCAGCTCTTTTGTCTTACAGAATATAATTTTTTTTTCAAGCCCACTATTCCTTTAATGTGGAAGCTACTAAATCCTGTGTGTTTCTGGCTACTTG
>CM053580.1:168644312-168673825 GCA_028627135.1 Pseudochirops cupreus | reverse complement strand
AGCCGATGATGTATTTGAAACATTGCGCATTGAGTCTTTCTCCAGCCCTCCAGAACTGCCAGATGTCATGAAGCCTCAAGACTCTGGAAGTGGCACCAATGAGCAAGCTGTGCAGTAAGGGCCTAAGGCCCCACCCCCTATAGTGACCTAATAAAAAATTTTGGCGTTAGGCTGTTGCCTCCAAAAAAAAAAAAAAAAAAAAAAGAAATGAGGAGCAGATGGACTTCATAATAACCTGTAGAAACTTATACAAACTGATGTTGAGTGAGAAGAGCTGAATCAGGAGAAATTTGTACACAATTACAGACACAACACATATGATGACTAACGTTGATAAACTGATCTTTTCTCAGCAATGCAAGGTTATAAGACAACTCCAAAAAACTCATGATGGAAAGAGACATCCACATCCAGACAAAGAACTACAGAATCTAAATGCAGAATGAAGCAAACTGCTTGCTCTTCTCTCTTTTTTGTTTTGCTTTGTTTCCTCTTTCTTATTTTTAACTCCATTGGTTATAATCCTTCTTTACAACCTGACTAATGTTGAATGTGAAAGTATGTGTAGAACTCATATTTGATTGCCTGCCACCATGGAGGAACAGAGGGAAGGAGAAGGAGGGGGAGAAAATTTGAAACTCAAAGGTTACTGGAACTGAATGTCATAAACTAAAAGTAAATAAATATTTTTTTTTTAAAAAAGATGTCTTATGATACCACATCATTTAATAACACATTGAAAAATACATTGAAAAAATACACATTTAAATGATTTATTTATAATTTAATATGTAGGTGACATCTATTGAAACTCAGAAAACAGGAAAAAACAACTGTTTAGGAAAGATGGGATAAAAATGAAAAGATACAGTATGAAGAATAAAGGAAAAGATATTTACAAGAAAAAAAAATCATCTGACCTTTGATTTTTTTCCAATACATACTGCAGCATTAGAGTTTCATTAAAAAAACAAATACATAAACAAAAAACATTTTGAATTTGGAGTAAGAGGGCAAAGGTGTAAATCCTGGTTCTCCTGCTTACTTTGGCTGATTCACAGCATATATGAGTCTCTGAATTCTGGTCTTTTAAAAGAGAATGTTGGATAAGATTATCCCAAAGGGTCTCCTCAACTCAAAATCCATGATCCTTTAGAACTTACATTTCTCAAACACTGGACTTGGAGTTTATGTCCTACTCCCACCAATTACCAGGATTATAACATCAGTACAAGTTATGTAAACTCTCTGCCTTTCATTTTCCTTTTCCATAAAATGAGAATGATTTTGAAGAAAGCACTTTGTGATGGGTAATATGTTACACAAATGTGAGCTTTAATCATAATTATTTTGTCATGAATGAAATTGAATTGGAGCACTTGGGAGTATTTTCCCATGTGCGAAGAATTAGGCCCCAAATGGAAATCTTTTCTGTTACAAAAAATACTTACAATTCCAGGCCCTGGTTTACTATATTTTTTTTTACAAAGAGAGAGTTTCTAGACTTTTAGAAAGGGAAATAGAGTTCACTAAACTTGGATCATACATGGCTTTATCCAAGACAGGTCATAGGAAAGCAGACACATCGATGGACTATTGGAGCTGTGATTTAGTACAGTCTTACTAGAAAGCAGCCTTGAAAATTATCCCTAAATTTACTAACTTGTGCATACCCTTTAATACACTACAAAGCTCACATCTGAAACAGATAAAAGAAAAGAGGTCTTATATAAACAAAAATATTTATAGTACAGCTTTTTATAATGAAAAAGAACTGTAAATAAACTGGCTACCCATCAATTGATGAATGATTGAATAAATGTGAATGTGATGGATTACTGTTGTGCTAAGAAAAGGAAAGAAAAAGAAATATTGAAAGACTTGTGTGAACTGATGCACAGAGAGGTAAGCAGAATCAGAGCAATTGAAAGAATATTATCAATATTACATAAATGATTCTGAATGATTTAAGGGCTCTTATAAACCATGATTCCGGAGAACCAGTGATGAAGAAAGCTACCCATTTCATGAGAGGTTGCTAATGCAATGCTAATGCAACATGAAGAATGAGACACATATTTTTGGATGTGGCAAATGTGAATATTTGTTTTGCTTTATTGTCCTTATTTGCTGCAAAAATTTTGTTTCTATTTTGTTCCTTCAGAAGTGGGGTTGGAAGGGAGAATGTGTGTGATAAATGAGGATAAAAACCTAGATTATTTCAGATTAAGTTCTTTTCCCTTTGTTGTCAAGGTTCTATAAATATAGTAAACTGGATTTCAGGGAAATTTTTTAAAAAGATTCTCATATTATTATCGCAGACAAGATGAGTAATTTTCATAAATATGATAATTTAATTAGGTGGCTTGAGCACTGATTAAATGACAATACTAAGAAAAAGTAACTAATGGTATAATATATCAACTTGGAAGGCTTTCCATTGACAATCTTATCTAAAATTATGGCATAAATATCTTGTATATTAAATTTTGTAGATGACATGAACTTGCCAAAATTTTTTGATGTATGTGGTATCTGAGATAAGATTCAAAAAGCCTTGTCAGGTTAGAGGGATAAGACAAATATAGCAAAATGAAATTTATCAGAAATCAATGGAAAATTTTATGCTGTTTTACCTTGATGGATTCATGATCTCAATCACTAGGGGTATATCATTCAACAGTGCAGATTGCAAACCATCCATGTGTTCTAAGCCTTTGAAACTCTTGTTTCTTATGCTGGCTAAAAAATCATAGAATATTATAGTCTCCTAAATAATAAAATTTTAGACTATACCAAGAAAAATATAGAGAACTACAATGGATGTAAATTGATTGCAATGTATTATCAACAAAGAATTGTCTACATCAAGTATAGGAAAGCTCAAAATATCGGATCTTTTTTCATAATATGTATATTAATATAACATAGAGACTATTTTGACTACTATTCTCTATGTATACATACATTTAAAAGAATAAAAATATGATGATGATTATTAGCTTAAACCCAAGAATGAAATAGTATCCTTTAGACTAGCAATAGTCAAACAAGTTTGATATAATTATTCTTTGGCTTTCTCTTTTTGAAGAGACCCAACAATCTGGGGTCATGGCCTCAATCTCCTATTTCCTTTCAGACAGGAATTAAAATCTTTCTTAATGACGTTAGAATAAAATTCCAGAGATTCAATGTCTGCCTATGAGACTCATTTAGCAAACATATGTGAACATGCTTATAATCTACATGAACAACATAAACATATTTCATTTTCTTTTCCTTTCCTTTTTTTATTTGCCCCATGGATTCATTCCTTTTCAATCCAAAGACTTATCCAAGCATAGTATGAACCTGGCCTTAGACATCTGGCATATTGCAAATGATGTGTTGAGACCTTTGACTGAATTGGATTCAGTCAAAAGGCTTGAGGACCTACAGGGCCACATGTGGCCTGGAGACTGCACGTCCCCCACCCTAGGCCACATTACCCCACATATTCTACTAAACTTCTCCTTTGTTCAAATTATACAGGATCACTTATGCTTCTTTTATATAATCAGGGTCTGCCTTCCTATCTCCTAACAAACTGTTAGATCTCAAGGAGAAAATTTGCCCAAACTATGTATGAAGAAAGATAACCATACAATTAGGAAAAAAGGTCCTGATTTTCACCAGCCAGTAAGATACTTGCTTTTGGAATTTTCAGTATCAATCCTGTTGCTTCCAAAAGAACAAAAACAAAAACAAAATCCTGTAAAAACAAAAGGCTAGGGATAAAAACAAAGCGGGGCAGCCAGGAGGCTCATAGAATGCTGATTTGTTCTGTATAACTTGAACTCAGTCAAAGGTCCCCACCCAAGAACGTAGAAGACCTCAGGGTCACAGGTTCTCCACCCCTGTCTGTTGCCTAATTACTTTTTGGAATAGGAAGAAGGAACAGACATTTACTAAGTGGCTAATATGTGCCAGGCAGTCTGCTTTACAAGTATTATCACATTTAATCCACAAACACCCTGCAAGTTACTTCTTCAACCTACTCACTTCCCATGACCTACTCCTTCATCCCACCTGAGCCTCACATAATAACGGACATCTCCTTCACCTTCACATCCTCATTTACATCAGGGCTTCTTAAACTTTTTTCCATTCATGACCCCATCAACACTTCTTAATCTGTGATTCATGACCCTACATGGGTTTGTGATCCACAGTTTATGATCCTAGATCATATCTTCTAATTGTAGGTGTCCTGTGGAATTCTGGCTTGGGCTCCTTTCTCTCCCTGGAATGCTTCACTTGGTGATCTTATCACCTCCCATGGATTTACCATCACTATTCTGATGATTCTCAGAGCTATCTATCCTACTTCAATCTTACTGGCAACCTCTAATCTCACATCTTCAACTTTTTTTTTTCAGTTATATTGACCTGGATATCCAGTAGACACCAAAAATGCAATATGTACAAAACTAAACTCATTACTTTTCCCCTTAACACTCCCCCACTTCCAACCTTCACTATTAGTATAGAAGGTAGCACCATTTTTCTGGTCACTCAGGCTCACAACTTAGTTGTCATATTCAACTCATCAGTATCTCTCACACCCACATATCCAATCTGTTGCCAAGGTCTATCAATTTCACCTTTTCAACGCATCTCAGTTATGTCTCCTCCTCTCCTCTGACACTGCCATCACTGTAATGTAGGACCTCATCACTTCCCTTCTGTACTATTGGAATATCCTACTGGTATGTCTGACTGTTTCAATTCTCTCTTAACTCAAATTCATTCTATATTTAGCCACTAAAGTGGTTTTCCTAAACTAAAACAAAAAAAAAGTGGGCAAGAGAGCATTTAAAGTCTTCCACAAACTATCTCCTACCTACCTTTCCATCTTGTTTTTACATATCTATAAATCTGTCAATTGGTGGCCTTCTCTAGTGCAGGGCAGGGAGGGAGGGAGACAATTTTAAATTTAAAGTGTTTTTATAGATATGTAAAAGCATAGTAGGTAGTTCTATCTATCAGTTCTTTCTTTGGAGGTGGATAGCATCTTCCTTCATAGGCCCTGTATAGTTGTACTGAGTATTTATAGTACTCAGAAGAACTTAGTAGTTTTCTTACTCCCCAACACATACTCCAGTGACACTAACTTCCATGCTATTGCCAAACAAGACGCTCCATCTCTGATCTGGGCATTTTCTCTGATTGTCTCCCATGTATGCCTGTAATGTTCTCCATCTTCACCTTTGCCTCGTGGCTTCCCCAGTTTCCTTTAAATAAAATTGTTTCTTCTACCAGAAGGCTTCCCCAACCCTTCTTAATTCTGGTGGCTTTACTCAGCTAATTATTTCCTATTTAACCTGTATATAGCTTATTGATTTCCAGTTTTTGTTTGCTTTTTGTCTCTTCTATTATTTTGATGGAGTAAATATGAAATAGCAGAGTTAATACAGGGGAGATATCTCAGTCCAAGAGACAAGTTACAAGCTAGGGATTATAAATACTTAACTTCTGCTTCCAAATATTGCATTCCCAGATGTTTCAATGTAGAGACATTCTTCCAATACATCTGGTTCTAAAATCCATCTGGATCAGTTTCCTGTTTTGTATCAGTCTTCCCTCTGGGTTCTATTGTCAATTGACCACTGACTCTACCATGATCTATTGATCAGTTTATGACCTGAAAACACTACAGCTGTTCTGACTTTGGGGAAAGGTTGCTTTTTATCCTTTGTTCACACAATGTCTTCTATCCTTTCCCTCTTTGTTTATCATTTGTTAATAATTAAAACTGAGCTCTAGGTCATTTACCACTAGGCATAAAATATGCTCTATGCCCAGATGTGACCATCAAAGGATGGAAAGTAAGGAGTATGCTATCTTAGTTGTTATTCATTCTGAGTCATGGAGATTAAACTCAGACTAAAGCTAAAGCTTAATTTAGGAGGAATCTTTATAAACCAATATTATAAAAGGGAGCTTAGTTCTTTGGATGTGATGAATGGTTAATTTCAATGTGAATTACTACTGTTATTGACTTTGCTGAGCCTCCGTTGTTGAAAGCTTGGATAAAACTTGATAAATATTTGTTTACTTAAATGTACTTAGTATTTCTTTGTATTTAGTATGTTTTTTTTTTACTTACTGATTTAACAAGACTCTAAGCTTACATTTAGGGTCAGTGTTTACATGGCTTCATCAAGTTTTTGGTAACTTTATATTTTTTTGTTTTTTTTTCCCTCCCATTGCCTTTCAGTATTTTATAAATTAACTTGGCTCATAAACAATACTATTTCCTCTAAGATTTGAAAAATGAATTTATATGTTAAACCAAGGTTGCTCTTGACTGACACTTGACAGACAGATCAATGTTTTTGCTGACTGAGCTGGTTTCTAGATAATTTTGTCCTTCACCTGATAGTGATTCATCTACATTGGTTAAACTTACTAAAAAACAATGGTGATTGTTTAAATTGATATATGTTCTTTTATCTAGGTAATAGAGTTCAAAACAGTTAACCTCACAATAACATGAGGCAGAAATTGTTGTTATACTTAAAGTTTTTGTGAAAAAGATCTTGGAGTTTTAGAAGAGTAGAAGCTTAATATGAATGTGGTTTGATACAGAAGTGAAAAAAAAATAAATGCTATCTGAAGCTGAATCGAGAGGCACAGCATTCAGAATGACAGAGTATTTACTGTCTTCTGCCTTGGTCACATTATACATAGATTGTTTTGTTCAATTCTAGGCATCACATTTTGGTAAGATATTGACAAGATATTACATGTTTAAGAGGACATGACAAGAATGGAAGAGGACAGAAGGCCGTTCTATGAGAAAATGTTGAGGTAAGGGAAACATAAAATGTTGAGGTATAGTTTGGGGGTGCTCCAGACCCCAAAATACCAATACACCGGGTCCTGCCAAATGAATTTGATTCAAGTCTTTTCTCTGCCAAAGTTAAGCAAAGTTTATTAAAGATTTACCTTGTTGGGTAGAATCTTAAGGAGCCTCAGTATCAATGACACTTGCATTGGGCAAGCAGGCCAGAATCATCTGACACAAAGTGAGTCTGTGCTAGATCATTCTCTGGAACTCTCACACCTTATGGAGGAAAAATGGAGTCTTATATAGAGAAAGGTTGTGGCAGGATTTTAGGGATGGTCTAGATGAGGAGTTTGAGGAGGGTTTTCAGAAGTCAAATGAGGTCAGACTCCTGTGATGAGAGATTAAGGATGGGAGGTAGCTGGAGGCTACCCTGTAGTGAGACTATGGAAGATTTGAGACAATCAAGGGTGGGAGCTAGCTGGACAAAGGAGGGCTAGGCTAGTAAGAGAGGTTTGGGCCAAGCCACAGTGAAAGGCTTATGGCCTCAGGCAAGTGCTTTATTAAATGGGAATATTCAATCAGAGTTAAAGAGGTTTCTCAGAACTTGTACCTCATCAGATCCTTTGGACAGCAGACATATAGCTTGTAATAGAGAAGATTTGGGATTGGAGGTGATGATAGCTATCTTCAAATATCTGAGTAGCTATCATGTGGAAGAAAGTTTATCCTTATACTGTCTAGCCCCAAAGAAAACCATCAGGACCCACAAGTGGTAGTTTTTACTTTGCCTAAGAAAAAATCCTAACTTTTAGAATTTCCAAAAGTAGAATAGGCTATGACAAGAAATATTGTTGTTTGTATCATAGAAGGCCTTCAAGAACAGGCTGGATGACCAATTTGGGGGAGGAAGAGGTAGGAGAGGGGACATTTGTGAAAATAATTTGGTGTTTTAAATTGGTTCTGAAGTCCCTTCAAAATCTGAGAGTCTATGAAATCACTGCACAAAACACAAATCAAAGACTTAGATAATGGAAACTGTGCTTAAATTTGACTGTGCATTCTAATTATATTTGAAAATACACTCATCTAGGGCAATGAAACTCCCATTTTCAGTCTCTTAGTCTATTACTATGTTTCACTTTCAACTTAATTTGAGGTGCACTGCTTACAATTTAATATGTTGCTTCCTTAAATATACTTCACAATTTTCTCTCTACATTTATCCACTATCAGTAGGCATGCCACCTAGAAGCTTAATAATGCTATGGGTTTGAAAAACATCTTTCTATCCTAATTCTTCTGAGTCACTTATTATTGGGATCTGGAGAAATTCTCAAACAGAATGTCATTTTGAATAAAGGTTCTCATACCCCTAAAATAGAAAAAATCTTTTTTCTAATATGTCTCTATTTTCTTCTTAAGTATTAAACTATTTAGAATTATCTTTGCCTGTAGTCACCTGTCCTAGCAATTGAGTCTTTGTTTGTAAGTTTTTAGGGTTTAATCTGCTTTAAATTTTCAGTTTTGTGAAATTTTGTTGCTTTATGTATATGCAGAAAATATTATTTAAAAGATACATTTATTTTTGATCATTTATTTCACTGTGATTTAGTCAGTACACAAGATATTCCTATTTTTTTTATTCTATGTTCTTTAAAAAAGGCTGCTACCCTGAGATATTCTGCAGCATCATCCATCACTCCTTTTTTGCTCCTGAGTTGGTCACATTCTTTCCCTTTTACTTTCTAAGTGACCTCCTTAGTGTCTCCTATTGTGATGGTAAGCAGAGCCAGTCATGAGTAAAATTCAGATTCACAAAGAAGGGGAGTCCAGTTAGCCAAACCTGACCTTTGGATTCTATATCCCTTGGGCATTGGTTTTCACCAATCGATCATTAAAAAGGTTTTATTAAGCTCCGAGCTGTGCATTGGGTTGTACTGCAATGGGCATTGTACTAAAGCAACTTGAATCAGCTTGATTTTTCAGCCCTGGCACAGGCCCCTCGCTATTTATTATTTAGCAAGCATTAAATATCCTTTGTTCTCTTTTATACAAAGCATATAAAAACCTGCTTTCACAGATCTTAATTCTTAAGAGACTTTGGGAAAAGAAACACATGTCAATATCCACAATGGATATGCACAAAATAAGAAACTTACTATGATGCCTTCACTGTTTGGTCAATTCAAGGATTTTTAGATAAAGAGACTAAGGGAAAAGAAGACCACAGAAGTTACTTCTTAAGGCCCTTTAGTGGTATGCTGGTATTATATGACTGACTGTAACATAATAAAATAATGACAAACAAAAGACAAAGAAAAAAACACAATTAATGTGAGTAAAGAATCCTTGGCACTGAGTGGTAAAATTCTATTGTATTTTGCAATAGTATGTTTCTTCTGTGCAACCACTACTGGCTTAGGTATCACTGAGAATACAAGAGAAAGATAAAATAATGTCTGACCTCATAGAACTTTGAAGCACTGCCCCTTTCCTTCTCTATTTGAGTAGAGGACAAAAACCATATATCAAACTAGCCTGTGTTGTTCCATGAAAACTGTAAGACATACATGAATTCAGAAAATGAAAAAATGAGCATAAGCTGGAACTGTCATGGGAGTCCTTGGAGAGGAAGTAAGACTTAAAATGGAGCCTTCTGAACTTGATTAGGTTTTTATGGGTAAAAAAAAAACAAATGAGAGGGAAAAGTGTAATAGATGGGGGCATGTGCTAAGCAAGGTTTGGAAGGTAGCAGAAATTACAAACAGTATTGTGTGTGTTTCTATCTATTTATAGGAGGAGATATAAAAGGAGAGAGACAGAAAGGAGACAGATGCAACTGAAGTAATGTATATGTATGTGACATACACATTAAAATGTGTACTTTAAAAAATGTGTATTAAAAAAAAAATGTGGATGGTAAATTGGGCCCACATTGCAGTAGACATATAGTGCCAGAGTGGAGAGTGTGAATTTGATCTAATAAATTGTCATGAACAATCTTCCAGAAATGGAACAAAAGTCTAAATTATGTTTGAATATTTGTTTCTAATATATAGCTCATTATAGTATATATTAACCAAACAGAGAAGCAGTGATGGCTTCACGTCCCTCATTACTAGCCAGACTCTTCAAGTTTGTTTGCATGAGTGGTGAGTACAATTGTTGTCGATTAGATATTTCAGTTAAGTCCAACTCTTCTTGACTCCATTTGTAGTTTTCTTGGCAAAAATACTGGAGTGGCTTCCCATTTCCTTCTCCAGTTCATATTACAGATGAATAACTTAGGCAAACAGGGTTAAGTGACTTGTCCAGGGACT
Source organism: Pseudochirops cupreus (assembly GCA_028627135.1). Taxonomy (NCBI): domain Eukaryota; kingdom Metazoa; phylum Chordata; class Mammalia; order Diprotodontia; family Pseudocheiridae; genus Pseudochirops; species Pseudochirops cupreus. Next base: position 168,663,673 of record CM053580.1, on the reverse strand, counting down.
CACAGTTAGCAAGTCTCTGAGGCCATTTTTGAACTAATTAGGATAAGTCTTCCTGACTCCTGGCCCAGTGCTCTGTCTATTGTCCCACCATATTGCTTGATGAGTAAAAAGAAAGCCTTTATTAAATACTTGTTCATTTATTGGTTGATTAAACACCCAAGTCTTAATTATCAGCAAATGACAAAGATTACTCTCTGATGATTGAGGAAAGAAATACTCTAAATTCAATCATACAGTCTTAGTGAAATTATATAACTGTGGATTCCTTCAACAATATGTCCATAGAACTCAGCATATTTTGATGCAACTGTAGTTGATGATATCTATCACTGCTGAGAGGAAAAAATAAGCAAGTCTCTAATGTTTTGTACTGTTTCCAAATATGCCATCATGCATCTGTTCCTTCCCTTTCTCAGGAAGTCAGTGGGCCATGACTGTGGTATAAACAATGATTTTTCTTTAACTGACATTTCACAGTTAACTGTTTGGCTAACGGGTAATTCTGTCCTTCACTGACCTCTCAAAATAATTCCTTGACATACTCTGATAGCTATTGGTATGCAGTATGGATGTAAATGAGGTTCTATTAACAAGACAGGAAAATTAGTCAAGAAAAGGAATAGTTTCTCTATTCCAGTTTGCTGTGGGTTCTGATGCCTCATGTTCAAGGACTTGTTGCATCCAGGTCCTGGATCCAAGGCCCCAGTGAGAAGGATCAAGTCAGTTGGACTGATGTCAATATATGGCTTGGAAATTCAATCTCAGCTTCAAATTTCAGATTTATATCTGATTGAGCCTGAAATTATTGTCTAGCAGGAGTGGGTTACCTGTGGCCTCAAGGTCACACGTGGCCTTCTAGGTCCTTGGGTACAGCCTTTTGACTGAGTCCAAATTTTACAGAATCAATCCTTTTATTAAGGGGATTTTTTCTGTGAAGGGCTGCACTTGAGGGCCTAGAGGGCCACATGTGGCCTCAAGGTTCCCCACCCCGGAAGTTTATTGAGGTATCTTACTTAAATGTACTTACCACCTTTTCACTACCGTTCTCACTTGGAAGATAATGGCTGCTGTGCTTAAATTAAAATAAATACTATTTATATAGTACTTTAAGATCTGAAAAAAGCTTTACATGTCATCTTACTTGGTCCTCACAACAATTCTATAAGACAGATGCTATAATTTTCTCTAAAGAAAAGGAAACAGCCTGAGAGGTTAAGAGACTGGACCAACATAACACAGATAGAAAATGTTTTATGCAGGAATTGTACTCCTGACTCCAAATTGAGTGCTCTATCCATTTTGAAATGCCATACATTTGACTGGCACATAAGTTTATACCAGATGTATAGAATTGCCATGACATGATTTCATGACTTACCACAACAGGATGAAGAAAGACAGTCTTATTTTTATTGTATTCAGGGGGCAGCACCTTATTGAAATAATGTAGATGAAATTTGTTTCAATAGTTTCCATACCCCTTTGGCTATTCACCTCTTCTCATTCATTGCTGGCTTCTCATGACCCCCAACTGGATTTCCAAGGCACATTAAAGTATTATCCTGTTCAGACCTTTTTTCTTATGCTAGCACCCCATGGTCTGTACCTTTTTTAAAACTGCAGTTTTCTACACAATTATCACAATTTACCTGTCCTGTGTCCAATTCTGTTGTGGTATTACAGGGTAATTGGCTGTATAATGTGGCAAATAAATTTTAACTAAGACTTAATATGATTTTATATCTCTCAGATAAAAACAATTATGATTTGGCATGGGCCTTCAGTGACTCAAAGGAGTGACCAATGGTTATTTCAGGCTTCATTACACTAAGGCAGGAAAGGAACTATTTTACAATCAGAACCTTCATCATATCATATTCAAATTGTTTTTGTAGTGAAAAAATCATTCAGTCGGGAGTCAAAAGCCCTGGGTTAAACACTTAACTCCACTTGTGCCTGTCTTGGTTTCGCAATCAAATGTTTGGGTTTTGTGCCTGTACTTACTATCTGCCTCTATACTAGCTCCTTCTATTTCAAAATTGAGTTAGTCACAAAATCACCATTATAATTCTACTTACACTCTCAAATCCAGTTCAGTTGCAAGTCATGGCATCATCTTCCTGATGTCTTGCTCTTCTTTGAGGAAAAAAGAACAAACCACAACCTGTGATTATGCCTCTCTGCTCCCCTCCTATCTTCTACCCTCCCTGTCTCCTTCCCCTCCTTTCCTTTCTTCTCCTCCCCCTATATAGAGTATCATGTCCTTACCTGAGGGTGTTCTGTCCAAGGAAGGTAAATTTGATGGCTAAAACCTAAGTAGTTATATTGGTGTTTACTGGCTCGATTTCTTTCTTAAAGACCAAGCCTTAAACCCAATTCACTCTGGTTCTCATTGATTGGACAACAATAGGTCCTAGTCCAAGAACCATTCAGTGGTTATTTTGGGGGCCAAGAGTGAATGCAAATAGTAATTGTTTCTCTTTTAGGCAGAAATCCTGAGGGTCTTCCCCTCCCAGTTTGAGGGTTATTTTTTGTTTGTTTTTTTCTTGATTAAGGAGGCCATCCCTTGACTCATTTCTTAAACAGGCATAATCACTGAATGGGCATTGCCTCAGTCAAAGTGAGAACTCAGAATTTAGATTAAAAAGACCAAGGTCTCCCATTGCATCGTAGACCATCTCCAGTTGTCTTGATCTATATCTGGCCACTGGACCCAGATGGCTCTGGAGGAAAAAGTGAGGCTGGTGTATCTGCAAAGCCTTCTTTCACTCAAATCCAATTTGGTTGCAAGGCATCATCTTCCTACTGTCATTGTTCTCTTTGAGAATGATAACAAGGACAAACCACACAACCTATGAGGATGATTCAGATGAGAAGAACAATTGCCCTGAAGTGAGAGCAATTTACAGTCTATTTATGATGGTTTTCTCCATCACTGTGTAGTAATGAACCAAACAATGAGGCTCTGCTTGATATCAGGACTGGGCCCTCATTGATCAATCTCTTATAACATTTGAATGTGCCTCCTCATTTACTTTGGATTGCAATTCTCTATTAGGACACTGGAATAAATTTATTCATCTCAATGCAAATATCAAGCAGATGCCAGGGAATCCTGCTTCAGGGTAGTAAAGTTACCTCCAGGTCAGCACACTTCACCCTTTGGTGTGCTACTTGAATTAGTCTCCTGAAATAACCTTAGGCTGTCTCCCAAGAGACCAGAGGACACTTCTCAACTATAGAGAAGAAGCAGACAAGCACCAGAAGCACATAGCTGTGGCTCACTCCTCATCTACAGTGAAGAAGCATGAGATGAGAGCAGTTTGAGAGACTAAGACATATTCTTATTGGAGGATATTCTGAAATATGTGAGTTGATCAAGGAATAGTGTTTCTTCTCCCCCTGGTGTCATTGTAGATTATATTTATGGGGGGGAATTCTTCCTTGTTTTTTTTTTTATCTTCCTATTCTGTTTAATCTAAATCAAAGGGCATTTAATGGTGGTGGACGTGGTGTACTGATTAGTGGTATTCATTTAGTCCTATCTGCTACCTTTTACTCAGTCCTATTAATGACTCATTGCCTAGATGGGTTTCCAGGTATAAAGATAAAAATAATACTTATGTTTTCAGTGAAGTTATATTAAAGGATCTGTAATTTCCTCATCCTTTTTTTTTTTTTAAGCTTCAAGGCCCCAGACCAAGATAGCACTCTGGCAAAACAACCCAGTGTTAACTCTCTTTGTTTCATGGGATCTTTCCCCTTCTCAAATACTTCCTCTCAAGTTTATTTCTAATAAATTTGTGGTGAATATTGTTTATAAACACAAAACAAAGGGCTGGTAGGTAGCCCAGTGAATAGAGCACTTATAAACACAAAACAAAGGGCAAGTAGGTGGCACAGTGAATAGAGCACCAGCCCTGGTATCAGGAGGACCTGAGTTAAAATCAGACCTCAGACATTTAACACTTACTAGCAATGTGACCTGGGGCAAGTCACTTAACCTCAATTGCCCTGCCTTCTCTCCTACAAAAATAAAATAAAATAGACACAAAGCAAAAGTTTATAACAAAAGAAAGTAAGCAAACAAAGTGAAAAATTTTTGACTTCTTAAGGTAGTCTAAAGGGAGAAAGGAGATGTAGGTTACTACCACTTTGTAGGAGTAGAAGACAGGGATTTCAGCAAAATAGTGGTGGTGATTGTCCTTCATTCTGGAAGAGGACCAAAATAACATCACTATGCTAAAGTCAAGTTTCATTGTGTCTGACTGTGGCTGATCAGATGAATATGAGCTCAGAATGCTCTAACCCAGGTCAGGCACAAATAGTCCATGTGAACATTTGGGGTGGATGCTCTAAATTTGCACATCCTGTGTTTCCTTTGAACTGTCCCAATTCTGCTTTGCTCATAGAACACAGTATCTTCTCTGGTGTGGGCTCACCTTGCTAAGAGGTCCTGTGCCGCTGTCTTCCTTGACAATTCCAAAGTTCTTAAGAGAGACTTTGAGAGTGTTCTTGTATCACTTCTTCTGACCACCATGTGAACACTTGCCCTGTATGAATTCTTCATAAAATAGTCTTTTTGGAAAGTGTGTGTTTTTCATTAGAACAATGTGGCCAGCCCATAGGAGTTGTGTTCACTGAAGCAGTGTTTGAATGCTTGGCAGTTTAATTCGGGTAAGGACCTCAGTGTCTGGGACCTTATCCTGCCAGATGATCTTCAGAATCTTCCTAAGACAATTCAAATGGAAGCAAATCAGTTTCCTGGAATGGCACTGGTAGACTGTCCATATTTCACAGGCATACAACAACGAAGTCAAAGCAACAGCTCTGTAGATATTCATTTGGTAAGCAGTATAATACCTCTTCTCTCCCATACTTTCTTCAGATCCTCTTAAACACTGAGCTAGCTCTGACATAAACCTCACTATCAATGTGTACATCCCTAGAAAGTACACTACCAATCTTATGCTTCTTCTGCTAATCAATAAAACAAAGGTGCTGCATCAACTACCACCACACCATCCATATGTGGAACCATCATTTACAGTAATGGAGAAGTCTTGAATGCTGTGGATATGTTCTGCCAGATAGTTGCTGTCCTGATGCTGCTGCTGCCCAATGGGCTCATACAACCTCACTACCACAGCCATGATCCCCTCTCTTTGGAAGTTGCTTCTGTCTGTGCTTTTTTGCTGTCCCACATCCACATGGTTTCTCATGGTCTTCTCATGGCCCTAGGCATCCTTTCAAATCTTACTCTCTAGACTCACTGAACTGACTTTAAAAGGTTGCCTTGGGAAAGAGCCTATCATTCATAATTCTAAGAAGCGCTAAGTGTAGTGGATAGAGTGTTGAGCCTGGAGTAGGGAAGACCTGAGTTAAAATCCTCCTTACAACACTTACTATCTCTGTTTTTCAGCAAGCCATTTACCTTCTGTGTGCCTCAGTTTCCTCAACTGTAAAATGAGGATTATAATAGCTTCTACCTCACAGAGTTGCTATGAGGATTAAATGAGATGAGACTTGTAAAGCACTGAGTATAATGCCTGCCATATAGTAAGTACTTTATAAATGCTAGCTATTAGCATTATAATTCCATAGTGTCACTCAAGGGATCTAAGTGATTCATACCTCCTCAATGGTGTGACAGCAATTTAACAATAAGTTTCAGACCTTTTTATAGATACTTTTTCTGTGATTAAGTCTTTCCAAGATCAATCTCTTACACTGACTCCCATTTCAATATTTGTTGTCCCCCTAACAGATCAAAGAGGATATGTTTGGGCATGTTTGTCCATAGGCAAAAATTCTACATAATTTTTTAGTGAGAACAAGTTTAAAGCACTAGTGTCAAACTCAAATAGAAACTCATTACTGAAGTCTGACCTCATCTGTACCTCCCAAAAGTTCACCATAATGGGCAGACTCTTAAGGATCCTTGGTATCTGTAAGGCTTATATTGGACACAGAGCAAGTCTGTGCTAGAAAATTCTATGGTGCTCTCATATCACATGGAGGCAAGATGGGGTCTTATATAAAGAAAGGTTGTCAGAGGCTAGAAGAGGAGTTTGGGGATGGTCTTCAGGAGTCAGATGAGGTCAGACTCCAGCAAATGAATGAAGTTGCTGGAGGCTACCTGGAGAAGGCAGACAATGGTGAGCTAGGCCAGTTCAAGGGTGTAACAGTTGATTTGGGTATCAAGAATGGGAGCTAGCTGGATATTGGAGGGCCAACCTAGTAACAAAGGTTTGGGCAGAGACACAGTGAAAGGCTTATTATCTCAAGCAAATGCCTCATCAAATGGGAAGATTCCATCAGAGTTAAAGGGGGTTCCCAGAGCCTATACCTCATCAGTAGTGTCAAACAAATAGAAAGAGAGCCCTGCTAGAGTCATATTGACTTAAAAAATCACAAATTAACATTATCTATGTTGTATTATATGTTTATCTATTTCATTGAGAGGAATATTAATTTTCTATTAGTAACCAATTATTAAATTACGATTGAGTGTTTTTTTTTTCCCTTCATTTCCTGATTTAGGGACTAGCTCTTGTAGGCCTGTAAGTCAGCCTCTGGAGACATTACTAATATATGAAATTGTGCAGGAACCTTCCCACCCAGAGAATCTAATCTAGGTGAATTCCAGCCCCCAAAGACTCACAGAATCAGGGGGAGTGGTCTGGGTGCAGCTATCTTAGTACAGATAGCTAGAGACAGTGAAGTCTCATGATCAAGTCAAGTTCTCAGCAGAAAGAGCTGAAGGCTTTCAGCCCAAGTCCTCATGTACCCTCTCATTAATTGTTCACTAATCATGGTTGATCTCTGTCTGTCCAGGAACTCACTTTATTATTTTTTGGAGGGGGGAAGGCAGGGCAATGGGTGTTAAGTGACTTGCTCAAGGTCACATGGCTAGTAAGTTTTAAGTGTCTGAGGTCGGATTTCAACTCAGGTCCTCCTGACTCCAGGGCCACTGCTCTATTCACTGCAACACCTAGGTGCCCTGGAACCCACATTTCCAAAAGTATTTACTCATTCAATGATCACTATGCTTTTGTCTTTCATTACTGAGAAAGAGAAATGAACATCAATCTATTGATTATTTACTAGCTAATTAACAAATTGTTTAGTAATTACCCAGAAACCCTCTTTCTCAGACTTTTTCATTCATGACATCATTAAATATTTCACGATTATACTTTAATCTGGTTTGATCACACTTAGGAGTTATATTGGACTGCTGGGTGTGAGTTTGACACCTCTGGTTTAAAGCATAGGCCAGAAATATTACATGTTCATATGGCAATAGTACATGTATATCTACCACAAACAAATATAGATAATGAGCTAATTCAATAATAATATCAGTCGGTTTATGTAAAATAAAACATACACAAATGGCCACAAAAACCCAAAGAGGAAAGTAACAAAATTCTATCTAGCTCATAAGCAAATGTGTCTGTCACATAACAGTCTTCAGTAATGACACCAGACATCAACACATACATGCAGTTATATTCAAGGCAAAAATTCCAAGTATTGTTATATGAATAACCTCTTCTCTAATTTCTCCGGTATCACTGATTAGATTTATCACAGTCTGAAAAGACCTAAGTAACCTGTGACCTACTGAGACCATCTACCTCTACACGTGAAGCAACTAATTGTATAAGTAATGTAGCGATACTGGGGTTTGAAGATCTTCCACGCCCCTTGAGTTTGCTGACATAGCAGGAAGGGGTGGAGCAAGAGAAGGCGGAAACCAAGCTAGTCTCCCTGCGGTGCTGACGGGAAGCGCGTCAGAGGCAGTAGCTGCGGTTGCGAACTCCTTTTGCTTTGAGCAGGGCAGAATCTCTGCTAAGGACTCCTGCTGAGGACTGCCTGGGGCAGGAACTGCCAGGGGCCGGAGCTGCTGGGACCAAGCTGCCTGGACTCTGAGCAGTTGTGTGCATGAGGAGAGGAGGATCTTTGCATGAGGTAGCCTGTCCTGTTTGAAGGCTTGAGGTTGTGGGTGTTTACTATTTTGACCACATGTGCCAACTTCATCACTGCTAGGTTGGCTTTGACTTTCTGGTTTTGGGACTCAGTCTTCTGGTATTTAAATGAATGCACTATCTATATTTCTTATATAGAGAGCCTGTTCCATTTTGTGATTAATAACTATATCAGCATATTTATAGTCACTGTAGGCATTGTGAATACTGCATTGCTGATACAGTAATCACAGCTTTCATCAGAATTATAGTCCTCAGTCTTTAAACCTGAATTTATCATGGATCCTAGCTCTCTAGCAAGGGTAAGCTCGGCTGTACCTTGATTAGTGCACTGGGGCTACAAACTGGAAGACAACTTCAGATCTATCCTCAGATACTATCTAGGTGACCTTAAGTAAGTGTTATAATTCTATCTGCTTCAGTTTTCTCAATATGAAAATGGAGATAATATCAACTAACTCCCAGGAATGTTATAAAGATCAAATGAATCATTTGTTAAGATAATATTAACTACCTCCCAGGGTTGTTGTAAAGATCAAATGACACAGTTATAAGGGCATTAGCACAGGGTCTGGCACACAGTAGGCAGTTAATACGTACTTTTCCCTTTTCCTTTCTCTCCCCTTGTTATTATGCTCTGTGGAGGTATCTCTGTACTTTAGGAATCTCTAAAAGTGAAATTCTAGGCAGAAAATATGACATTTCTAAATTTAGTCTTCTGTCCCTATTTAGACTATTTGTTGGGACTTGAGCAAATGGAGTCTTCTTTATTTGAAATGTTATATGTTTTCAGTTCATTTTGTGCCATCCCTGGGTATATAAATGGAAAAAAAAAAAGCAAAAATGGTTCCCTCCACTCATTCCCCAATTCAGGTGCTCCATCAGCCATACTATCCATCAATGGAGCCATAGATTACAGCAAATTGAGAAGTTCTTGAATGCTGTGCGTAAGTTCACTTACCTTGGTAATATACTTTCCAGGGATGTGTACATTGATAACGAGGCTGACGCACACATTGCCAAAGGAAAGTATGGGAGAGAAGAGGTATTATACTAACTATGAAACTGAAGGTCTACAGAGCCATTGTACTGACCTAATGGTTGTAGGCCATTGAAACCTGAACAGTCTACCCGTGCCGTGCCAGGAAACTGAATTGCTTCCATTTGAATTGTCTTAGAAAGATTATGAAGGTGAACTAGCAGGATAAGGTAACAGACACTGAGGCCCTTACTCAAACTAAACTGCCAAGCATTCAAACTCTGCTTCAGACAGCACAACTCTAATGGCCTGGCCCTGCTATTCAAATACATAACGTATGCTTGCCAAAAAGATTGTTTCATGGAGAACGTGCACAGGGCAAGCATTCACATGGTGGTCAGAAGAAGTGATACAAGGACATTTTCAAGATCTCTCTCAAGAACTTTGGAATTGATTGTGTGACATGGGAGACACTGGCACAGGACTGCTCAGGATGGCATGCCTACATCAGAGAAGGTGCTGTGCTGTATGAGCAAAGCAGAATTGAAACAACTCAAAGGGAATTTAGGATGTGCAAATTTGGAGAATGCACCCCAAATATTCACATAGATTATTTGTGCCTGACCTGTGGTAGGGCCTTCCAAGCTCATATTGGTCTGATCAGTCACAGCTGGACACCTTGAAACTTCACTTTAGCATAGTAATGTCATTTTGGTTCTCTTTGAGAATGAAGGACAGCAAGCAACCAACATGCTTTCTGTAAAAAGTCTTACAAACTCATATGTTCCTCTTTTTAATTTAGAGTTAACTGAAGTTAACTGTAAGTAATTGTATATAAGTCTTTTCTGTCCCATAAAGGAGTTCAATTAACTCTCCTTTAGACAACAAGTGTTTTTTTGTGAATTATTTTAATATTGGTAAGATCTGTGAAGCACTAATCACTTCTTCATACTGAAAATGGGATCAACTCCAACTTTTGCCATTGTCTCAAAAGTAAGAGACTGTAACTTACTATTTATGCATATGAGGAAACAGATGCAAGGAAAGTTTAAGTAATATGCTTAGAGTCACACAGGTACTAAGTGTCTGACAAAGAATTTTACCTAAGGTTTACATGACTACAAGTGCAATACTTTATCCAGTGTTGCCTAGTGTAAGGGTAATTAATTTAGCAGACTAAGTACCTCTGTGAGAGAAACAGAAGATGTGAACTCTGTCTCCTGTTGCTGACATAATAGGAAGGAATTGGATGAGAGAGGAAGCCAGTGTGTGTGTGTGTGTGTGTGTGTGTGTGTGTGTGTGTGTATTTAAGAAGAGCCCAGAGAAGAGACAGTCAGAATCAAGAACTTTTATTCCTGGTAGAAGAAGCTGTTCTGTTGAGAGATCTGGTGAAAGCTGGAGTTGCCTGGAAGGCCAAAGTGTCTACTGCCTCCTGGGAGTCCAAAGTGTCTGCTGCCTCCTGGGAAGCCAAAGTGTCTGCTGCCTCCTGGAAGGCTGAGATTTTTTCTGGGTTCTAGGGCCAGCTGAACTCCTGGAGGACTGAAGAAGCATGACTGGGATAAGACTTTCTTTGTTTGTGGCTTGGTTGATCCTTGAGTTCCTGGCAACAGAAGTTGTGAAAGTTTTGAAATGTGCTGGACTCTGTGAACTTCAGTGTGTAACAAGAACTGGCTCGAGTACTGGATGAGAACCTGGGAGGTGTCTGCCTCTGAATCCAGGTGACTATTTGGTGGATTCAGGTAGGAGCTGGGACCATGAAAGGGGATCCTGGGAATCTGAGAGACCACCTCAAGTCAAGATGAAGAAAAGGCCTCTCCTTGGATATTGAATGTGTGTGATGAAATTGAAGTTTATTAGACACTGAGGGGTGGAGAGTTTGTGTAATTTTCTAATGATTGTATTTAGTGATTAATGATAGTTCATAATTGTGAATCTGGATAAGTGACTGATTAAGTTAACTTATAATTGCCCCATGAGTGGAAGATTGATTATTGTACTGTATAATGACTGAATGATTAAGTAAGGGGGGTTTCCCCCCTTAGGGAAACCAGATGATTATTCTTTTGTTTTTTGTTCTAAATGCTGTGGCCACTTTGGTGAAAACTATGTGGCCATTCTAATGTTGAGCTGTTGTGAACACTATATTGTGATTTTCTGTGATAAGATGTGTTATACTGTACCTTGATTTTCTGAGAAAGTTTGCCTTGATTTGTAATGGAATAAATGGAGTGTTCATTATACTGTGTAATCAGAATCTTAAAAGCTGTTCACAGTAGAATTCTTTTGGGAAGCAACTTGTGCGTGGCATTACAGCTAGCTACCTAGATGGAAGGTAGCCTCAGAGGAGAGAACACAGCAGCTGATAAATAAGAAAAGAATCTTTGAAGAGGTGACATTGAACTAAGTCTTAAAGGAAGCAATGGATTCCAAGTGTTGGAGGTTAGGAAAGAGAACATTCCAATCATGGAAGACAGTATTTGTAGAAGATTGAAGATAGGAAATTGAGTATCATATTTGATCAATGTCAAGTTGGCCACATTGACTGAATTGGGGAATGAGTGGAGGGGATCATTTTTGCTTTTTTTTTCCCCCTTTGTATATGCAGGGCTTAGTTCAGGCCAGGCACAAAATGAGCATTTAATGAAGACTTCCTCATTGATTGATTGACATATTACATTTCTGTGGCGTTTTAAGATTTTCAAAGAGCTTCACATACATTAACCTATTTGATTCTTACAACAACGTTTTGAGGTGATTATTGTTAGTATCCCTATTTTTCAGCTGAAATAAGAAGACTCAAAGGTGTTATTACCCATTGTCACATAGCTCTATAAATATCTGAGACAAAATTTGATCCCAGGTCTTCCTGGCACTCCAAAACTCTCCTGTGGCATTTTACCCTTAGAATATTTCTGCTCTTCATATTCAAAGGTACAAATTCTGCTAAAACTTTAATTTAAGGATTTTACATATATATATTTAGCAATATATATTGTTACCATGATAGTAGTGAGATCATGGCCCTTCTAGCTCTATCTAATCTCTATCTGGCTCTATCTAATCACATCTTACAGTAGGAAGTAAACAAATATTTTAATACATTAATATATTACAAATTAACACAATTACAAATATATAACAAAATACACATGAGGTCAGCTCCTAAAATTTTCATCTTCATAATCATTATTTTCAAAAATGATGAACGAAGGTGGAGAAAATCATGTAGTTATTTTGCCTGGGTCAACTAAAAACTTATGTTCCACAGTTTCAACTAGGCCCTCACAAACCTATTATATCTCCTTAATTAACTCACCATCCCATTTTCTATGGTGGCTCTTCCAAAACTTTTTATCCCTTCTCAAACTTCCCATGATTCTTTCTACTTGCCCTTTCTCACTTGAGAACCTTACCTCATATTTTATAGAAAAATTGAAGCCATTTACTGTGAACTCCCTCTTCTCCCTTCTTCCTCCCTCATCTCCCATCACTCAAATCCCTTCTGCTTCTCCTTCTTTCCTGTTTAATATAATGAAGTGACCTTACTACTTACTAAGGTTTACTCTTCCAACAAATTACTGTCTCTGCCATTCCCACTCTTTTACTTATTTTCAATCTCTCCCTCTCTACTGGCTCCTTTCCTACTGCCTCCTTGTCCATATCTCTCCTACCCTGAAAAATATAAAATAAAATAAACCTCACTTGATTTTTCTATCCCTGGTAATTATTGTCCTATTCCTCTTCTGACTTTTATAGCTAAACTCCTTGAAAGGGCCACCTACAATTGTTGCCTCCACTTTCTCTTCTCTTACTTTCTTCTTAATCCATTACAATTTGCCTTCCAACATAACCATTCCACCAAAACTGCAATCTACCAGGTTTCTAATGACCTCTCACTTTTTATATATCTGTTGATCACAGGAATGTTATAGCTTGACTTGAAACTTAAAGTTAAGAAGTTTTCCATTTTTTCTTTCAACTTGCACTTATTGTCTACATCATCCCATATGAGAAACACATTGGCCCTCCCAGTAAACAGAACATTACTATATAATATATTTACTATAGCCTATGACTAGTAAACAGAATATTTAGATATAGCATTGATATTTGTCAACACTACCTCTGATAAATTTCTTTTTTCAATCCTTTCTAATACATTAATTGATTGATCCATTCAACAAGTAATCAATTAAGTTAGCCTCTACTATGTGCTCAGGACTATACTAGGCCCTGAACATGAAACAATTGGAAAAAGAAATAGTGCCTGGCTCATAAGAGTTTAGAAAACAAATGAAAATGAAGAGTTAAGGCAGAAAACAAACATGAAGCAGTCATGTAAATAATGCAATGCAGAAGATAAATCAGTGACAAAAGGCATAGTAAACAACAATTATAGGGACATGGAAGAAAGGAAGAATAATGTGATTTGGTATGATTAAATAAAACTTTTCTGTATGTTTTTCATGAGCTCTGTTGGGTATCAGGTAAAGCCTATGTTAATGTTTCTCAGAATAATTACATTAAATTTGTATATATATACATTTCTATATGCATGTGTATATATACACACATACTATGCATGTGCATATAAACATATAACATACATGCACACACAAATAAATTAAAACAAGACAATACACCCAAAGTTCAGAATTTTTGATCTGATAAAACTAATTAATTTTATAGATTAGCACAATAAGGCCCAGAGACTTTCTATAAATCACATACCAGTTGGTCTGGTATTTATTTTTAACTAGGTCTTACTTTTACTAGTCCTTAGTTCAACTCTTAAAGAGTTAATCAATTTTAAAAAGCAAGAAAACATGAAGAACAATTCTTTCTGTGGCTGATCATACACATATCTATATATGTACATATGTACATGTGTGTGCATATATGCATCATTTTATATAATAGCTATGTTTCTGAAGGGTGTAAACTTCAAATTTTTAATGTCTAAGTTATATTTCAAAATGTACTGGGGATATTTTATAAATTTTCAACAGAAACCCTCTGTAAAGAGCAAAGAATCATCATGTTTTTTCTTGTGTAAATCCAAAATAAACACTCTTTCTTCGTTCCATACATTTACTTTATTAACAAATTACAAAATATTGGTATTGAAAACCTTATTAACAAATTATGAAATATAGGTATGAGAAACCACTTTTAAGATGAAATGTATATGTGAATGCTCTTACTGTTGTCCTTCCTCACATGATAAAAAAAAAAAAGCAATAACCACACACCAGTGTTTCCAAAGTGACTACAAAATTTTTCCTTGTGTGGTTGAAATACACCATATTGCTAGGCAACACATAATACCTCTCAGCCCCACATCAGAAAAATCAGATCACCAGAGACATGAACTCTCCTGAGTAAGCTACTGAAAGCCCAATAAGCTTTCCACACCTGGCAGTTTATAGTCTCAATCAAGCTGCTTGAGGTTTTTTAAATAGTCCATCAGCACTAGCTGTTAGGAAAAAAAAGGTATATAACAACTAATCCCCTAGTTAGTATTTTGTCATTATAATTAGATTCATTTTTGGCTTTCTTTCCCCTGACCCAAACAACCTTTGAGTCCATAGGGGTACGTGAAGGGCCTCAGGCAAAGTTGGCATCAAGAGAGGACATCCACTCCCTTCTAAGCCCCAGAGTCCATCCTCAAGCAATCCAGCCCTAATTTTCCTCCTAACCTTCAGGCAAACATTTTTACTTGCCTGTTAGATACCTCAAATTAGATGTCCCAAAGACATCTTAAAGTTAGCATGTTTAAAATGGAATTAATTAGCTTTCCCTACAAACCCTCCCATTGTTTCTTACATTCTTGTTACTGTTAGGGACACCAAGAAACTCATAAACACCAAGTCTTACAACCTAGGAATCATTGTAGATTCCTCATTTTTTTCTCATTCTAGGTAAAATATCTATTGTCAAGTTGTGTCAATTCTACTTTCATAACATATCTTGAATCTTTTTTTTTCATTCTGACAGTGCCATGTCTCCAGTGAAGGCTCTTATCACCTCATTCCTTTATTACTCTTATAGCAGTAGTCTGTTGGTTGGTAATTCTGCCTCAAGGTTTTTTCCCATTCTCATTTCAATTCATCTGCTACTCAGATGTCGAATTGATCATTTTAAAATAAAGCTCTGACAATGTCATCTCCTCATCTTGATCAACAAAACTCTAGTGACTCTATTACTTTCAGGTTCAAATAATCAATCTTCTATTGAGGTTCAAAGCCCTTCATAATGTGTCTCCCTCTTCCTACCTATCTGTCTTCTTACAGCTTTTTCTTCAAGTTCCCTGCTCATCCCACTCCCATACTCTACAAATTACTACCAATGCCAAACATTTTCGCTGACTGTCACCCATGCCTGGAATTCCATCCTTCCTCATCTCCACATCCCAGTTGTTTCCTTCATTAGACTGTTAGCTCCTGGTCAGCAGGCACTGTGTTTTACCTTCTTTTTATCCCTAGGACTTAGCGGAGAACTTGGCACATATAAACTACTTAATAAATGCTTAGTGACTGACTGTTACAAACTTTTTGTCAATGTGCCCTTCCCCTTTCTTCCTCCTGGCTAGACATCATTCCCTTAACTCTAATCCTGCTGGAGAAAACTCATAACTTCATTACCACTCCATTTTTAGGTTCATTTCTCCCGTCCCAATGGCTTTGGGGGGCACTCTTATCAGGCAGACAAGCTGATTCATCTAACCTCTCAAGCCTTGTGATTTGTCTTACAGCCACATTCTTAAGACCTCTGAACAGTTTTATATACCCTGCATCTGAAATTTCATATATATCTTACCCTGTTAGAATATAAGCTCAAAAGCAGATTTTTTTCCCAATTTATGTCTCCAGTACTTATTGCAATGCTTGACACTTAGTAAAGGCTTAATAGTCATGCCTTGGTGTGAGGATTGGCCTGTAACATACATACATAGATATATGTACTCATATAAATAAATATATATACACATATATACACACATATACAATATATCCATATATACACATACACACACATATATACACATATATACATACATATACATATATATGTGTATATGTGTATGTATATACACACACATATACATATACATACATACATATATATACATATGTATGTATGTATATATATAAACACATAAAGTTAGTGGTTTAGCACTCTTCAATTAAATCACCAAATGGAAGATATTAAAGCCTTTCTTTATTGTAAATCAATTTAGCAAAATTTCTTAATCACAAAAGCCTTGTAGTTGGAGCAGAGAAAGTCTGGCTATTCATCAACTGATTGATTTCCTGAGGTCTCCCTTCTACTTGGTCCTTGTGAATTTGCCCAGCAAAAGCAATAAAAATAAAGACAGAGACCCAGATTTGGGGCCTCTTGCCTGGTGTAGAATGCCTAAATATGCATGCTTCTCTGTGGGATTGAAAGAGTGGGATGTGGCTTTTATGTCTATGAATAATAAACCACCTGATATGATCCTTGAATACTAATGTTCCTTCTTTATATATCAACCATGGGGAGGCTAGGTGGCACAGTGAGCAGAGTACTGGCCCTGGAGTCAGGAGAACCTGAGTTCAAATCGGGCCTCAGACACTTAACACAAAAACTAGCCGTGTGACCTTGGGCAAGTCACTTAATCTCAACTGCCCTCCAAAAAGCAATATATATATCACCCATGATTTCACACTGGCTCCCCTCAGTGGGAGACTTTACTTTAACATATATTGACCATCTAGTATATTTCCCTAATCTTCATCATTTCAGTAGAGGTGTTCAATAGACAATGTTCACTTGACCAATAATTTTCAAGTAGCTCCAGAGCTCATAATTTAATAAGGTTTATTTAGGTTCTTTATTTGTTTTTAAACTCCAAAAATCACCTATTGGTCTATGCAAATCAATGATATAGAAAAAAGTACAGAGGTAATCTATACATTAGGTACAAGTTCATTGTCCAATCTGATAGTGTGATATGGTACCTAAGATTTGTTTTAATTAGCATTTCTCCAATCAATAGTTAATTAGAGAATTTTTTAATATGGATAGATTTGATTACTTCATTTGACAACTGACTGTTGATATGCTTTGATCATTTGTCAATTAGGGAATGGCATTTATCTCATTTCATCTGAGAGATGAAGTCATTTTCAGAGAAATTAGCTTCACAATTTTTTTTCAGTCTTAGATGATTGCTAACTCTATTCCCGTAAATCCTACTTCCTTCAGTTGAAGGATAATATATTCTATTACAGACTTTGAGCTTTGCCCTGTGCATATCCTTCTGCTTCATATGTGTTTTCTTGTAAACAACATATTGTAGGAATATGATTTTTAATCCATTCTGTTATCTGCTTCCCTTTTATGGGGGAGTTAGTCCCATTTACATTGACCATTATGATTACCATCTTTGTCTTTCTCTCTATCCTATCCCACTTGCCCCATTTATGATTTTCTTTCTGCTTTCTCCATTTCCCTCCTCTCACTAGAGTTTTGCTTTCGACCACCACCTCTCTCAATCTGCCATCCCTTCTATCAGTCCCCCTCTTTTTTCTTTCCCTAATTACTTCTCCCCTCCCTTTTCTTTCCCCTTTCCCCTTCATATGCCTTTAGGGCAAATTAAATTTCTATACTTGAGCATGTTATTGCCTCCTTCAGCCAAATCCAATGAGAATAAAGTTCAAACATGGTCATCTCCTGCCCTTCTTTCCCTCTACTGTAATATGTTTCTGTGCCTCTTTCTGTGATGTAATTTACCCTTTTCTCCCTCCTCCTCTTCTCTTTTCCTGTCAATACTTTTGCACCTCTTAAGTCTTTTAATCATTACACCAAAATCAACTTAAGCCCACCCCCTTTGTGTATGTGTTACCCTTCTAGATGATATGATAAAGATACAATTCTCAGCAGTTATAAGTATCTTCTTCCCATGTAGGGATATAAAGTTTGTCCTTATTGAATAGCATATTTTCTTTTGTTTTTATTTTTTTTGTTTGCCTTTTTGTGCCTCTCCTGAGTATTATGTTTGAAGATCAAATTTTCCATTGAGCTCTGGTAAGATTATGACATTGTCACTCTTTTTCTTTTATAGAAAATTCATCAAGAAGTTATATTCAGGGCCAAATAAAGGAATAAATAAATATAGAGATAACATTCTTATATGTATATTCCTTCTAACTGGCCTAATAATGAGAAAGTTCTTATTAGTTACGAGTAGCATCTTCCAATATATGAATGTAAATAGTTTGACCTTTTGTTTTTTGGAGGGGGGAAGGCAAGGCAATTGGGGTTAAATGACTTGCCCAAGCTAGGAACTGTATCAAGTATCTGAGGCTGCCTTTGAACTCAGGTCTTTCTGACACCAGGGCTGGTGTTCTATTCACTGTGCCACCTAGCTGCCCCAATTTAACCTTCTTAAATGTCTTTTGATTTTCCTTTCCTGTTTACCTTTTAGGCTTCTCTTGAGTCTTATATTTAAAAGGCAAATTTTCTATTCAACTCTGACCTTTTCATCAGCAATACTTGAAAGTCCTTTATCTCATTGAATGTCTATGTTTTCCTCCTGAAGGATTATACTCAATTTCACTGGGTAGGTGATTCTTGGTTGTAATCCTAGCTCCTTTGCCATCTGGAATATCATATTCCAAACATTCTGGTCCTTTAATATAGAAGCTGCTAAATCGTGCATTATCCTGACTATGGCTCCACAGATACTTGAAATGTTTCCTTCTAGCTATTGCAAACTTTCCTCCTTAACCTGGGGACTCTGAAATTTGATTATAATATTTCTGGGAGTTTTCCATTTGGAATCTCTTTTAGGAGGTGATCAGTGCATTCTTTGAATTTCTATTTTATCCTCTTGTTTTAAAATCTCAAAGTAGTTTTCCTTGACAATTTCTTGAAAGTTGATGTCTATGCTCTTTTTTTTAATCATAGTTTTCAGGAAATCTGATAGTTTTTAAATTAAATCTCAAGCATCTGTTTTCTAGGTTAGTTGTTTTTCTTATATTTCACACTGTCTTCTATTTTTTCATTCTTCTTATTTTGTTTTATTATTTCCTGATGTCTCATAGAATTATTAGCTTTCATTTGCTCCTTTCAAATTTTTAGGGAATTATTTTCATTAGTGAGTTTTTGGACCTCCTTTTCCATTTGACCAATTTTATTTTTTAATGAATTCTTTCCTTCAGTGAAATTTTGTATCTTTTTTCCATTTGGCAAATACTTATTTTCAAGAGATTCTTCTCCTCACTGGATTTTTGAACCTCTTTTACCATTTTGCCTGTGCTTTCCTCTTCCTTTACCTACTCTTTTCCCTTGCAACTTCTTCCCTTCTTTCCAACTGTACTCCTCTTTTCTTTTCCCTTTCCCTC
>CM053580.1:168626370-168643812 GCA_028627135.1 Pseudochirops cupreus | reverse complement strand
TGTGTAAATCTACTATGCATTAATTACTAAGAATGTATTAAATACCTACTATGAGCCAAGTACTGTGTTAGGCAACTGTATACAAAAGGTATAAGGAAAAACAATGCCCTACAAATTCAAAGAATCTTCAGTCTGACTGGGGAAATGGCATGCGTGGATATTTAGATAGACAGATATAGATAACAGTTGGAGAGATAGTTATATGTATATATATGTATGTGTACACACATGTTGTATATGTGTATACACACATATATGTCTGTGTACATGAATATACCTACCTGTATGCATATGTATATATGTATGTATGTATGTAAATATGTATGTACATAATATATCGACAATAATACAAGACAACTTTTTGAGAAAAGGCAATAGCATCTGGTATGGGGTAGGAGGAAAGTAGGAAAGATGAAGTGATCACTTGATGAGATACATGAAAGAATCCAGGAATTCCAAAGTGAGAAAGTGAAGAGACAGCACATCATAGGAATGAAGGGAAAACAAGTATAAAAGATGAAATATTAGATATGGTGTAAGATGTTATATGTTATAAAACAAGAAAAGTCAGATGTTATATGTTATAAAACAAGAAAAGTCAGATGGTACCTGGTTGTGAGGAACTTTAAATGCAAAACAGAAGAATTCGCATGTATTTTTAAAAGTAGCAGGGAGATGGAGGTCTTGAAAAGCTGTTGTTGGGGAGGAATAAATCAGCACATTTCTCTGGTAGATATGTGTCTGTACCCTTGGGCTATGGATAAATCCTATTCTCCCTTTCTTTCTCTTTCAAACCTGTCCCTGGTTTCTCTTATCCTTTCTCCTCAGCAGTCTAATCAGGATTTGATATACCAAAGTGTTACTCTGATAGACTATAAGGTAGTCTTGTTTCTTTAATAAAACAAGAGAGATTTTTCTGGCTACAGATCTGCCTGAGAGATTACCATTAAGAGAATGGTTAGCAGAGGGTATCCCTAAGCTCTAGTTGTTGGCATGTTGGTTTCCTGAATCCCTGACTCTGAAGAGAAGTAATATTTTATACTCTTTTAAAATCTGAACTGTGTCCTTTTACCTAATGACTAAAGTTAGTTGTAACTGGATTTTATGTGGGCACTTTGGACAAGTTTTTATTATTGCATTTTAAAGCCTGAACCTAAATAGAAATAATAAGCTAATGTATGCTAAACCTACAATAGAGAGAGCATCTGGAGAAAATTACAAATGGGAAGGTGGCAAAGAGATCAAACTTGTGCTTTAGTAAAGTCACTTTGGCAGTTATATGAAGGATGGATTGGAACGGGAAGAAACTTGAGTCTAGGAAACCAATTAGAAATCTGTTGCAATACTTAAGGAAGAATCAGTGACAGCCTACTTAAAATAGTGATTATGTGAGTGAAGACAAAAGGAGTGATATGAGAGATGTGCAAATTAGAAATAGAAAAAAAAAACCCAAAGATTTAGCTATTGATTGGATCCACTAGAGTATTAGCTTCTTATCTATATAACTCTAGTACCTAACTCAGGGACTTGCATATAGTAGGTGCTGAATTAATTGACTTGATTAATATCATTTTGATATAGGCTAATTAGAAAAGAAGCAAATCTTGGAAGTAACAAATAGAACTGCATTCAGATGAAGCCAAGTTTGAATGAACCCAGTTGCTTACTAGACTATTAAATCTTTGAAGGTTCAAACATAGACTGAAATAAGAATCTTTTTAAAAACTATTCTCTAAGTAATAACCTATTCTCTACTTGAAAATCTCAAGTGCCAATGTATTTATTTCCCTTTGATTCCATCCATTATATTCATGGAAATCTGAATTTGTTAGGAAGTGTTTTCTTTTTCCTATTGAAACTAAAATTTGCTTTTCTTGACTATTCATGCACCTATTAAAAAAAACCCAGCATTTTTCATATGAACAATTGTCTATCAGTGTCTCCCTATCCTATTCATATTCAGTTGACTTTTTGATCTGATAGGTAAGACTTTGTTATACATATTAAATTTGGAAGATACCCTTGGAAAGTGCAACAAATGTTGATATTCACCAGATGTTGGCTGTCTTCCCCATCCTTCCTTGAAATCATTTCATGTTTTGTTGCTACAAAATATACTTTCTATTTATTCACCTTGTATACATATGGGCCCCCAGTAGAATGCAAGCGCTTGAAAGCATGGAACATTTTGCTTTTTTCCAGTACCTAGGACCACACCTAACACATAGATAATTAATTAATGCTTATTGAACTAATGAGTAAATGAAGTTCCATTACCACTGATGTGTAGAAACCTTGTAAAAAAGCTCAATTTACATTAAAATAGAAAGTCTATGTCTGCATGTCACCAAAGTATAAAAATGCTTGAATGTTTGCTTTATGAAGAAAATGTATCACTGGGACTAACAGGATTTTTTTTATTTTGGTAACACTGTGCATGCAAAGGATAGTAACACTTTGCTTGATGGGTAGCCTCAGATTTAACACACTCTAAATCTCCACACTTAGGTGATTCACAGACAAGTTAAATGGCTTAAACTCCCTAGGTCATAACTAATTGCATTGCAACATAAAGCTGAATTGAGTGGGAATGGAAAAAATACCTGCACAGCACTTTAAAAAAATCCATTTATAGTGATGGCTAGGTGGCACAGTGAATAGAGCACCAGCCTTGGAGTCAGGAGGACCTGAGTTCAAATATGACCTCAGACACCTAATACATTAAAAAAAAAAATTGCCATGTGACCTTGGGCAAGTCACTTAACCCCAATTGCTCTACATTTCCCCCTCCAAAAAGTAAAAACAAAAACAAAAAAAAAACCAGAATAAGTGGATCAAAGAACAAATCAAAGAAAAAAATAAGAAAATTTAAAAAAATCTATTTATAAAGTAGAAAGTGAATGAAAAGAACTTCCAGAAACTTGTTGTGCATTATTGTTGTTTTTAAAAATTATTTAATTCCTTATCCCTAGTTTTATGAAGTCCATCCATTTAAACATGTTCTATGAAGATAAAATGTTGTGTCCATGCACAAGCCAGTTGGAACTGAGTGGCAGCATTTAGTCTAAAATCATGTCGCTAATGAGATTTTGAATTAAAAGTCAGAATTTGGAATTACGTAAAAGTACTTTTTGATACCCAAATCCTCCTATTGAGAATATTCTTTAAATAAGTCAAAGACAGAAAGAACCCATAGAAATTCAAATATTCAACCTGCTTGCACCTTTGTTGTTGGTGGTGATTCCTTTCAAACATGTACAACTTTTTGTGACTCCATTTGGGGTTTTCCTGGCACATATAGTGTAATGGTTTGCCATTTCCTTCTCTGGTTCATTTTACAGATGAAGAAACTGAGACAAAAAGGGTAGAGTGACTTGCCCAGTGTGACACAGTTTGTGTCTGAGGCCAAATTCTAACTCATGTGTTCTTGACTCCAGATACATTACTCTAACCACTTCACCACCTAGCTGTTGAAAGGGGGTTTCATCCTTTTATTAATAGAGTATTTCATGAAAGATGAGATAAAATGATAGAACTATAAGCCTGGATAAAACCCTAGTTATTTTACATTGAGATTTGGATCTAGATCATTTATATTATCAGCTATTCCTTAAATTCCTCTATTGCAATTCTTTTGTATGCAATTAATTAAAACACACACCATGAAGCATTTATGATCAGTTATACTATGTATGAGACCAAATCAGAAGTTAACAATAGCCTAAGGAAATGGAGAAATCCTACTGGAAAATGATAGTCAGCTGCTGGCACAGAGGAGGGTCAGGGAGAGAAGTTAAGGATCCATTGCTTTTCATTGATCTGGAGAAAGATCAGCAGTGATTAATAAAAGAAGAAAATGAATCCTCCAGATGCAGAGAGAAGTACAAGAAAATGTCATTATCAGGTTGTATTCTATACTTTGTCTACCATGTCCCATAAAAGCCCTTTCTTCTAGAAATTTATTCTGACCTTTAAATTCTCCTTTTTGATTCCTACTTTGGGGCAGGGTGGGGCAGGGCTGCAGGGAGGGGGGAAGGTGGGGAAATGCTTCCAAGCCAGCCTTATCTACTTTTCTGTCCAGGCTGCATTCAGAACTTTCCCTACCAAGCTCAAGTATAAAACTTCCTTACTGTGTGGGGAGTAAAAACTTCTCAGGATGGTTGACTTTCGTCTTTCACCTTCATTTCTGTTGTCAATCAGCAGCAAGTCCTTTTAGGAGTCTTTTGAACCTCCCCTCCCCCCCCAGCTTTAATCCTTTGTCTGCTCTCCCACCTCTGTGGGCTCCTCCACCTAGACAGTGGAAGTTGGGGACAGCCTGAGATCACCCCCCCCCCAAACCAATGGGACTGAGAGACAGTGGGGGATATATGACCCTGCAGTATTAGGGTTTAAAAACTCTGTTTTTCATACATCATGTGTCTCACTCTCATGACCAGTCATGGGGAAGACTGCCCTCTTCCCTCCAGGGAAGAGAATAAAATTTCCTGTTCTTATCCTAAGAAATCTCTGTGTTCTTGATTAAACTTTGAATGGGGTTTTCCATCCCAAACAGTTGGGGACTCATCCCTGATCCACCCACTTGTGAGAAGCTTCCTTCCCACTTTGGTCTCCAGGCATGCACCCTATGGAGATTTCTCCAGTTGTCTCCAGACTTGGAGGGAAAGGTTGCTGCTCTGAGTGGACAAAATCCCAAAGGGAGATGTATTCTTTACAGAACAGAAACTTAAGACACATGAAGGATGAAGGAAGCATGAAAAACAAATGGAGACAAGGACTCATAAAAACCACATGTGCATGACTCAAGGTAAGCCTAGAGAGCTGTTTGAGTTGCTAATTTGTTGGGTTTTAATTCTAAAATTAAAACTGGGAAGTACAGTGATGACTTATGGAGAAAAGTATGGGTTGAATTGACTCTAGGATAAGGGCACCATCTAGTGAGCTGCACAGGGACTGAAAGGAGACATTTCTTCTTTAATGAGTGGGGTCTGTTGACCCTAGGTGGGGGGCAGGGCAGCAATGGCTTCCAAGACTGAAAGAAGGAGACATTTCCTCTATAATTGGTGGGGTCTTCTGACCAGCAATAGTCCTCAGGCAGGATGATAGGAGCTATCACCACCTGGCCACAGGCCCAAGGCAGGGGCCAGAGCCAGGTGGCTGGCAAGAGGACAGGTTTGGCTCAGCCATGACACTGAGAACATGGCCAGATGGGGGTGAGGAGGCAGAGCAGGTTGGGACCTCAGCCTGATAGTTCTGGTGAAGTAGGTCTAGGATAGAGGTGCCAGGGCCAGATAGTTTGGGTGGAGATGTTGACATGCTGGCCTGAAGGATTGCCTGGTCTGGAAGACAGAATTAGCAGGACAAAGATGTTCCTCATGAAATGCTGAGGGGGGTGAGCAAGAAGCTCTTCACCCTCTGAAAGGGAAGGGCAAGGTTAGGACTTACACACACTCCCTCTCCTAAGGGAATTAAGGTAATTGAAAATGTTTTCTCTCTTCTCAGACTGCAAAACAGCTCCCTTTTTCAGGAAGTTCCGGAAGACCAGAGGTGGGGAAGTGGGATAGGGAGCCAGAAGATTCAGTTCTTTTAGTAAAAATGGAGAGGGGAGAGATACAAGGGAGGCAGACTCTTTAGCTACCATATGCTTCCCCTCCCTCTCCCCTTCTTCAGGCTGAAGAATGGCGGGGGGGGAGGTTTAGAAGTCTCTGAAAGGAGACACTGTGGAGCTAAGACCACATAGCCACTTGTCTTATAAAAGGCCAGGGGTATTGGCCTAAAAATATTTCTATATCTATCAATGCCTGTATCTATAACTATACCTCTATCTATATCTATATCTATATCTGTATCTATCTCTATATCTGTCTCTATATTTATATCTATCTATCTATATGTATATATCTATATCTATATGTATAGAGAGAGAGATACAGAGATAGATACTTGGATCTTGACCATTATGGAAATATATTAAATGGTTTAGAGTTATAATTTATTTCTTTCCTGTATAAAGTGGTTTGGAAATGCATTTGCTTAAAATTGTTAATGGAATAGAAGCAAGTTTTAAATACATCACATTTGGGACATTTTTCTAAATTCTGTAATTTGGTAAAATTATGAATTCTGTTGGTAAAAACAGTTTTCTTATTTTTATTATTCTAAAGCTCTTAAGTACCCTAAAGTTCTTATGAACTGTGTACAATGATTTTTCAAGTCTGCTTCATCTAGGGATATAGTTGTATATGTTAATTTGGATGTATGTGATATATATAATGTTTTTGGAAATTATATTACTATAAAACCAAGCACTAGCATCTTTTCAGAGGAATGCTGCTATGAACAGCTTTTAAGGATCTGATTACACAGTATAGTGAACATTCTATTTATTCCACAACAAAGGAAAACAAATCATTCACAGTAAATCAAAGTACAGCATTGACAATGTTACAACTTATCACAGAAAATCAAAATATAGCATTCACAAACACTTATCAGAGAAAATGGCCCTATAGTTTCTGCCACAGTGGTCACAAAGTTTTCAGCAAAGAACAATCATTTAATAACTCAATCATTCAATCATCCTTAAGGAGATTTGCCTCCTCAAGGAACACAAAGTACAATAATCAGAACTGTCCACTCATGATGCACACTGAGTTAACTTAATCAGTAACTTATTCAGTCATCAATCACTAAGTACAATCATTTAGTCAATCAATCATTCAGTCAACTCAATCATTCAATCATCCTTCATTATTCACTATTTGCTTGTCAGAAAATACACCAACCCTGCACCACTAGGTCACTAATAAATTTACAATTTCTCAGTCAATACACAGTATCCAAGTAAAGTCTTCTTTCAGCTTGACTCAGAGTGGTTTCCAGGATTTCCTGGTTCCCCTTCCAGGGTCCTAGATCCTACCTGGATTCAGCAAACCATCACCTGGGTTCAAAGGCAGATGGCTACCAGGTCCTTGTCCAGCTCTCTGTGCAGTTCCTGCTCCACACACATACATCCTTCAGAGTCTCTGTTCCTGGGAAGTCAAGGTTTAACAAAGGCACAAACAGACAAAGTCCTAAATCCTTCATAGTCATGCTTCCTTAGTCTTTTGTCAGCTCTGGCTGGCCCTAGGACTCAGAAGAAGTTTCAGCTGGATCCCAGAATCAAAATCACTCCATCCAGGTTTTCAAAATCAAAATCATTCTCTTCAGCTTGGGGGAGGCTTTCCTCTTCAGCCTCCTAGGTGGCAGCAGCTTCTGCCTCCAGGAACCTTGATCCAAGAAGATCTGACACTTCCTCTCTGGGTTTTCCTTATACACAGTATTGCCATCCCTGTTCAGCCCCTTCCTGTTTCATTAGCAAGAGGAGACAGGAATTCATACCTTGTTTCTTTAACAGAGGCTTAATCTGTACTAGGTGCTAAGTACCTCTTAGCTTAGCAATACAAAAGGTACTTAAAATCTCGTTACTGTTACAATTACTTAAGTATATTTTTACTAATATAATTGTAAGTAATTTGGAAATGACTAAGTTAAGGTCACCAGATTATTCATTAATTGGTTTTGAATTCATAGTTTAAATTTAAGAAAAGAATAATTGTGTTACAGGTAAACAGATACATTAAATTAAGAGCAATATTGTCAGAAGAATAGAAAATGGGAAATGGGACACATTGACCATGTGTTGTAATATTTTGAAATGTTGCAAATTGGGAAATCTTAAACTTCCAAGTTCGTCTTTATTTAAAAGGGGATTTCAGTTGAGTTGTTTTGCTATTAAGGAAAAAAAAACAACAACTCCTTTCCTGGTAGTTTCTGGTCTGACCAGTCTGGAATTACAGTGAAAGTTAGATATAACTAAAACACCTTGGTGGATTCTGAGAATTAATCCTTAAGAAGCTGGAAATTTGTTATTGGTATTGCTGGAAAAAATGTACTTTAAAACACCCACCCACTTAGCATCCCCCACTTTCTCCCCGGAGTTAAGAGAGTGCCTCATCAGCATGGGGATCTGTTTTTATTTTTTAAACAACCAGAAGTTTTGTTAATCCTTCTCATCCCAGATCAGATGGGAGAGGAAGATGCAGGAGAATTGTGGGGATGGTGCTTGCAGACTGGCTGTAGCCCCACCTAAATCACTGGGAAAGTCAGCCTCTGCTCCAGGTAAACTCTGCACTTCTCTGTTCCAGTTGCAGCAATGTATTTTATCTCTGTTTAACCTATTTCCTGAATTTGTAAGGGAAAAATAATAATGCTGTGGGGTTAAAATGGTATAAGGATTGTAAAATGTGTAATAATTGGCATGTTTTGGATACAACATCATCACCTAACTTTGAAGTGGTGTTTGAATGCCAGGAGAGATAGATCAATTAATTTATAAGTCATTTGATGTCATTTGAAGTTCATTGTTATGTTGTTGTCATATTTCTAGGATTGTAATCTTGTGATCTAAGAATTCTGTATAATATATTAGGAATTTATGTTACTTAAGAGCATTGTACACGAAGTTTAAAGAATTCTGATTTTAAAGATTTATTGTTGGTTTGGGGAAAAGAAAGATGTGTAAAACCTCTCAAATTAATTTTCTTCATAAAGTTTTAGTGATTATTTCTCTTAGAATAAATTCAAACTGTTTTTAAAGAAAGACTGAGTTATTTTTAAACTAATTCAATAAGTTGTAAAACAGAAAAAGATCTTGCTGTTTTAATCTGAATTTGTGGTTATTGGATGGCATAAGCAAAATTTAACATTTGTATTTGAACATGTGAGTGAAGATTTAAATTCCTCAAGTATCTTACAATTCTAGGTTGAGTATAATTAGGTAGAATAAACAAACTTGCAAGAAAACTAGGATTCCAGTGTAAAACAGTTATGTTAGGAAAAAAGAATAATAATTTATGAGCTATCTTGTTTTATCTTGTTAAAAATGTAAAGGAAAGCTGAATAATCTGGATAATGGGTTTGAGAAATTTGGAAAGACAATAAAAGTTTGATTTGAAATATGGAAGGCAGAAAGATTTGTAACTTGATTTTATAATTAGCAGATCAATGAAATTTAACATGGCCTTATCTGAAGGATACTAATCTATGTTTATTTTCTATCTAAGATTTTTGGGGACTGCAAAATTACTATTATTTTAAGCCATGATTACAGGAATAATTGTCATAAAGGCCAATAATGGAATGGCGGGAGTTGTGGGCTCAGAACTCCTAAAGGTGGATGTTTCAGTGCCAGGGAAAGGTTTTGAAGACAACTTTGGACGCTTCCCAGGTGACATCATTGAATCTATAACCATGACTGTGACTTTTCCTTTCTGAAAATGAAAATTTCCACCCAAGAATGCCAAAGGCCTGCTTTCAGCACCAAGTGACTACCTGAATGCCTACCAGCAATGACTCATGCCTAGAATCAAACAGGGCTAAGCAAGTTTTCCTTCTGGTAAGATTTATGACATTGTCACTCTTTTTCTTTTATAGCAAATTCATCAAGAAGTTATATTCAGGGCCAAATAAATGAATAAATAAATATAGAGATAACATTCTTAAAAGGAGGAAACTATTACACCAAGTAATAAGGCAAAGATGTAATATGATAGATGTGTAATTGAATAGGATAGTAAAGTTTGAGTAGAGTAACAGTATTAGATGCAGATGATTCCTCTAAAACTATATTACAGATGTATAATATTGGCTTCCAAAATTGTCTATTATGAAAATTTAAGCTTTGAGCATGTTTGGGAATAAGACCAAAGGTTTGGATTTTTGCACAAGGACTGTATAGGATAGTGGTTAGAGTGAAAATAATGTTACTTTATTAAAGCATCTGTCTGATAATTTTAAAATGAGCAGATGCAGTTATTTTATGTTTGATAGATCATCATATTTAAGAAAAAAATCCTATACCAGGCATAGAATTTAAGAAAGATGGAAATAACAAAGAATAAATAAACTTAAAATTCTCTGAAGTTTCAAAATGAGGGACTAATTTTAAGTGATTGTACTAATTTATATTAAGTCAGAATTATCTGGTAACCTGTGGACCAGAACCTGAGAAACAGAACTCCCTTTTTGAATTGTATAATTACATATGGCATCTAGGATTCAAAAGTGTTGTTGAAATGAAAATTGGGAATAAATCACTGGGATACAAGGAATTGTATGTTAATTGACATTGGTAATAATGATTCTGTTCATCTGTATGGCTTGTGTGTAAGTTTTCTTGGTTATCTTGATGACATGTAATCTCTTTTCTAAAAGCTAGTATGTATATTGTTAGTTATCTAAGAAATTTAATTTGTGCCTGACTTAATGTAATCATGTAATTTTGTAAAATTGTGAGAAAATTTTGTTGTATTGTTTGAGGCCAGCCCTGTGTGGCTAAGAATACTGAACTATTTGATTATACTCTTTGGACCTAGCCTTGCACAGCTGGGAAAACTAGACCTTCATATGTACCTTTGGTGTCAAATCATATGTTTCTGCGAACCCTGTCAGTTCTGTCTGGCTGTACCAGCTTGTGTATATGAACTCTAGACATCTGAAGATTACCCCTCCTCTGAGCCAAGGGATCTGAAAAAGATGACATCAGATGCAGACAGCTTTCCCCAGAGTCTGGATCTGACCTTTTCTAGAACTGTTTCTTTCCTGGAGACCCCATCTGGGGAAGATAGGCAGTCATGTGAGAAGTTTTCAGAGGATGAAAAGAAGAGGAGAGACTGTAGGGAGTGAAAACTTCTCAGGATCATTGACTTTCCTCTTCCCCCTTCATTTCTGCTATCAATCAGCAGCAAGCCTCTTTTGACTGCCACCTAGCTTCAGTCCTTTTTCTGCTTTTCCACCTCTGTGGGCCTTTCCACCCAGACAGTGGGAGTCTGGGACAGGCTGAGATTACCCACCCCCCCCCCCCAATGGTACTGAGGGACAATGGGGGAAATATGACTGTCCTTTGGAAAGCTGCTCATGCTTGGCTTTGCATTTTATTACCAACTATGTCATAAATGTAAAGCCAAGAATGAGCAGCTTTCAAAAAAGGGGACTGCTGCTGTGAACAGCTTTTAGGTTCTGATTACATAGTATAGTGAACTCGCTATTTATTCAACAGTAAATTAAAGCAAAACATTGACAGAAACCAAAGTACAACATTCACAATGTTATAACATAACAAGTTATCATCAAAGTGGCCACATAGTTTTCACCAAAGTGGCCATATGGTTTTAAACCAAAGATATCATGAAGTAAGGAGCAAGCCTCCTTAAGTGACACAAAGTCCAAAGGTCAAAGTTCTCCACCCCTAGGTCACATTGTCTTAATCTCTCAGTTAAAAAAGTCTTCATTCTTCTTAATTGGAGATTAATTTCCAATCATCCTTAACTAAATTGTCACTAAGAGGCGCATAATACAGAGTACAAAGTTCTCCTACCTCTAGGCCACAGTAAATCATAATCTTCTCAGTCAGCACTAAGTACCCAAGGAGAAATCTTTTTTTTTCTTGACTTGAGACTGGCTCCCAAATTCAATGGTGTTCCTCTTCCATGGCCCCAGCTTTTACCGGAACTTTTCCAACTGTCATCTGGATTCAAAGGTAGGCAGCTCTTAGCTCCTCATCCAGCTCCTCATCCAGTTCCTTGTACAGTTTCTCATCTGGTTCCCCTCAAGTCCTTTGCAGTTTCTGTTTCTGGGAAGAAAAAGCTTAACAGAGCCAAAATAACATTCATACACATTTCTGGAACCATCACCAATTCACATTCTGCCGTGAAATCAACACAGACCCATACACAAGGTCTGATAATTCAATACAAATTGTCAATACAGTCCCAACACCTCTGAATCCCACCTCCAAGACTTCTGTAAATAGAAAATGAGAAAATCATCTTTCAAGCCTTCCAGTAAGATTCCAGGGCTTCTGTATAAAGTGTCAAGAACAAAAACCAACACAAACAAAATGGACAAACAGAATGCCTGGCCACCACAAAGTTCCTCTTCTCAATACTGCCACCACAAGTCCTATCTTCTCAGTTCTATTCTTTCCCAGCTTGGGCTTCCCCTTATATATGGTCATTAAGATCCCCCTTGTTCCATCCCCTTCCTGTTGCATCAGCAAAAGGGGTCCACAAGTTCTGAGGTTCACAAGTTCTGGGGTTCACAAGTTCTGTTTCTTAACAAAGACTTGATATAATAAGTGCAAGGCTCAAAGACACTTGAACTCATACAGTTGCTTAATACTTAAGTATATGAAACAAGGCACTAAGTACTTCTTTCTTGATGTTACACAAAGTAACACAAACACAAATAAACACAAACAGAAAAGAAAAACTGAGTGCCAGACAACACAAGTGTTCTCCCTCTCAGTTCTGCTCAAGCCCAGCCATGCTCAAGCTTTTATATCATCAGTCCCTTCATGTTCTGCCTCTTTCTATCGCATCAGAAAGTTCCTCCAACCTCCAAATCACAGGCAGGGCTAAAAGGCACTTGACTAGCTGAAACAAGGTGCTAAATACTTGAATAACTGAAAGGAGGAGCTAATTATTCTTTTGCTTGCCACTTCATCTGCAACGTTAACTGTTATCTTGAACAAAAAAAGAGGACATTTGGTAATTTTCATTTTTTCAAGGCTTTGTTAAAAAAATCCTGAACTTAATAGATGATTCAACATATAGGAAACAATATAAATATAAGATCCATAACAATGACTGATTACAAGGGATCCATAAGGATAGTCTGTTTTATTTTTATATATGTAAAATGTAAAGTATATATCTATCATTCTTATTAATAATTGGGTAGTTCATCAGAGAGATTGGGGAAAATCTTGTCATGATATGAATTTAAAAAGTAAAGCCATTTAGGAACAGCTAAAAAAGAGTAATTATTTTATACAAATAAGGTGCAAGAGGAAGAATAGGTATATAGGAATTAGATGGGGGAGGAGGGCTAGTAGTTCTGCTAATCTACTTTCATCAGAAATGGGTGAAAGAGGGAATAGTACATGCATATTTAAAAGAGTATAGAAGGCTTCTAAATTCAGAAGAAATAAAATGGTAGGGGCATAGGGAGGGGGGAGAAAACAAGGGAGATACTTTAATGCTGCACTGGCTAAATCCTTTGTAATCCTGATTGTGGCTCCTTGATATATGAATTTTCTCCTTCTGGACCTTTGTAGTACTGTTTTCTTCAATTTGTGCCATCTACCTATCAACCTATCTATCTATGTATCTATCTATGTATCTGTGTATCTATGTATCTATCTGTCTGTCTATCTATCTATCTATCTATCTATCTATCTATCTATCTATCCACCTATTTTATCCTCCCTCCAACTACCCTTATGCTGAGAAAAGTCTCATGAGTTACAAATATTATCTTTCTGTGTAGGAATGTAAACAGTTCAACTTTAATAAGTTTATAATGATTTCTCTTTCCTGTTTATCTTTTTATGCTTCTCTTCATTCTTGTATTTGAAAACTAAATTTTCTATTGATCTCTGGTCTTTTCCTCAAGCATGCTTGAAAGTCCTCCATTTCTTTGACTATCCATTTTTTTCCCCTGAATTATTATGCTCAGTTTTTCTGGGTAGGTGATTCTTGGTTTTAATCCTAGCTTTTTTGATCTCCATATCGTAGTCAATCCCTTCAATCCCTTAATGTAGAACCTGTGAGATCTCATGTTATCCTGATTGTATTTCCACAGTACTCAAATTGTTTTGTTTTGTTTTGTTTTTCTGGTTGTTTGCAATAGCCTCGCCTTGACCTGGGAACTCTGAAATTTGGCTACAAAATTCCTAGGAGTTTTCCTTTGGGGATCTCTTTCAAGACCATCACTTACTTTCATGTAAACTCTATTTAAAATAGCTCTGAAATATGAGTACAAAGTATTCTAAATTAGGAATTAGAAGCACTAGTCACAGTTTCACTAATTAGCTAATAACATTAAAAAGAGATTTAATGCTTCTATGCCTCATTTTCACAGTCTGTCAAATGGGATTAATATCTGTCCTCACGAGGAAATTTAAAATGGCTGAAGATGATAGAAAAATCACAACTCACATTTAAATGCAAGTTTACTATTTATAAGGTGATTAACATACAATATTTCCTTTGAGATTCACAACAACTCTATCTAGTAGGTTAATACCAGTATTGCTAAATCCATTTTACTGATGTCACACTTGAGGCTCAAGGAAGATAAATAATTTGTTTACCTAGGAAAATATGGATTCCAATTGAGATCCAGTAGAATTTCAGAGTTGTTTCAAAACAAGTGCTTCGCAAATCATAAAGCAAATTGAAATTGGGTAAAGCAACATACTATCCTGGATAGAGGCCTGGTCTTATAATCAGTTAGGCAGAGGTTTAAGTCCCACCTTGGAGGGCTTCTGTAATATGGGGACAGTGACTTTAGCTTTCAGTGCCTCAGAATCCTCATCAGCTGCCATGTACCCAGTCCTGGAAAAGCTAACTTTTAACCTCAGGTATTCCAACATGGGACCCCATTATCATGACTGATGTTTGCCTCAGTAACCCAATTCCTCTAGTCCTGGGATCTGGAAATGATTCTCTTCGCTGCCCACTAAACTCAATAGCCTCCACACCAGAGAACAGTGATTCATTGCCACTATACTAGTCATCTAACATCTCTCAGAGCCCCAGGCAAGGGTTTAAGTTTCAGAGCAGGTATTTATTTGCATTTGGACAGTTTCCCTAGTTTGTTCATTGAGAGTTCCTTATATCAGTGACACATATTGGGAAAAAAAAATTAATTGAGTTACTCCTAATAATAATTATAAATTCGCTTGGAGAGAGATTCATAATTCACCTCTGTTGTATAGTACTCTGAATATGAAGATATAGTATCTAAAAGTGTTTTTTTACAAAAGAAAAGCAGGGTACACTGAAAACTTACACACTAATGGTAATATAAATTAGTGTAAGGGATTCAATATTTTTAGAATATGCCATAAGCACATATTAATCTTTATAACTTTATAAAAATTTTAAGGTAAAGAAAGCAAACCTGATTTAATAAACATACAGAGTTTCATTAATTCATGCTGAGACTATAATGAAGACCTTAACAGTAACAAAAATGCACTTAAGAGATTTGTTAGCAATATTGCTAATCATTGTGACTAGCTTCTAGGTGGTTAGAAGTCCATTAACAACTTGCTTGAACTAACTGAAAAAAAAAATACATCTGATTTCCATCCTTTGTTAATTTCCTATAAACTACCCATTGACTAGAATAAAGCATACATAAATTCTGTAAAAGGGCTGCTCCACATTTCCCCACATTCCATGCCTTAATGTTAGCTGCAGAATGAGAAAGAGCATTTTCCCCCCAAGGGGAAGGCAATGACAGTCATTAATAAAGAAAGACTTGAGATTAATGAAAATGAAAAATGACTGTCAAATATCTGAAACTGCTTTTAACAAAAAGACAAGTTTATATTTGGCAAATACAAATGTATTTCTAGAAGTGATGCTGAAACCCAATAGAGTTTAACTACTTTTCCTGCAATACTTGAGGAAGACATATTGGTTGGGGAAAACTTGAAAATTTGTTGACTGGAGACAGGGTCAACCTGGCAGTATAAAAACAGGAAAACTCCTTGGCTCCCCCCATAATTACCTCAATTACCTATAAAATATGACACTAAACAAATTTTAGAGCTGAAGAACCCAGAAAGTGACAGAGAGAAACAAATCTCCTGCTGAAGGCAGCCTGGCAGGCAGGCAGGAAGGGTCCATCTCAGTGTGCTGGGAGCCTAATCCAGCCCTGCAGGAGACTGTGGTTTTAGCCCCAGGGTGGCCCTGACCAACAGCTGCAGTGGACTTTGGGAGAGTGGATCACAAGAAGCACTGGTTTCCAGAATTATCAACCCATAAATATCAAAGAAAAAGTGAGAAGTCAGTGTAGAACTTGGTTGGAACTGGGGGGATGGAGGAGAAGGTCTGGCCCCCACCCCCAGAGATAGAAATATTGGAGTGGGAGAGGCCCTGCAGCCCCTTCCACGTGGCTGGTTCAGAGCTCCCAGCCTGCAGATCATAGAGGGGAACAAGCGAACATTCAGAGGATAATGGCTCTTGCTTTAACCAGCCTGGATCTGGATAGTAGTCTTGGGTGGTGGTCCTAAGGTGTGTGACCAGTGAGCCAGAATTGTTGGGGGAGGTAGAGATAGCATCCTCCTAATAACTCTGGCAGCTGCAAAAAGCCCAGCAATTTGAGATAAAGCTCTCCCCTCTGGAAGCAGAGTTCTGTTGTGGCAAAGAGCTCAAAAGTCAAGTAATTGAGTGGCAACATCAGCAAGCAAAGCAATCACAGCAATTCAACTTTAGATTCCTTTTTTGGAGACAAAAAGGCTCAAAGCATGGAACAGGAGAAAGACTATGAAGTCAGAACTCCTGCACCAAAAGCTTCCAAGAAAATCATGAACTAGTTACAGGCCATGAAGGAGCTCAAGAAAGCATTTTGAAAATCAAGTGAGAGAAGTGGAGGATAAATTGGGAAGAGAAATCAGAATGATACAAGAAAATCATGAAAAGACTCAACAACCTGACTGAAGAAAATAACACCTTAAAAATAGATGAACTCAAATGACAAAAAAAGCCCAAAAAGCTGATGAGGAGAAGAATGCCTTAAAAAACCAAATTTGCCAGATAGAAAAAGAATTTCAAAAGCTCACTGAAGAGAATAATTCCTTCAGAATTAGATTGGAGCAAATGGAAGCTAATAACTTTATGAGAAATCAAGATACTATTAAACAGGTGCAAACAAAGGAAAAAAACAGAAGGCAATTGAAAAAACCACTGACCTGGAAAATTGGTCCAGGAGAGATAATTTAAAAAATTATTGGACTACCTGAAGCCATGATCAAAAAAAGAATCTAGAAATCATCCTTCAAGAAATTCTCAAGGAAAATTGACCAATATTTTAGAACCAGAGAGCAAAGCAGAAATTGAAAGAATTCACTAATCATCACTTGAAAAAGATCTCAAAAAGAAAACTCCTAGGAATATTCTTGCCAAGTTCCAGAGTTCCAGATCAAGGAGAAAATATTACAAGCAGCCAAGAAGAAAATATTACAAGCAGCCAAGAAGAAACAATTTGAATATTATGGAAACACAGTCAGGATGACACAGGATCTAGCAGCTTCTACATTAAGGAATCAAAGGGCTTGGAATATGATATTCCAGAGGTCAAAGGAGCTAAAATTAAAACCAAGAATCACCTACCCAGCAAAACTGAGTATAATGTTTTAGGGGAAAATATAATCATTCAATGAAATAAAGGACTTTCAAGCATTGTTGATGAAAAAACAAGAGATGAATAGAAAATTTGACTTTCATATACAAGAAGCAAGAGAAGCATGAGAAGATAAACAGGGAAAAGAAATCATAAGGAATTTATTAAAGTTGAACTATTTACATGCCTACACCAAAAACAATAATTTTA
>CM053580.1:168590873-168626270 GCA_028627135.1 Pseudochirops cupreus | reverse complement strand
AAATAAATAAATAAATATATCTATGTATATATATATATGTGTGTGTGTGTGTGTGTGTGTGTGTGTGTGTGTGTGTGTATACACATATATATGTCTATATAGGAGGGTATATGTGCATATGAATACATATGTGAGTCTGTGTATATATGTGTACAGGTATACATAGACAAAGGGCACAGGATCAATTGAATAGGAAGGGATGATATTTAAAAGGTCAAATTGAGAAGTGAGAGAGGAATATAATGAGGGAAGATGGGGAGAGACACAATGGGGTAAATTATCTCATATAGAAGAGGCGAGGGATGACTGTTACAATGGAGGGGAAGAACAAGAGGGCAAAAGGGATTGAGTCAACCTTACTCTCCTGGAATTTGGTTTAAGGAGAGAATGGCATGCACACTAAATTGGGTATCTTTTCCTACAGGAGAATAATGGGGATGGGGATGAGAGGGGGGAGGATGGAGGGGAGAGAAGGTTGGGGAGGGGGTAGGGTAGTTAAACATATATTCTTTTGAAAAGGGACAGGGTCAAAGTAGAGAATAGAACAAGTGGGAGTGGGTGGGATAGGATGGAGGGAAATATAATCAGTCTTTCACAATATATCCATTATGGAAATGTTTTGTGTAACTACAAATGGACAACCTATATTGATTTTCTTATCTTCCCAGTAAGGGTGGGAGACAAGGGCAGAAGGGAAAGAATCTGGAATTCAAAGTTTTAAAATCAAATGTTTAAAAAAGTCATCATCATCATCATCATCATCATCATCATCATCATCATCATCGTTATTTTATATGCAACTGGAAATATGATATATAGGCGCTGGGGTATGGAGATCCATCTTGCCCTAGCAGAAAGTCAGAGGGGGAATGGCAGAGAATACAGGAGAGAGCAGATTTGGGGAGGGGAGATAGAGTGTGATTGCTGCTTTTGGGTGGTGGGTGAGGGAAAGAGGAGGAGAAAATTTGTAACTCAAAATCTTGTGGAAATGCATTATGTAAACTCAATAATGACTCCACCAGTTCTTTCTCTGGAGATGGGTACTATCTTTCATCATAGTTCCTTCAGAATTGTCTTGTATCACTATATTGCTGAGAATAGTAGAGTGATTCACAGTTGTTCATCTTATAATATTCCTGTTACTATGTACAATGTTCTAGTTCTGCTGATTTCATTTTATATCAATTAATGCAAGTCTTTCCATTTTTTTTTCTGAAATCTGCATGCTTATCATTTCTTATAGTGCAATAGTATGCCATTACATTCATATACCACATTTTATTTAGCCATTCCACAATTGATAGGCATCCTCTCACTTTCCAATACTTTGCCATCACAAAAAGAGCTGCTATAAATATGTGTATAAATATAAATTCTTTTGTGTTTTTAAATCTCTTGAGATAAATACCTAGTAGTGGTATTACTGGGTCATGGTTTTATATCCTTATGGACATAATTTCAAATTGCTACCCAGAATGGTTGAGTCATTTCACAACTGCATCAGCAATGCATTAGTGTCTCAATTTTACAATGTCCCCTCCAACATTTGTCATTTTCCTGTTCTATAATATCAACCAATATGATAGATGTGGAGTGCTATTTTAATTTGCATCCTCTAATCAATAATGATCTAGAGTATTTTTTTCACATCACTATAGCTAGGTTTGATTGCTTCATCTGAAAATTCCCTGTACATATCTTCAACTACTTTTCAATTGGGTAATGGCTCTTATTTTTATAAACTTGACTCAGTTCTCAACTGTTTGAGAAATGACCCTTTATCCAAAAAACTTACTGTAAAATTGTTTTCAATTATTATTATTAACAGTATTCCCCACCATCTTATTTTCCCCATTTGTACTGCTGATTTTTTCAACCTGTCTGTACTTGGGGAAAAAAAAATGATTTGCTTCTGATTATTGCCTTGCCCAATTTGCTTTCCCTCCTATGAGATCCCCTTTTCTTATTTCCTCCCCCTCCTACTTTCTTATAGGGTGAGGTAAATTTCCATTCCGAACTGAATATGTGTTATTCTATTTTTGAGACAATTCTGATGAGTCAGGTTTAAGAATTTTCCCTTTTCTCCCCCATCTTCTTCTCAACTATAAAAATCTTCTGTGGCTCTTTTATGTAAGATAATGTACCCCATTCTATCTCTCCCTTTCTTATCCCAATGTATCGCTCTTTCTCACCCTTTAATTTTTATTTTTTTAAGATAGCATCCCCATCATATTCAACACATACACATGTCTTCTGTACACTGTGTGTGAATAATCCTTCTAACTGTCCTAATGAGAAAATTCTTACAAATTATAAGTAACATTGTTCTGTGTAGGAATGTAAACAATTACATCCGATTGAATCCCTTATAGTTTCTCTTTTTATGCCTCTATTGAGTGTTGTATTTAAAATCACTTCTTCTATTCAGTTTTGGTCTTTCCATCAGGAACCCTGGAATACCTTCTACTTCATTGAATAGCCTCTCCCCCCCAAACCCCCTTGAAGGATTATACCCAGGCTTATTGGGTAGATAATTCTTGGTTGTAACCCTAGCTTCATCCCTTCATATTCAACTCATCTTGTGCCCTCTATGTATAAATATACATACATATAGCCAAACACACTCACATACCCCACCTATGCATACATATATGTTTGTATACATACATACACACATATGTGTGTGTTCATATATAGAGGATATTTGTAGGAATCTCTTTCCTGGTGCTGAGGCAGGATTCTCTTTCCTTACCCTGCTTGGATC
Source organism: Pseudochirops cupreus (assembly GCA_028627135.1). Taxonomy (NCBI): domain Eukaryota; kingdom Metazoa; phylum Chordata; class Mammalia; order Diprotodontia; family Pseudocheiridae; genus Pseudochirops; species Pseudochirops cupreus. The sequence goes on along the minus strand of CM053580.1, from coordinate 168,623,506 downwards.
TGGGTCACAGTCTTGAGTGGTGGTCCTGGAGTGAGGACCACTTACATGAAAGAGCTTGTGGAATTTGTACAGAGGGAATCCCCCTCACCATTCTAAAGCTAGTGCCTAGGATAGCTATGAAAACAGCTGCACAAAACCCCAGAAATTTGAGACACAGCACTCTCCACTCTGGAAGCAGAGTTCTACCATGACAAAGAATTCAAAAGTCAAGTAATTGGCTGGCAAAATGAGCAAACAGAGGAAGAGAAAAACAGACTAGAGAATGTTCTTTGGTGACAATGAAGATCAAAACATAGAAGCAGAGGAAGACAACAAAGTCAAAATGTTTGCATCAAAAATCTCCAAGAAAATATGAATTGGTTGCAGGCCATAGACGAGCTCAAGATGGATTTTGAAAATAAAATAAGAGAAGTAGAGGAAAAATTGGGAAGAGAAACCAGAGTGATGCAAGAAAATTGTGAAAAACAGTCAACAGCTTTCTAAAGGAGACCTCCCCCAAAAAAATACCTCAGAAAATAACACCTTAAAAAATAGACTAACTCAAATGAAAAAAAGAAGTTTAAAAAGTCAATGAGCAGAAGAATTCCATAAAAAGCAGAACAGGCCAAATATAAACAGATGTCCAAAAGTTCACCAAAGAAAACAATTCCTTCAGAATTAGAATGGAACAAATGGAAATTAATGACTTTATGAGAAATCAAGATATTATAAAATATCTAAAAATGAAACAAAAAGGAAGGCAATGTAAAATATCTCATTGGAAAAACAACTGATCTGGAAAATAGATCTAAAGGGGATAATTTAAAAATTATTGGACTACCTGAAAGCCATGATAAAAAAAAAAGAGCTTAGACATCACCTCTAAAGATATTATCAAGGAAAACTGCCCTGGTATTCTAGAACCAGAGGGTAAAACAGAAATTGAAAGAATTCTCCAACCACCTCTTGAAAAAGATTCCAAAAAGAAAACTCCTAGGAATATTATAGCCAAATTCCAGAGTTCCCAGGTCAAGGAGAAAATATTACATGCAGTCAGGAAGAAACAATTTGAGTATTGTGGAAACCCAATCAGGATAACACAAGATCTAGCATCTTCTACAACTCAAAATCTCAAGGAAATGTATGTTCAAAACTAATATAAATAAATAAGATAATAAATAAAAAAAGAATTCAGAGAAATATTGGAGGTGACAAAAAATTCAGAAGCAGGAGAACACTAACAAGAATGGCAATGTAAATCTAGGGAACAATAAAAGGCAAAACTCACAACAAAGTTAACAATTAATCCTGTTTTCAGATCATATTGGATTAGGCCAGATTATATCTTTTGAGCTATAAAAGACCTCAGAAGTCACCTACTTTGCTTCTCCTTTTTAAGGTATGAGAATGTCACACACGTAGTAAATTTTTTGCTGAGATCTCAGTGCAGGTGGATAATGAATATGGAACATTACATACTATTTCAGGTGTAGTTTCAATGTTTGTTTAATTTATTTGTTTGATATGCTGGAAGGTACTATAGTTGTAGGCATGAAGAGGATTGTGTTACTATCAAGAGAAAAAAATTATAAAAATTAAAAACCTAAACTTGAAAATACATCAATAGAGGGTAGACCATGAGGTGATAAAAAGAGTTCAGCCACAAAGCTAATTAAAAATCTTACAAAAACGAATTTTGTTCTGTATTTATGCCAGCAGTACCTACCACAGATACTATAAAATCATTATCTTTGAATTACTGAAGTATTTTTATAGCCAGAGGGTTATGTTCATAGAATAGAAGCAACAAAGAAATACATATCATTAAAATACAAGTGAAAGACAAAACTATTGGCTGAATGTTAATTACAATCTTTTTAACATATGTAATCTGTCCAATTTTCTTAAGGAGAAATTTGAGGGCTTTCCCCCTTCCCACATTTACTGCTCCATATGGTGATAGATTTTTGAAGCGCTTAACAGTTTTATTGATTTGAAATTATATTGCCGTAATATTTAAAGATGAATCATGTCTTCCTTGGAGTAAAAGATAATATTATCCAGTGTTAATAGCTGTTTCAACAGATAGATATAGGTGAGAAGATACAGAACCAATGAAGATTGCATTTTCTGTTAGTATGTGGAGTAATTCTTTTCTGTGTTGCTGCCTTATTCCTGACCTATGGTGACAAAGTTACCATGTGAGGGTATGCATGCTGCTCAAAGTCTCACTGGTAGGTGTAAAGTGACCCAAAGCCTATGTGACACTATAAGTTTAACAGTAGAGTTCATTTTACACACAAATGATATCATACAGTTATTAGAAAGCATTTCAAGGAGTTAAGAATTGTCTGTGTTTTGAGAATAGATGAATAAGAAATGGAATTGGTGGGTACTATGATTACTGTTTTTGAGAGCTGGGAGAGAATTAGTTCAGTATTGAATGAAGAGTTTGTTTAAGCTTTATGTTATGTAGCAGAGGTTATAAATGTTTTTGTTTGTCATGGACACCTTCAGCAATCTTGTGTTAAAAACTGTGGATCTGTTCTCAGAATATTGTCATTTAAATAATTAAAAGAAAAACTGAATTTTACTTAGAGGTGAGTGAAAATAATGACCTGTTTTTTTCCACTGAAATTCACAGACTTGAACTGGAGTTTTTCCACATACTCTTCTGAAAATCATGAGCTCCAGCTTAAGAATTCTTCTATGAAGAACTTGTATACCATTATATTGCTTACCACAGATTATGAAATCTAGATATATTGTATTTGACATTTTTTTCTTTTTTTGGTACTTAAATAATATTTAAGTTTTCCCCCATTTACATGTAAAGCACAATTTTTAACATTATTTTTTAAATTCGAGTTCCAAATGCTTTCCCTTCCTCCCTCTCCACCCATCCTCATTGAGAAGGCAAGCAATTCCATTTAGGTCATATATGTGTAGTCATGAAAATCATACCATAATAGTGATGTTGTGAAAGAAAACATAGATAAAAAAAAAACTCAAGAAGAATAAAGAAAGTGAAAAAAAAAACAAAAGCAAAAGTTGCTTCCATCCGTATTCAGACACCATCTGTTCTATCTCTGGGGATTGATAATGTATTTTCATCCCAAGTCCTTCAGAGTTGTCATGGGTCACTGTATTGCTGAGAATAGCTAAGTCATTCACAGCCAATCATCCTACAGTACTGCTGTTACTTTGTACATATTACGTTTCACTTTGCACTAACTCATGTAAATCTTTCTAGGTTTTTACGGTACAATTGTATTCCACCATGATTATATATCACTGCTTGTTCAGCCATTTCTCAACTGATGTGCATCCGCTCAATTTCTGTTAATCCCCAGAAAAAAAGCTGCTATAAATATTTTTGTACATATAAGTCCTTTTCCTTCTTATTTTTATCACTTTTGGGACACAGACCTAGTAGTGGTATTGCTAGGTCAAACTGCAGGTATGGTTTTAGAGCACTTTGCACATAGTTCCAAATTGCTGTATAGAATGGTTTAATCAATTCAGATCACTGACAACACTCCATTAATGTGTCATTTTTTCCCACATCCCCTCCAGTATTTGTCCTTTACTTTTTCTGTCCTGTAAGCTAATCTAATAGATACGAGTTAGTAAATCAGAATTGTTTTAACCTGCATTTCTCTTATCAATCATGACTTAGAATGTTTTTATATGACTGTAGATATCTTTAGTTATTTCATCTGAAAACTTATTTTATCTTTTGATCATTTATCAATTGGGGAATGACTCCAGTATTTATAAATTTGACACAGTTCTCTGTCTGTTAGAGAAATGAGGCATTGCTTGCAGAGAAGCTTGCTTCAATTTTTTTTCTTTTTTTTCCACAGTTTTTTTTCTTTTTCTGCAGTTACTATTGCTAACAGTATTTCCCTCCATCCTATTGCCCCTGCACTCATTTATTCTATTCTCTCTCTCCTTTCAATTTGTCCCTCTTCAAAAGTGCTTTGCTTCTGATTACTCCTTCCCCCATTCTGTTCTTGCTTCTATCAGCTCCCACCTTGTCTTATCCATTTCCCCTTCTATTATCCTGTAGGATAAGATAGATTTCTAAACCATATTGCCTCTGTACCTTATTGCCTAGTTATATGTAAAACCAATTTTTAACATTCATTTTTTATAACTATTAGTTCCAAATTCTCACTCTTCCTCCCTCTGTACCCACTCTTATTGAGAAGGCAAACAATTTGATATAGGCTATACATGTGTAGTTACGCAAAACACTTCCATAATAGTCATGTTGTTTCCTTTCACCCTGTCCCTCACAAAAATGTTTACTTCTTGCCCTCCTCCCCCAATCTGTCCTTCGTCTATCACCACCCACTCGAACCCTCTTCCCTACCACTTTCCTGTAGGGTAACATAGATTTCCATATCCAATTGAGTGTGCATGTTATTCCCTCTTTAAGCCAAGCAGTGAGAATAAGGTTCACTCATTCCCTCCTACCTCCTCCCTTTTCCCTTCTAATGTAAAACATTTTTTCTTTCCTCCTTTATGTGAGATCATTACCCTATTCTACATCTCCCTTTCTCCTTCTCCCAGTACATTCCTCTCTCCCCCACAATTTTATTTTTTTAGATATCATCCCAACGTATTCAACTCACACCTTTGCCCTCTATCTATTTATATTCCCTCCAACTTCCCTAATAATGAGAAATGTATCATGAGTTACACATATCATCTTTCCATGTAGGAGTGTAAACAGCTTAGCTTTATTAAGTCCCTTATGATTTCTCTTTCCTATTTACATTTTCATACTTCTCTTGAGTCTTGTATTTGAAAGTCAAGTTTTCTATTTAGCTCTGATCTTTCCTTTAGAGTGTGTTAAATTCCTCTATGTTGTTGAACACCAATTTTTCCCAATGTATTACACTCAGTTTTGCTGGGTAGTTAATTTTTGTTTTCAATCTTAGTTCCTATGACTCTGGAATATCATATTCTAAGCACTCTGATCCCTTAATGTAGATTGGGTAACTCTTTCAGGAAGTGACAAATAGATTCTTTCAATTTCAATGTCATCTTCTGGTTCTAGAATATTAGGGCAGTTTTCCTTAATAATTTGTTGAAAGATGCTGTCTAGGTTCATTTAGGTCATGGTTTTCTGGTCGTCCAATATTTTTTAAATCATCTCTTGTGGATCTATTTTCCAGATCAGTTGTTTTACTGATAGTTGATAATGTTTTCTATTTTTTTTCATTTTTTTGTTTTCTTTCTTGTTTCTTGATTTCTCATAACATCATTAGCTTCCATTAGTTTCATTATAATTTTTTTAAAATTGAAATTGATTTGTTTATTTACTTTTAGTTTACAGGATTCAGTTCCACAATCCCTCGTGTTTAAATTTTTCTCCCCTTCTCCCACCCTCCCCCGCCATAGCAGTATGCAATCATGTATAGTATCTGCAAATACTTTCACATTGGACATTAGTCTGTTTGTATAGAAGGGTCGTAACCAATGGAATGAACAATGGGAAAGAGGAAACAAAACCAAACATGGAAAAGAACAAAAGCATGTACTTTGCTTCAGTCTCCATTTAAACTCTTTTCTTTCTAGATCTTTCTCTGAATGTAGACATCTCCTTCTATCTTGGGATTTTTAGAGTTGTCTTATAACCTTGCATTGCTGAGAAGACTTCAGTTTATCAAAGTTGGTCATCACACATATGTTGTCATCGTGTACAAATTTCTCCTGGTTCTGCTCTTCTCACTTAGCATCAGTTTGTATAAGCTTCTCCAGGTAAATATGAAGTCCATCTGCTCTTCATTTCTTAAACCACAACTTGTTTATCAATTCCCCAATTGATGGGCATCCCCTTAATTTCCAGTTTTTTGCCACCACAAAGAGAGCTGCAATAAATATTTTTGCACATATGGGTTTTCCTCCCACTTCTGTGACCTCTTTGGGATACAACCCTAGAAATGATATTATTGGGTCAAAGGGTATGCAATTATTTATAGCCCTTTGTTAATAGTTTGTTCAGTGAGCTTTTGGATCTCTTTTCCCATTTGGCCAATTCTGCTTTTTTAAGGCATTCTTCTCCTCATTGGCTTTTTGGACCTCTTTTGTCATTTGGTCTAGTCTATTTTTAAGGTGTTATTTTCTTCACTATTTTTTGGGGTCTCCTTTAGCAAGTTGTTGACTTGTTTTTCATGATTTTCTTGTATCACTCTCATTTCTCTTCCCAATTTTTTCTCTACTTCAAATATTTGATTTTCAAAATCTGTTTTCAGTTCTTCCATAACCTGAGACTAATTTGTATTTTTCTTGGAGGCTTTGAATGTCAGAGCTTTGACTTTGTTGTCTTCTTTTAAAACTATGTGTTGATCTTCCTTGTCATCAAAGTAAGATTCTACAATCTAAGCTTTTTGCCATTTTTTACTCATTTTCTAAGTCTATTATATGACTTTTTTAACTTAAGGTAGGATTTGACTTCTGGTATGGAGGGCACACTGTCCCAAGCTTCAGGGGTCTTGTGCAGCTCTTTTCAGAGAAATATCTAGGGACCTGTAAATTATCAATTCTTCCAAGGTGGTATGATGGAAGGAGAGGTGTTTACCCCTCTCTTAGACTGTGTTCTGGTCTGTGAATGACCACAAGAACTCTTTCCTATCCTGGAACTGTGAGGAGGTTCCCCTATACACTCCTACCATAAGTTCTCCTATTCCAGTGCTCTGCCTCACCTGAGGACTGCATCCTAGATTCAAGCATGGGTAAAGCAATAGACTCCTGCCTCAGTCACAGCAAAGAAACACCTGTAATCTCCTTCTGGCCAGTTGTTCAGTCCCATTACTGTATTTGGGCTGAGAGCTCCAGAAACAGCTGCTTCTGCTCCTGCCACTGCAATCTGATATGTGTGCTACACATGCATTCCTATTAAACACATTGTCACCTTAGTCACGTTGCATAGAAGAATTATAATGAATGGGGGGAAAACATGAGAAAGAAAGAAAAAAGCAAAACAAAACAAAAGAAAAAGAAAATATTCTGCTTTGTTTTGTATTCCTACCCCATGGTTCTTTCTCTGGATGCGGCTGACATTTTCCATCATGTGTCTTTTGGAATTGTTTTAGGTAGGACCATAGTTACTACATAAATCAAGGGATATAGTTTCTTGAACCCCCAATCCTCTATATACTCTATGAAGTAAAAACAAACAAACAAACAAACAAAAAGCTTCCAGGGTGGTTTTGTTCTATTTTTAAAAGGAGTAGTTCTAAGAAAACTAACTTTAAGGCCGGAATTAACTTGGAGCATGTGATAAGAAAGTGGCAGGCAAAGAAATATTTTATGCTATATGATATAATGAGATTGGTGAAAGTAATATTTCATACCTATCAGGTATATCATTATCACCTATGACTCTTTTCAGGACTAAAAAAGATCATTTTGCCTCAAGACTTTTAGTTTTGTAGTAGTATTTTAAAATACATATTTGGAATCACTTAACATTATAAATTGTCTTTTATGTCTTTTAAAAATATTTAAATTGAATTTTGTAGCAATATATTTTTGTACTAATTAGCTCTAGCTGATAATGAAATAGATGTGACAGAGGTATCCATCTGTTCTTGATGAACCACGTGATGGACATGATCAAGCACAGTATATGGGAAATTAATCTTATTTCTTAAATATGGGTATGCTTTGTTGTGACAGTGAAGATGATAATGGTGGGTTAAAGTTTACCTTTGTTCTGAATTATTTACACTGTTTTCTTAAAATGTATTAAAAAATATGAAGGATTATTGTTATTTCAACTTTTGTTTTGTTTTTCCTCTCAAAACTATAATTAATCTTATAATGTTAGTTTGGGACCTGTCTTCAAACTCTGTCTCAAATCAACCTCTAAACCATATTGTAAACTTGAAAATAAAATGACAGATTAAAGAAGGAAGAGACACAGACCCCATAGATGCTGGCAGGGGTGGGGTGGGAAGAAGGTGACCTTAACAGCAGTGAATAGACATGTGCTCTAAGCAGGGTCCCAGTGGCAAAGAATTCCTTGCCCTCTTTAATTTGGTATAACTACATTTTATTGTTGATATAGTTACATACTTAAAAGGTTAGTTTGTGAAAAATGTCAAAGAGAGGTCTTAAACTAACATTCTAAAGGAGCAACAGTAACTAATTGCCGGTGGAAATAGTACTCATGTGAGCAGGCAGCAAATGACAAGCCCACAGTATCCCATTGTTTGCCATAATGCAAAATAAATTGGTCCTTTCCATCACTGCCAGTAAGTACAACATCCAGTAATCATTGTGCATCTCTTCCCCAGAGAGAGCTTAGGGGAACCATCATTGCAACTTTAGACCGGGGCTGCTGAGATACAATACTAAGAGCTATTTTGTTCCCATGCAAATTTCCTCATGGGCAAAGAGCCTGCTTTAACAAAGTATCCTCAGATTTGCCAAAACATTGTACCGTACATCTCTCTCCCCATACTCATTGGAAATCTAACAATAATAATACTGATAATATTAGCTTAAATTAATAAAAATGGTTAACACTATTAATAATAGCTAACATTCACAAATAATAATTAACATTTATATAGTGTTTATCATGTGCCAGCAGTTATGCTAAATACTTTACAAATATCTCATTTGTTTCTCAGTACAACCCTGCTTCATAGGTGCAATTATTTTTCCCACTTGACAGATCAGAAACTGAAGCAAACAGTGGTCAAGTGACTTGTCCAGAATCATACAACTAGACAATGTCTGAGGTCAAGTTTGAACTCAGAATCTCCCTGATTCCAGATCTTTGCTCTATTCACTGCACCACCTAGTTTTAATGCATGTAAATACTTTTTTTTCTGCTTATTGAACTTCTGCATCCTCCTCTATATTGCCTTCTAGAGCTCTTCAGCTAGTTCTACAACTTTATACCTTACAAGTGGGACTCTAGCACTCAAAATCATCCCCAAAACAATCCTTTATAATCCATATGTAATAATGTGCTGATTAGGGATACACTTAAGTACTTCAAGATTTGAGACACCTAGAATCATAAAATATAAGGGTTGGGAAGAATTTCAGTGTTCTCCTGGTCCCTGATTAACCTGAAAGAGAATCACTTTTATGACATACTCAACAACTTTTGGGAGGTCTCTCAAAAAAGGGTAACATTCTACCTCCTGAAACAACCTATTCCACTTTTGGTTTTGACTTTATTTGTTAAATTGGTATCAATTCTAATCCTGACTCTTTTCTGCTTCTACCAAATGTCTCTTAGTCTGCCATTTGGGGCCAATCAGAATACATCCAATTCTTCTTCCAGGTTATAAGCTTTCAAACATCTGAAGATCAGTTATCTTGTCCAATCCCAAGCTTTCTATTATGTAGACTGAATATCCCTAGATATTTCAACTAAAGACTTCTAGCCATCTTGGTCACCCTCCTCTGGATGCTTTACACATTGGGAATATGCTTTATCAAATGTTTCTAGAACTGAATTTTGTCATCTACATGTGATCTGATCAGAGTGGAATAGAGAACTATCATCTTGTTCTAGGAAGCTGTGAATCTCAAGATATAACCTAAGATCTTAAATAGTGGGAAGGGAATAAGCTTTTGTGAAACATCTACTATATGTCAATGTATACAAATTATCCCCCTTTTAATCCTTATAATAACTCTGGAAGTTAGGTACTATTATTATCTTCATTTCACAGTTGAGGTAGATGGGGGTTAAGTGACTTGTCTAGCATCACACAGATATTAAGTGTCTATAGCTGGGTTTGACCTTAGGTCTTCTTGACTTCAGGCCCAGTGTTCTATCAACTGTGCTAGCTAGCTGCTGCAATACTATTTTTTTCTTTTCTTTCAAGTAGAATTTATTCTTGACCTCTTAACCTGGAGACCTGCTTTAAAAACATTTAAAAAAAATCTTTATTTCAATACAGTTGGTTCCCTTTGTCATCCTATGGATTTTATTCCACTCCTTTTTTTTGAAGTATTATTCTGAGAAAGCACTTATAGGCATCACCAGACAAACATAGTTATTAAAGCTCTCTCACACACACACACCATCTTAAAAATTCCTACTTTAGAGAAAAGTACTGTCTTTCTCACATCTCAAAACATTAGTAATCTCAAGATTTTCTAGAGAAACTGGGGTTTGTTTCTCCAAGGAAGCATCCTTGGACCAATGCCAGGTCTTGTCTATGCTTATACAATCACCATAACCCTTCGGCCAGTCTAACCATTTAGTTATTATATTAAAGCAAGCCAAATGGATTTTTCCACTCTTTCAAAAAGAATTTGAATCTATTCCAGGAAATTATATGGAAATATTTGAGTGTGTTTGACAAAAACAAGATAGGATCCTGCATATTTTGCAAGTTGAAAAATTAAAGACTCTTGAAATTGTTTTCCATATAGAAAAGAGTCCATGCCCCCCTTAATATTTTATTTTTTATGTTTGAAGAGAAATTATTAATGGCATATGAGAAGTAAGTTTAAGAAATATGTTAGGTTAATGACCTGTTAAATATATAGCACTAAAGAGAGTCCCAGTCTTTCTTGTTGCCTTAGAAACAATGTGCTGACTCTGGCATAATCCTGTGACCTCGAAGTCCTAGTTGAAAACAAGTCAGAAATGTCTTATAGCAGGCAAAAAATATATTGATAAAGCATTTTTTCCCACACAGAGACAAGTTATACTTTCATATATCTTGGAGATGCCTTTGATGGAAAAAGGGATTCAAGCCAGGAAATCTTAGGTCTTTGTGTTCACAACAAACCATTGTTTTATCCTAGACTTTTTAATTTTAAAAATGTCACCATTTTCTATTAGAGAGCAAAGCATAATAGGGTTGGAAAAATGTAATTCAATTTAATTTAACCGATAACTTATTAAGTGCCTACTTGTTATAAGACACTGTGCTCAGCATTAGGATTGCAAGGATGAGAAATGATGTAATTCTTGCCCTCAAAAGAAACTATAGTTTAATGAAGAAGGTATGGAAGGGACAGGATATGTATGTGTAGCAACTTGAATCTTGACTAGGACCAAGAGGTGCTGCTATACCTTCTGCTTCATCACTATGGAGTTCATCTGCTCTGCACAGCAAAGAGAGTGACCCCATATCTTCCTGAGGGAAAATAAATCCACTAATAAGAGACCACTCAACATTTAAATTACTTTCTCAGGGTCATCTACCTAGTAGCAAAAACAGGACTTGAACCCAGGTCATTAAAGCTGGTTCTTTATCCATTATGGCATGCTGCCTCCAAATGTACATGATAAAATGGCACATCATACATAGTTTTGATTAGCCATTACTTTAGCTCTGAGAGTTATTAGTGGGGCAAAACAACAGCAGCAAATGGTAGGCCTAAGACTTTTAAAAATAGAAAAAAATGATAAGTTAGAGAGCGTAAGTCACTTCAAATTAGGGACTACTTTATTTCTGCAATTATATCTCCATTGAATAGATATTGAGTAAAAAGGTTTTTTTTTGTAATTTTTGTAATTGTCATTTTTAAAAAGAGGCAAAATAAGGAAAAAGGGAGAGAGGAAGGCAAAATTTGGGGAAACAGAAAGGGAAGGAAATAGAGAGGATTAAATCATCCTTCTCCCTATAATGATAATTCTGCTAAGTATCATTTCCTAGTCCTTATGCCTTTACTTATCATCCTTGCTGATAAGCATACAATGACCAAAAAATGAAGCAAATCATTTTGCATCTAAATTTCTCCTCTTCTATCACTGTTAATACTTTTCACCTGGTTGACAGTCCCACAAAGTCTTTTTTTGTTTGTTTTTTTAATGTTGATGTGAGTACAGGTCTCTTATTAGAAGATATATTTGTCCTAGTCAAGGTTCAAACAGTTTCTTGATTTCTCATTAAGTCATTAACTTCCATTTGCTCCAATCTAATTCTGAAGGAATTATTCTCTTCAATGAGCTTGTGAAATTCTTTTTCCATCTGGCAAATTCAGTTTTCTAAGGCATTCTTTTCTTCACTGGCTTTTTGGGCCTCTTTTGCCATTTGAGTTAGTCTATTTTTAAGGCGTTATTTGCTTCAGTCAGGTTGTTGACTCTCTTTTCATGATTTTCTTGCATCATTCTCATTTCTCTTCTCAATTTTTCCTCCAATTCTCTTACTTGATTTTCAAAATCCTTCTTGAATGCCTTCATAAGCTGTAACAAGTTCATATTTTTCTTGGAAGATTTTGGTTCAGGAGTTTTGACTGTGTTGTCTTCTTCGTGTTCCATGCTTGGATCCTTTTTGTTCCCAAAAAAGGAATCTAAAGTTGGATGCTTTTGCTTGCTTTGTTTCCTTTGCTTGCTCATGTTGCCAGTCAATTTCTTGACTTTTGAGCTTTTTTGCCACAATAGAATTCTACTTCCAAAGGGGAGAGCTTTGTCCCAAATTGCTGAGGTTTTCACAGCTGCCAGAGCTATTAGGAGGCTGCCTACAGCCTACAGCCTGCTCTACAGCCCCCACCAGCTTTGGCGCACTGGTGACACATTTTAGGACCACCACCCAAGACAGCAATCCAGATCCAGGCAAGTTAAGGCAAGAGCAATTATGCTCTGAATGGTTACTTGGTCCCCCTACAATCTGTAGGCTGGAAGCTCTGAAGCAGCCATGTGGAGGTGGCTGTAAGGCCACCATTTCTGCAGCTTCTGGTTCTGGGAGCAGAGGGCCAGACCTGCTCCTCTGTCCCCCCCAAATCAAACCCATTTCCACTGACCTTTTAGTTTGTCTTTGGCATTTATGGGTTGATATTTCTGGAAACTGCCAAAGTTGCTGGTGATCCACTCTTCTGAATGCTCTGTGGCTGGCCTGGGCCACCCTGGGTCTAAAACTGTGGAATCATGCCAGGCTGGTTTTGGCTTCCAGCATGCTGTGATGAGCCCTTCCTGTCCACCTGCCAGGCTGCCTTCACTGGGAGCTTTGTTTCTCTGTCATTTTGTGGCTAATGTAGCTCTAAAATTTGTTTAGAGTCATATTTTGTAGGTATTTGAGGTAGTTATTGGGGGACCCATGGAGTTGTCCTCCTTCTATACTGCCATCTTGACTCCACCCACCAAGTCCCACAATTTGTGACTTCTAATGTCTAGTGATCTGATAGAGTAAACACTAGTGACACAAAAAGATGGGAAAAAAGACAGATCTTGCCCTAAAGGAGCTCAAAGCCTAATGGAGGAGATGATGTGCAATAAATATATACAAAAATAAGCTCTATACAAAATAAAAAGAAATTGCTTAACAACAGGAAGGCACTAGAATTAGGAGGGGTTGTGAAAGTCTTCTGGTAAAAGAAGAGATTTTAGTTAGAGCTTAAAGGAAGATATGGAGGTGAGCCAAAAGAGTGAAGGGGAGAGAGCATCCCAGGAATAAGAGACAGTCAGAAAAAATAAATTCTGAAGCCAAGAGATAGACTGTCTTGTTCATGGAACAGCCAAGAGGCCAATGTCACTGGATTGAAGATTTTGTGTTGAGGGGAAAGGTATAAGAAGACTGGAATGATAGAGAGTTGACCAGATTATGAAGAGTCTTGAATGTCAAATAAAGCATTTTAAGTTCATTCTTAAAGACAATAGGGAACCAGAAAAGCTTATTGAATAGGTGGTTATATGATTAAACCTGCATTTTAGAAAAACTACTTTAGTGGCTAAACAGAGAATGGATTTAAATGAGGAGAGACATGGGGCAGACAATCCAATCAGCAAGCTATTGCAATAGTTCAGGCATGAGTTGATGTGAGGCTACATTAGAGTGGTGACAGTGTCAGAAGACAGAAGCTGAGAATATTCAAAAGATGTTGCAAAAGCAAAACCGATAGACCTTGCCAATAGTTTGATATGGAGGGTGAAAGATAGAGAAGAGTGACTAATCAAGGTTAGTGTCTCCTAGGTTCCAAGCCTGATGGACTGGGAGGATATTCTCATTCTATATAGTAATAGGGAAGGTATGACAGAGGTTAGGAGTAGTTTTAGGAGGAAAGTCAATGAGTTCCATTTTGGACACATTGAGTTTAAGATGATGACTGCATATCCAGTTTGAAATGTCTGAAAGGAAGTTGAAGTCTCAAGATTGGAGGTCAGCCGAGAGTTTGGAGAAGGATAGGTACATCGCTTTATCTCCAATTATTTGACAACTCCTTTTAAGACAAACAATTTTGTTTCAAATTAAAATTTTCTATAGAATACCCTTTAAACATGATCTTTTATGATGGCATAAATATGTATGAGTGGACAAAGTATCATCATGTGATTAATAAGTAGCATCATGGTATAGAGAGCTGAACCCTAAGCCCAATGTTGGAAGACATGACTTAGGATCAAGTTTCAAGTCTCTCACTACTTATCTCTGTGTTCTGTGTCAAATCATTTAATCTATGTTGCCTCATCTTCCTCTTCTATTCAGTAAAAAAGAAAATTGGCCAGCTCAAAAAGACAAGTTTGATATTTAACTTGTTTTTTTCAGAAGTGTGGCAAGCATTTATGATTTCATGAGCTTCTTCTATTATAGTATTTCAGAATCTATTCAGTCCTTTGTAGCCTTTAGAGGCTTTCTCAGGGTAGCAAAAGGTTAAGACATACTCACATAGCCAATTAAATTCAGAGGTAGAAATTGAACTCAGATAATCACTCTACCTCCTATATTTAAATAAAGGGTTGGAGGAACTCATTTTGAATGATAAGAAGCAATATCTTCATAAAATCAATCCCAGAAAATGCAAATGAAAAGAAAGGAAATTATGCTGTTGAGGTAGATTTTGTTCCATGAAAACTTTAGACTTTCCCCATAAAAGTTAGAAACTGTTTCCTGGTAAGAAGGAGCGGTGACGGTTTCATAGGAAAACTGCTTTTAAAAATATGAGAATGGCTTACAAATAATTGCAGGAATACTTGTTCTTTCCACTACATTTATTTCATTGACATGTTAGGTGAAGGTTTTTATGAACACTTGGAATAGAGACACATTTTCCTCTATCATCTAGACTTATTTTGCCATTTATTTATTTTTATTAAATTTGTATTTCATGTTGATAAATATTGAGTTTTTATGTCCTATTTTTTCTATAGCAACATTTTAAAAATATATCAAAAATGGTTTAACCTGCTATAAATTCTGGCATTTGAATACTCTTTTGAAATATGCTTTGGAAGAAGAAGGAAACCCTCTTCTTTATGCAAATATTCCATTCAACTTTTTAATGAAATATTTTGTGTAAGAATGGATTAATGTAGTTTTTCCTGGAAATTCATCTTTAGACAAAATGCTTGCCCTCAAAGCTTCTTTATATAGAGATGATAGAAGTGCTACCTCAGTGCCATTATATATAGCATATGAATTTGTAATGTGAGGATTAAGGACATGTCTTTCCTCCCATTTCTACTGGGAAAAACAGAATGAATATATTTTTAAAGCTAAAGAAATATTTCATATTTAATTTCTGCAGTAGTTCTAAGCATAGAAAGTCTATGCTCAGTAAATACTTCAGTGAATAAATAAATGAATAAACTAAAATTGTATGTTTTTTTTTCCAGAATTACCCATTTGATTTTTCCATGGGATCCTGAGCTCCAATGAGAAATCTGTTTCTACAAGTACCTTTACTTAACCCATATTGTTTTACTTTCAATATAATAAGCCCTCCAAATTAGTAAGGGACCAACAACAGCAAGCAAAGAAAGAAAAATTAATGTAGACATCTTCTTTTTTATTGTCATAGGTAATAATTTGGTGATATTTGCCTTAATTCTGTAGTATTAGAGAAGTAAAAATAGAATCCTATGAAACTCCATGGAATTTTTCTTAGAAGAAATTTGGTCTGTTCTGGACTTCTTTTAAAATACATACATATATATATATATATATATATATATGTGTATATATATATATATATATATATATACATATATATATATATGTTTTCAGTTTTCAACCTTTATTTCCACAAGATTTTGAGTTACAACTTTTTCTCGCCAACTTTCCTCTACCCCCACCCCAAAATAGCAAGCCTACTGAATATGAAAAGAACAAGTAAGGAACTGAATATAAATATGGACATGCTTAGCAATTAGAGTGAAAGAATTGTTTTCAATGATACAGATAATTCTAAGAAAGATATAGATATGATGTTATTTCCCAACACTGTCTTCTTTTGGAGAGAAAAGAAAAAGACTTTCATGCAGAAAAGTGAATTCATTACCTGCTAAAGGAGTGTTCAATACTGTTGTGATATTGAAAAAAAAAATCACAACTCAATTTTCTGTAGCATGTTAAGATTTTGAAAGCACTTTCCTAGCCAAAGCATAATTTTATAGATTAAGTTTTTCATGATACCTCTTCCCCAATTCTAATATTTATTCTGCTTTGGGGTTTTTGAAATACCTTGTATTTATATCTCTTTTCTCATTTGATCTTCACAACAACCCTGTGCAGTGAGTAGCTGACTTGAAGTTTCTCTTGACCTTCCCCATAAATGGCCATTTAGTTTTTGCTTGAATACATCCAAGAAGGTACGACTATAGGTTGCTTTCTACTTTAAAAAAATACATATTTTATTATAAACTTGAAAAATATTAACATATATGTATATCTATATATAAATGAAATAAAACCACAAACTATGGTTACATAATGTTTATTTTTAAAAGTTCAAATTAAATTTAACAGAATAAGAACAAAATTGTCCATTTGTGCTTATTGGCTAATATTTTTTTATATTCTGCTTTATATTTACTTAAAGTTTTATTGATTATTTTTCTTTCTTTTTTTATATCCCTTCAACAATTGTCATTTTCTTCTTTTTGCAGCATTTGTTAATATAATGTATATGAGACAGAATTTATATTTCTTTTAATTTTTTTTTGGAGGGCATTTAGGGTTAACCAACTTGCCCAAGGTCACACGGCTAGTAAATGTGTCAAGTGTCTGAGGGCGGATTTGAACTCAGGTCCTTCTGCCTGCAGGGCTGGTGCTCTATTCACTGAGCCACCTAGCTGCCCCATATTTCCTTTAAATTTAATGATTTAAATTATGTTATAAGATTATTGATTACTTGCATTTATTCATTCCAAAATTACTTGGTGCATTCCCCAACTGCTAAATCATCAAGGTATATAAACAGATACTTATCAGAAGAATAAAGCAAAGCTATCAATAATCATATAAAATTTCTCAAAATCACTAATTAGAGAAATGTGAATTAAAATGATTAAGAAGTGTCACCTTATGGGCTTATAAGACAGAAAAGGAAAATAACAAATCCTGAGGAGGTTGTAGGAAAATTGATATATTAAGGTATTCTTGGTAGACCTGAGAACTAGCAATTTAGATCTACAACCCCAAAGAAACAAAACTGTGCATACCCTTTTATTTAGTAATATTACTACTAGGTCTATTAAAGATCAAAGATTAAGAAAAGAAAGAGGACATATATGTACCAAATTATTTGTAACGACTCTTTTTGTTTTGTCAAAAACCTGGAAATTAAGTGGATGCCAATTATCAAGAGAATGATTTATGTGACCCCATTCTATATCCCCCTTTCTCTTTCTCATAGTACATTCCTCTCTCATACCTTAATTTTATTTTTTAGATATCATCTCTTCATATTCAACTCACCCTGTGCCCTTTGTCTGTATCTATCTATATTCATATCTATATCTATATCTATGTTCATATTTATATCTATATCTATATCTATCTCTATCTGTCTCTCTATCTTTGTATATTGCCTCCAGGTATTCTAATACTGAGAAAGGTCTCATAAGTTACAAATAACATCTTTCCATGTAGGAATTAAACAGTTACAACTTTAATAAATCCATTATGATTTCTCTTTCCTTTGTAGCTTTTCATTCTTTTCTTGAGTCTTGTATTTGAAAGTCATTTTTTCACCTTCCCCCTCATTTTTTTCTTAAGATTGCATTAAATTTTTCTACATGAACTTTTCCCCTCATTCATTACATTAAGTTTTGCTGGGTAGGTGATTCTTCATTTTAATCCTAGCTCCTTTGACCTTTGGAATACCTTATTTCAAGCTCTCTGATCCATTAATGTAGAAGCTGCTAAATCTTGTGTTATCTTGATTTTGTCTGCACATTACTTGAATTGTTTCTTTCTGGCATCTTGCAATATTTTCTTCTTAACCTGGGAACTTGGAAATTTGGCTATAGTATTCCTGAGAGTGTTCCTTCTGGTATCTATTTTAGGAAATGATCTGTGGATTCTTTCTATTTCTTTTTTGCCCTCTGGTTCAGAATATCAGGGCAATTCTCCTTCAGAATTTCTTGAAGGATGATTTCTAGGCTCTTTTTTTGATCATGGATTTCAGGTAGTCCAATAATTTTTAAACTACTTCTCTTGGATCTATTTTCCAGGTCAGTTACTTTGTCAATGAGATATTTCACATTGTCTTCCATGTTTTCATTCTTTTGGTTTGTTTTGTAAGTTCTTGATTTCTCATAGAATCATTAGCTTCCATTTGCTTCACTCTGTTTTTAAGGAATTATTGTCTTCAATGAGCTTTTGGACCTCCTTTTCCATTTGGCCAATTCTGATTTTTAAGGCATTCATCACCTTGTTGGCTTTTTTGAAACTCTTTGCCATTTGATCTAGTCTGTGTTTAAGATGTTAAGTTCTTCAATGCTTTTGGGGGTCTCCTTTAGTCATCTGTTGACTCCTTTTTGATTATATTCTTGCATTGTTCTCATTTATCTTCCCATTTTTTTCTACTAATTCTCTTACTTGATTTGGAAAATCCTTTTTGAGTTTTCCATGGCCTGTGATGAATTCATAATATTTTTATTGGAGCCTTTGGATGTCATTTTGTTGTCTCCTTCTTAATGTCTATTTTTATTGTCTTTTACACCAAAGTGAGTTTTTATAGTCTAAGTTTTGTTCTACTATTTGTACATTTTCTCAGCCAATTTTTTTTTTACTTTTTTTTTTTGGAAGGGGAGGGCAGGGGAATTGGGGTTAAGTGACTTGCCCATGGTCACATAGGTAGTAAGTGTTAAGTGTCTGAGGCCATATTTGAACTCAGGTCTTCCTGATTCCAGGGCTGGCGCTCTATTTGCTGTGCCACCTAGACACCCCCCACTCCCCAGTCATTTTTTTTACTTTTTAACTCTTTGCCAAGGTAGAGCTCTGCCTCTGGTGTGCAGAGCATACTATCCTAATCTTCAGGGGTTTTATGCAACTGTTTTCAGAGATACTTCTAGGGATCTGTAAGTTTCCAATTCTTCCAAGGTAGTATGATCTAAGGAGAGGTGCTTACTCCTCTCCTGATCTGTTGTTATGGTAATGTGATTTAAAGATCCCCCTCTATTGGCTTGTTTTTTGGGTAGAGTGTTAAAACCTAGAGCTTGTGAATCACACTTGTGGGATGGATTTGTTGACATGAAGAGAGAGGGCTGAACTGGGAGGAGTGATGCTGTGGATTTAGAGACAAGCCCAAGCAGAGAGAGCCCAGAAGAACTTTTGGGGAGCAGTATCTTGGAGGGAGAGAGAGAGAGAGAGAGAGAGAGAGAGAGAGAGAGAGAGAGAGAGAGAGAGAGGAGAATTTCCAGGGGCCAGAGTTGCTGAGAGAATGATGAGGACCAGTTGGAGCTGCCCAGGACTTTTGAGAACTGCCACCCAGAGCTGCTGAGGTCTGAGGAGGCATGGCTGTGACGCCAGTATTTTGTCTATCTGTTCTGATGTTGCTTTGCTAGATTTGTCTGCTGGTGAAGGACAGTGCTGTTGTTACAGAGTCCCTGGAAACTTGCTTTTGGTTCAGAAGCCTTGAAGAAGTATTTTCTTGTTGTATGTGTACAGAAATCCTGGAAGAGTGTCTTGCTGAAGTTTTCTAGGGTTCTGGGACTGTTCTGCAGGAGAAAGTGAATTGATGAGAACACTGGCAATGTATATTGTGGCTTTGTTAAACTTTGTTTCCCCAGGAACAGAGATTGCTGAGAACTTGCCTGTCAAGGTGAAGAAAAGACCTCTCCTTCAGCATCCAATGCTGTGATGATATCTTAACCTTCTTGTAGCTTAAGGGTAAATGTCCTTTTTTGCTCTCCACTACCCCTTTTGAGAAAGTGCTTGGCATTAATGGATGGTATTGTAATTCAGTTGTGATCAAGGGGTGGGAAAATTTTTACTTTTTGTGCTCTGTGACTGACCAAATGAATGTACTTTGTTTATTATTGGAAAGTAATCTCCATTTGAGAAGAGAGACTTTGTGACTGAATAAATGAATATACTGCCCAGGGGTGGGCTACTTTGACTACATATGGTGAATGCTGTATTTTGATTTTCTCTGTTCTGTGAATATTTTGCCTTAATTTGTCACTGAACAAAATGGAGAGTTACTATGTTGGTATTCCAAACCTTGGAAGTTGCCTTTGCTTGCCATTACACCTGTGCTTCCATCTGTGACTATAAAGCCACTCATGAACAGCTTTCCAGAGGACTGCTGCTGTGAATAGCTTTCAAGGTTCTGATTACATGGTATAGCAAACTCTCTATTTATTCAATAACAAATCAGAGCAAAACATTCACAGAAAATCATGGTACAGCATGTTAGAACTTATCACAGAATATCAAAATACAGCATTCACCATCTCACAACTCAATAACTTATCACTAAAATGGCCACATAGTTTTCAACAAAGTACAATCATTTAGTATTTCAATCATTTAGTAACTCAATCATTCAATCATCTTTAAGAAGGCTTGACTCCTTAAGAGACACAAAGTACAGTAGTCAAAGTACTCCACCCCCCTGGGTAGTGTATTCATCTAGTCAATCACAAAGTCTTTAAGTTCTGAGTTCAATCACAAAGTACAAAAGTCAAAGTACTCCACCCATGGGGTGCAACAATTTCATCAGTCACTACTCACTACCCTATTCATCAGGCACTACTCAGATAATTTATCAGTTGCTACTCAGACAATTTCATCAGTCACTACTCAGTTTTCAAGGAGAGGTCTTTTCATCTTGATCCAGGGAGGTAGTTCCTACCTGAATCCACCAAACTGTCACCTGGGTTCAAAGGCAGACAGCTCTCAGTTCCTTGTTCAATGCTCTGTGCAGTTCCTGCTCCACATTGGAGCTCACAGTGTCCATTCTATCTCAAATCCTCATGGTCTCTTCCTGGGAAGACAAAACTTCATAGAGCCACAGACAAAGTACCAACACCCCAGTCATGCTTCCTGTGGCAGCTCAAGCTAGCCCTTGGAAGTCCTTAACAGCTCCATCTGGCCCTTGGTAGCCTTCAACAGCTCCAGCAGCTCCATTCTCAAAATCAATATCACTTTCTCCCATTCTCAAAATCAAAATCACTTTCTCCATGGAAGTTCCAGTTCAGCAGCAGCAGCCCAGCTTTAAGATGTTTGCTGAGAGAAATTCTCTCTCTCTCTCTCTCTTTCTCTCTCTCTCTTTCTCTCTCTCTCTCTCTCTCTCTCTCTCTCTCTCTCTCTCTCTCTCTCTCTCTCTGTCTCTGTCTCCGTCTCTTCCTGGCAGCAGCTGCTCTGCCTCCAGATGCTTGTCCCAAGAAGTTCTGACTGTCCACCTTGTGCTCTTCCTTAGATATGGTATAGCTCCTCCCTGTTCAGGCCTTTCCTGTTATGTCAGCAACAGGGGTTCATGCCTTCTGTCTCTTTAACAGAGGCTTGATTTAAAATTAGGTGCTAAGAACTTCTTAGCTTAGCAATACAAAGGGATCTTCAAACTTCATCACCATTACAGTGAGTGAGCACAAGCACTCTTTTCCATCCTGAAACTGTGAGGTGGTTTACCCCTCCACTGTTGCCACAAACTATGCCAGTGCTCCTCCTCACCCCAGGACTGCCACTGAGGACTGTGACCCAATTGCAAGTACATGCAAAGCAACAAAGTCCTGCCTTATTACCAACAGAGAGATTCTGATTATTTCCTCCTAATCAGTTTTATCCTGTTACCTTCTATGGGCTGAGAGTTCCATAAACAGCTTCTGCTGCTGCCACTGCCACTACTGCCTGTCATAGCACAGGGCTTGTGCTGGGGCTGGGGCTGGGGCTGGGGCTGCGGCTATACTGTGCTCCTCTCTCATCCAGATTCAACAGACCTTTCCTACTGACATTCTAAGTTGTTTTTGTTGTTTGCAGGTTGAGAAGTTGTAGTGGCAACCACAGTAGCATACCCAGGATGGCTGCTAACACAAGTTTTTAGATCTGCTTTGCTAGGAAAGATAGCTATTCAAGGAGTCAATAATCTTTTTAATTACATTCATTAGTTCAGGGTAAAAGTTAGCAAGTTGAAATACAGAGAAAATCCAAACAAAGAAAATAGAGAAAATACAAGAAGAGAAATGAAGACCAACAGGCAAGGTTTCTAACTGTCTAATTAATTAGCACAGATCAACAGACAGATCCAACTCTCTGACCAAGGCATACCAGAGGTCTATTAATGGGTGGGAAAAATCTCACATTTCATTAACATTGCAGAAATCTGGAAACAGTCACAGATGCCTGAGATTTGGTCCCCTAAGGTTTACTCTGGGTTCACTGGGGCAAAGTCTGTGATTCCATGGCTTGCTTCTGGACTTGATACCTCTTCCAGCCCAGATCAACAGTTTCCTATTGATCTTCCTGATTGTCTTGGGCCTGAAATTTGTTTCACTCTGCCTTTTTGTGGGTTCTGCTGCTCTAGAATTTCTTTAGAGTCACTTTTTACAGGTATTTGGAGGGGTTTGGGGGAGAACATAGGGGGCTGTCTGTCTTTATTCTGCCACCTTGTTTCTGCCCCTAAAGTTTCTCTTCTAAAGAATAACTCTCCATTGGTTTTTTAACTCCTTGCCATATGGTTAACTATTTGCAATTCTCTCACTTTTCTAGTTTTCTTCCCTTGGATGACCTCTAGCTCTCAAATATTCTCCCCAAAATATAACTTCCAGAACTACTGCAGATGTAGTCAGAGCATGATAAAATACAACAGACTTATCACATCTTGTACTTGGACACTTTTTTTTTTCCCCTTGCACTTAAGAGTATTTATAGATAAAGATATTTAACTTTCTTTTTTGTAAAATTTTGAGCTCCTACTTTTTTCCTCTTCCTTTTTCTCTTCCCCTATCCCTAAGACAGTAAACTATCTGAAATGGGTTATATGTGTACAATCATGTTAAGCATATGTTTGCATTTGTCTTGTTGTGAAAGAAGAATCAGGACAAAAGGGAAAAACCACAAGAAAGAAAAAAATGAATAATATGCTTTTATCTTCATTCAGACTCCATAATTCTTTGTCTGGGTATGGGTGGCATTTTCCCTCATGAGTCTTTTGGAATTCTCTTGGGTCATTGCATTGCTGAGAAGAGCTAAATCTATCATAGCTGATCAATGCACAATGTTGCTCTCACTGTGCACAGTGTTCTTTTGGTTCTATTCACTTCACTCATCATTATTTCAAGTAACTTTTCCAGGTTTTTCTGAAATCTCCTTGCTCATCATTTCTTATATAACAATAGTATTCCATTACATTCATATATCACAACTTTGTCCAGTAATTCCCCAATTAATGGTTACCTCCTCAGTTTCCAATTTGTGGCCACCACAAAAAGAGTTGCTATAAATATTTTTGTATATGGGGATCTTTTTGTTATATCTTTGGGATACAGACCTAGTAGTGGTATTGCTGTATCAAAGGGTATGCAAAGTTTCACAGACCTTTGGCCATTCTTCCAAATTGCTCTCCAGAATCATCAGTTCACAACTCCACCAGAAAATGCATCAGTGTCCCAATTTTCCCAAATCTTCTCTACAATTTATCATTTTCCCTTTCTGTAATATTAGGCAATCTCATAATTATGAGATGGTATCTCAGGGTACTTTTAATGTGTACTTCTATAATGAATATTGATTTAGAGCATTTAATATGATTATAGATAGTTTTAATTTCTTCATCTGGAAACTGCCTATTCATATCCCTTGGCTATTTATCAGTTGGGGTATGACTTGTATTCTTAGAAATTTCTTTATGTATTTTAGACATGAGGGCTTCATCAGGCATTGGGTATAAAAATTGTTTCCCAACTTTCTCTTTCTCTTTTAATATTAGGTGCATTTGCTTTGTTTATGTAGAAACATTTTAATTCAATGTAATCAAAATTATCCATTTTGTAGTTCATAAAGTTCTATGCCTCTCCTTTGATCATAATTTTTTTGCATTCTTCATAGGTCTAATAGGTAAACTATTCCTTGCTCTCTGAACTTATTTACAATATCACCCCATAAGTCTAAATCATAACCATTTTGACCTTGCCTTGGTATATAATGTAAGATGTTGTCTATGCCTAATTTATGCCTATAAAGTCAATCACAAGCAGCTCTCCTGAAAGACTGCTGCTATGAATAACCTTAAAGATCTAATTGCATAGTACAGTCAACTCTCTATTTATTCAGCAATAAGCTAAAGGAAAATATTGTAAAGCCAAGCACATGCAGTTTTCCAGAGGACTGGTGCTGTGAATAGCTCTAAGATTCTTATCACATGGTATAGAGAACTCTCTACACATTCCGCAGTAAACTAAAGCAAAACATTCACAGAAACCAAAGTACAACATTCACAATGATATCATCTAACAACTTATCATGAAAGTGGCCACAAAATTTTCACTTAAAGTGGTAACATAGTTTTAAACAAAAAAAGTCATTCAATAAATCTTTAATCCAATCATTCTTAAGAAGCAATCCTCCTAAATGGACACAAAATACAAAGGTCTAAATTTTCCCACACCTAGATCACATTGTCTTAATCTCTCAGTCAAAAAGCCTCTTTCTTCTTGATTGGAGATTAGTTTCCAACCATCCTTAACTCAATCATCCTTAAGGGGTACAGGGTAGAGAGTATAAAAATCTCTCATCCCTAGAGCACAGTAAATCATGATCTTGTCAGTCAGCACAAAGTACCCAAGGAGAGGTCTTTTCATCTTGGATCAAAACTGTCTCTCAAATGCCATGGTTCTTCTTCCATGGGTCCAATTCCCTGGATTCACAGGCAGGCAGCTCTCAGTTCCCTTAGCCATCTCCTTTTCCAGCTCCTCATCCCACTTCTCATCCACTTCCTTGTCCAGTTCCCATTCCATATTGAAGCTCATAGTTTCCAGTCCACCTCAAGTCCTTTTCTATTTCTATTTCTGCAAAGGCAAAGTTTAACAGAGCCAAAACCACATTTATACACATTGCCAGCACCATCATCAATTCACTATCTGCCTGTGAAATCAACAGAGACCCACAAACAAGGTCTGAGAATTCAACACAAAAACATAAACAAGGTCTAAGAACTCAACACAAATCATCAACATAGTCCCAGGACCTTTGAAACCCTCTTCCAGGACTTCTGTAAACAGATAACAATAAAATCCTCTTTCAGGGCTTCCAGTAAGGTCCCAAGGCTTCTGCACAAACTAGCACAAACACAACAGGCCAGACAAACAGAGTTTCTGGCCTCCACAAACTTTCCCCTTCTCAGTTTTGTGCTTTTCCTTTTATATGGTGGTTCTCCTTCCTGTTCTGGCCCTTCCTGTTGCATCAGAAAGTTTCTCCCACCTTCAAATCACAAGGGACTCAAACAAGGTGCTAAATACTTAAGTAGCTGAAACAAGGCTCTAAATACTTTTTTGGTTGCTATTGCAAACATTCACAATATAACCAAACAACTTATTGATAAGGTGGCCACATAGTCTTACACAAAACATATTATTCAGGAAGTCGCAATCTCCTCAATCAATATAAAGAACCCATCTAAAGTCTTCTTCCATCTTGACTGGAGGTTGACTTCCAATCATCCTTAAGCCAATCCTCCTTAAGGAGTAATCATCCTTAAGCAAATCACCCTTAAGGGGAAGTGGAAAGTACAAAGGCCATCCACCCCTAAGCCACAGTAAGTTGCAATCTCATCAGTCAGCATGGGGTAATCAAGTAAAGTTCCTTTCATCTTAACTTGAGGCTGACTTCCAAACACCATGGCTCCTTTTTCATGCTTCTAGCTCTTGTCTGGATTCACAGGTAGGCAATTCTCTGATAACAGCTCATGGGGTCTGTTCCACCCCAAGCTCTTTGAAGTTTCTATTTCTTTGAAAACAAAATTTAATAGAGCCACAACAATATTTACACATATTAAGCTTAACAGAGTTACAGCAATATTCACGCACATTGCTGACACTATTATCTCAATTCACTTTCTGTCTGAGAAATCAACACAAATCAACAGACAGTGCTTCTGCCTGACAAAGTAATACAATTCAACAGACAGAATGCTTCTGTCTGACAAAGTAACACTCACACAGAGAAACAGACAGAACAACAGAGTGCTGACATGACAAACACCCTTTCTCTCAGTTCTGCTTGGTCCCAGATCATGCTCAAGCTTTTATATGCTCTGCTCCTTCCTGTTCCATCCTTTTGGTGAGTTCCTGACACCATGGATTCCATATGGTCACATTGGAGCTGTTATGGCTAGGGAAGGTCTCCAAACTCCTTTAGGCCTATTAAGGGCAACATAATGTATAATGTTACAAACAAAGTCTAGACATAAAGGAGAGGCTCAAAGGCACTTGAATGCCTGAAACAAGGAACTAAGTACTACTTTGCTTGCCATCCCACTGCCATGTTATTTTTCTATTTTTTCCAGCAGTTTTTGTCAAGTAGTGAATTATTAACCCTTAGATTGGACCCTTTTGGTTTATCTGTCATTACTATAGTCACTAATTATTTGTCTTATGTACTTAACCTATTCAACTGATTCACCACTCTATTTCTTAGCCAGTACCAAGTAGTTCTGATAATTGTATTATAAAACAATCATCCTTAAGGGGTACAAAGTACAAAGTTTTCCAACCCCTAGATCTCATTGTCTTAATCTTGTCAACCAGCACTAAGTACCTAAGTAAAGGTTCTTTCATCTTGACTCTCAAACTCTATGTTTCCTCTTCCATGTTCCCAGCTCTTGCCTAAATTCACCCAACTGTCACTTGGATTCACACCAGCTCCTGGTCAAGCTCCACACATAAAGCTTAGCAGAGTTACAACAATGTTCACACACATTTCCAGCACTATCATCAATTCACTTTCTGCCTATGAAATCAACACAGACCAACAAACAGGGTTTCTGTCTGAGAAATTAACACAAATCAATAGTAAGTCCCAGGACCTCTGAAAACATCATTAAAACCCTCCTTCATTACTTCTGTAAACAGACAACAAGAAAGTCCCCTTTCAGGGTGTCTGAACCAACAGTAGGTTCTCAGGGCTTCTGTAACAAGAGTAACGTCCTTTGTCAGCAGACAGGTCTGACAAAATTTTATATTAATATGTTTATATTTTTTTCTTCCTGTGGCTTTGGTGTTTCCTCCTTCTTCAGATAAATACTTTTTTTTAGTCACTCAATGTCCTCAAAACTCTATCACCTGAAGTACAAACCTCTTCAAAACATATTAGTTAAAACCTACTGATTTATCCATCATTGTTCTCTTTATTGGCATTTCTATCATCCCTACAAGCAACTTGAAATAGTTTATGCAAACATTTTTCACTTTTTTCTATTTTAATCCTCCTTTTATTTTTATTATATGTAGATATGATATGATATGATGTAATGTAATATAATATAATGTAATATAATACAACACAATACAAACATCCTTTGTCAGCAGACGGGTCTGACAAAGTAACATCAATACAGACGGAACAGACAGATGGAGTGCCAGCACCACAGCCATCCTATCTCCCAGTTCTGCTCAGTCCCAGCTGGTGCTCGAGGTTTTATTTGCTCTCCTCCTTCCTGTTCCACCCTTCCTTTTACATACTTCCTGTTTCAGTCTTTGTCAAGTTCCTCCCACTGTGGGTTTCACATTATCTGTTTCTAACAAAGACTTGACATAATCACAGGTGAGGCTCAAAGACACTGGAATAATTGAAACATGGAGCTAAGTACAATTTTGTTTGCCATTACACTAGGTCACCTTCACTAGCATTTCTTTTCATTAATTCCCATGTTATTCTGGACATTTTTTTCTTCCAGATGAATTTTGCTATTATTTTTCTAGTTTTATAAAATAATTTTTTGTTAGTTTGATTGGTAAGACACAGAAGAAGTAAATTAATTTAGATAGAATTCTCATTATTATTATATTAACTTGGCCTTCCCATGAGCAACTGAAGTTTTTCTCCAATTATTTACATCTGAATTTATTAGTGTAAAAAGTGTTTTATAATTATGTTCATATAGTTTGGGAGTTTCTTTTGCCAGGTAGACTCCCAAAAATAGATGACTTGCATAAAGATTCTGCATAGATGGAGGACTTAGCATATGCATTGTTAATCATTGTTCTCTTAGTCACCTTTCAAAATTTTATATTAATATGTTTATATTTTTTCTTCCTGTGGCTTTGGTGTTTCCTCTTTCTTCAGATAAATACTTTTTTTTAGTCACTCAATGTCCTCAAAACTCTATCACCTCAAGTACAAACCTCTTCAAAACATATTACTTAAAACCTAATGATTTATCCTTCATTGTTCTCTTTATTGGCATTTCTATCATCCCTACAAGCAACTTGAAATAGTTTATGCAAACATTTTTTCAATTTTTTCTATTTTAATCCTCTTTTTATTTTTATTATATGTAGATATGATATGATATGATAAAATGTAATATAATGTAATGTAATATAATACAATACAATGCAATGCAATGCAATACAATGCAATTCAATACAATACAACATAATATAATATGATATGATATGATATAATATAATATGACATAATGCAACCCAATGTGACAATAAGACACAATACAATACAATATAATGCAGTGTAATGCAATATAATATAATATAATGTACTGTAATATAATTTCCTTGATCCATTGATCAAGCAAAGTAATCAGTCTTATTACACTCAATCTGTTCTTGACGAAACCAATGTAGCTCTTAGGTATCATTTTTTTTTTCCCATTCTAAATGCTCATATGCCATACATAACCTTTTTTAAAAAAAATAAAGTAATCTATAGAGTTTTGTCAACAATAAAAGTTAACCTCATTAGACTCTACTTACATGGTGCAATGAAAAAAATGAGTTGGTATCAAAAGGTCTTAGTTTGAATCATTGTTTTGCTAATTATACTTTGATGATCTAAGGCAATATATCAGTGAGCATTCATCTTTCATTTACTGTGCTAGCTGAGGGGAATATAAAGACAAAATGAAATGCCCTCTAGATTTAAGGAGTTTGATAATTCAGGAGAGAGACATTTCAGTCAAGAAAAATTGTGCACATTCTATATGTCAGACATAGTAGTTGAGATATAAAGGCAAAACAAACAAACAAAACAAAACAGTACTGTCTTTGAGGAATATAAATTCTAATGATAGAATCACAAGTTCAGATGCAACTTATTTCTTTTGAATCAGTTTCTTCATTTGTAAAATGAATTAAGTTGACATTATCTACATTACTTCGAAGCTCTAAATTAATGACTCTTTTGTGAAAATTCAGATATTTGCTCCTTTATTTCCCTTCTTAAGAACTTAATGATTTGCTTTCTCATTTTATTTTATTCATACAATCTAGTCTATGTTTATATGCTCTTTCAAAATTAGCTGCAAGCATCTGGGAAACTATTAGGCACAAACTAAGAAGCGTGCCAGTACCATGCCAAGCTTATATTGAAGAATGCATACATGAAAACCTGATTTTACTATTCAACTAAAATTGTTGTTCAAAATTTTTGCTGCATTTCTAAGCTTGTCTTATTTTCAAAATAGGAAATCGGTTTTGAGTGACCATGTATCATCACTACATTTTAGGTAGCATTGTATGTCAGGGAAAATTCCAGAACTAAGTCTCAATCTCATCTGTGAAACAGTTAGTGAGTGACTATGGACAAGCGAATTAATCCTTACAAGCTTCAGTTTCCTAAATTATAAAATGGGAATGAAAATATTTGTGTTATCTACCTCAGAGGTTCAATGCTACCTTCTAAACCAGCACACTGGCTTTAAAATCAGAAGGCCTAGGTTTGAATTCAAAATCTAATATTCTGGAATATTATGTTCATTCCTGGCCACAGCATGGATTTTGTTTTTTGTAAGTCTATTTTTAAAATTTAATTTAATTTTTATTGCTATCTCCATAGTGATGATATTTCTTCTCTTTGTGGTAGCAGCTTAAGCAAAGGTGCTAAAGAGGGTAAGGTAAGTGAGGATCAGTGGTGATATGGTGAGTAAAACTTATAGAAATTGCTATTCTAAAGTCAGCAATGGAGGATCTAAAATTACAGCCAGTAGTTATTAAATCATAGCCATTTTCACCAATTCTGTTTCTTTGTTCATTGGTCAATAGCTTTAGATTTCTAAAATAGGTTCATAATCTGAAGAAAAAAAAAGCTAGAATAAACAAAAGCAAGATATTTTACTTCTTTTTACTGTACCATAACTTGAAGTAAGTTAGACAACAAGTGTCCATTAAGAAGTTACCAAGTGCCAGACACAGTGCTAAGTTCTAGACAGACAAATAAAAGTAAAAAACACAGCTCTTGTTCTGAAGGAGCTCATAATCCAATGGGGGAGATGCCATGCAGACAATTAAGTACAAATAAGATATTAAATGAAGGAATAAGAGATAATGACAGAAGAAAGGCAATAGCATTAAAGTGCATTGGGTAAATCATCTTGTAGAAAGTGGGGTTTTAGCTGGAAATTAAAGGAAATCCAGGAAGCCAGGAGGTGTAGAGTAATAGTAAAGAATCCCAGGTGTTGAGGGATAACCAAGGAAAATGCTGAGTCAGCAAATCCACTGTGTTATGAGAGAAATAACAAGGTGGCTAGTTCCACTAGTACTCAGAGTTCATGGAGGGGAGTAAGATATAAGATAAGTGGAAGGGTAGCAAGAAGTCAGGTTATGAAGGGTTTTAAAGTGAAACATGATTTTATATTTGATCCTAAAGGTAATACAGAGTCATTGATATTTTTTTGAATACAGAAATACATGAATACATGATTAGATGTTCCCTTAAGGAGAATCAATTTTCACCTTAATATCTGAAAAAAAAAACTACATAAAATATGCATTTTAAGTCAATTTCTAAAATTTATCCAGGTCTTCCTGATTTTTTAAAGTATAGAATAATTTTAATTAATATTTGCACAAACATTTAAAATAAACTATTAGGAAAGAGACTGAAACAACATTTAAAAAAATTATTACATTCTATGAACCTGGTTGGCTTTATATCAGCACTATAGGGTTTTTTCCTCCCACTATTGGGAAAACTATAAACATAAAGTTTTTATTAATAACAAGAACAAAAATGTGACTTTCATTAGATGCAGGAAAAACTTTTTGACATAATATATCTATCGCTATTTGAAAATAACCTCCCCTCCAAAGGGAAGAAAATAACCTTTGCTTAACATAATAAGTAGTATCTAGCTAAAACCAAAAGTCTGAATTAAATATAGTGGGGACAAATTAGAGGCCTTTCTAGTAAATTCAGAGGGAGAGCAAGGATGTTCAGTATCACCAATATTATTTGACAAAGTATATGAAAAGCAAACTATAGTAATGAGGCAAGAAAAGTAAACTGATATAATCAGTACAGGTAAGTGGAAAGAAAATTATCAAACTTTTGCAGAGGATATATCACTTAATTGTAAAGAATACATTAAAATTGATTAAAATAATAACTAACAAAGTTATAATTTATAAAATAAATACACATAAGTCATTAAAATTTTGACATATTACCAACAAAACCTAGTAGGGCATGGTAGAAAGAGAAATTCATTTTAAAATTATTACAAAATTTATAAAATTCTTGAGAACCTACCTTTCAAGACAAAAAAGGAATTATTTGAACACAAATTGCAACATCCTTTACAGAAATAAAGACCTATTGTAATAGTAATCAGTTTATCAAGATACTTAGCACTTAGTACTGAGTGCTAAGTGTGGAAGATGCAAACTCTGTCCCACTGTTGAGAAGGCATGAACTCCCCTGTTGATGTGGAAGAAGGGGACTGGCTGAGCCCCTGTTGATGTGGAAGAAGGGGATTGGCTGAGCCCCTGTTGATGTGGAAGAAGGGGATTGGCTGAGGTGTGTACATAAGCAAGAATTCCAGAGACAGACAGACAAAATTGGAACGCTGCTACTGCTGAAGGAAGAATTGTGGAGACTGAAGCGAGCTGAGAGAGAGAGGGAGACAGGGAGAAAGGGAGAGAGGGAGAGTTTCTCTCCCAGCATCTGGAAGCTGAGAACTGAGATGGAGTTTTCCTGAGACCAGAATCTGGTGAGGGCTGCCTGGAAGGCTGAGAGGGCTTGCCTGCAAGGCTGAGAGGGCCTGCCTGGAAGGCTGAGAGGGCTTGCCTGCAAGGCTGCCTGGAAGGCTAAGAGAGCTTGCCTGGGCTTGCCTGGAAGGCTGAGAAGGCTTGCCTGAAGAAGCATGACCAGGATAAGACTTTGTTTGTTCATGGCCTGGCTGATCCTTGAGTTCCAGACAAGAGAAGTGGTGAAGAGTTTGAGATGTGCTGGACCCTGTGAACTTCAGTGTGTGCCAGGGACTGCCCTGAGGACTGGAGAAGGACCTGGGAGCTGTCTACTTCTGAATCCAGGTGACTGTTTGGT